>QNUK01001048.1:49992-135816 GCA_013621035.1 Clarias magur
GCAGTACAGAAAAAACCAGGAGGAAGAGAGAGGAGTCATCCAACACAGAACCCTCCAGCATATCAGATACACATATCGGACATAAAAAAGAGACATTTAGTAAAAACGCTACTAAAAAAAGCAAAAGCAGCAGAAAAGAAAAAAGATCAAAAACCCACTGACACTCAGGAGGAAGAGAAAATGGGCGGAAACTGAACAAAACCAAAGAATACAAAGAAGACTGAATGACTGAAACAAAACAAACAAAAAAAAGACTTTAAAAATCTATATCTAAATATTGTGTATGGGTGCATGTATGAGTGTCAGGGATTACCCCTAGAGGGCGACAAAGCGCCCAGAGTTCCTTTGTTTTTTCTGTTTTCTTTGTGGACTCTAATCCCCAGAATGCACCTCAGTCAGGTGATGTGGCGCTCACCTGAACTGAGTTTGCTAATTAGTCTGATTATAAATGTTCCTGAGTTCTGTGTTGTCCTTGTCTTGCATCTGTTCGTCTAGGGTTACTGTTTGTCTGGTATGTTCATTATAGCTCTGTGTTCTCCTTGTTCTCAGTGTTCTCCTTGTTCTCAGTGTTCTCCTTGTTCTCAGTGTTCTCCGTGTTCTCCTTGGTTCTGTGTTCTTCCTGGTTCTATGTTCTCCTTGGTTCTATGTTCCTGGCTCTGTGTTCCTAGCTCCGTGTTCTCCTAGGCTCTGTGTTCTCCTGGTTTGTCTCTCCTAGTCTGTCTGTCTGTCTCCTAGCCTGTCTGTCTTTCAGTCTGTTTGTAATGTCTAGTTCAGTGTAGCTCCATGTTTAGTTTATCCTGGTTTAAGTTCATGTTCTGTTCTGTTTGTTCCCTGTTTTTGTTATCATTAAAATCCTTTGATCACTTCCACCTCTGTTATCATGTCTCTCTTTCGTCCGGCAAGCAGTAACCGTGACAGAATGCAAGACCTAAAAAGTAATATAGCAGAGGAGCCTCCCTTGGGAAATTTTTGGGCGGGGGCTATGACAGTGACGCCAGGGCAAGCGACATTCGAGGGGAGTCAGCTTGCCCTCCGGCGGAACAACTGGGGGCGCGCCAGAGCGACTGCCGGTGGAGCACCTCAGCAAGAAGCTGGAGAGGGCGAACATGTGTCTGCTGGCGTTCAAAGGGCAGATCACGTAGAGCTTCAACAGCGGAGGCTGGGGCTCCACCAACTAGCCGGGTTGCTCATCCAGCAGTTAAACATTTGTCGCTCGACGGGAGATCGGGGCAAATGCAAACCCTGCTGGAGCTGGGGGCAGTGGTGCAGGAACAGCTGGCCGAGGCCAACCAAGAGGCAGCTGATGTCAAGGCCAGCACCCAGTCTCCAGCCAGCCTCAGTGGAGGCCCTGACCCTCCAGCCAGCCTCAGTGGAGGCCCTGACCCTCCAGCCAGCCTCAGTGGAGGCCCTGACCCTCCAGCCAGCCTCAGTGGAGGCCCTGACCCTCCAGCCAGCCTCAGGGGAGGCCCTGACCCTCCAGCCAGCCCCAGTGGAGGCCCTGACCCTCCAGCCAGCCTCAGTGGAGGCCCTGACCCTCCAGCCAGCCTCAGTGGAGGCCCTGACCCTCCAGCCAGCCTCAGTGGAGGCCCTGACCCTCCAGCCAGCCTCAGTGGAGGCCCTGACTCTCCAGCCAGCCTCAGTGGAGGCCCTGACCCTCCAGCCAGCCTCAGTGGAGGCCCTGACCCTCCAGCCAGCCTCAGTGGAGGCCCTGACCCTCCAGCCAGCCTCAGTGGAGGCCCTGACCCTCCAGCCAGCCTCAGCGGAGGCCCAGACCCTCCAGGGTTCCCAGAGATGGACAGCGAGCTGCCTCCGCTGCTGCCGTCCTGTATCGAGGTGGATAGCGAGCTTCCTCCGCCGCCGCCGTCATGCGCCGCCGAGGACGACAAGCCGCCTCTTCCTCCGCCGCCGCCGTCATGCGCCGCCGAGGACGACGAGCCGCCTCTTCCTCCGCCGCCGCCGTCATGCGCCGCCGAGGACGACGAGTCGCCTCTTCCTCCGCTGCCTCCGCACGGGTTCGTGGACGCCGTGCTCCTGCCTCCGCACGGGTTCGTGGACGCCGTGCTCCTGCCTCCGCACGGGTTCCAGGACGCCGTGCTCTGGCCTCCGCCGGTTCAGTACGCCGGTCCTGCTCC
The DNA here is from genome assembly GCA_013621035.1 of Clarias magur. Lineage (NCBI taxonomy): Eukaryota > Metazoa > Chordata > Actinopteri > Siluriformes > Clariidae > Clarias > Clarias magur. The sequence goes on from QNUK01001048.1 coordinate 52,125, forward strand.
GTCACGCGGTTCCCAGGACGCCGTGCTCCTGCCTCCGCACGGGTTCCAGGACGCCGTGCTCCTGCCTCCGCACGGGTTCCAGGACGCCGTGCTCCTGCCGCCGCACGGGTTCCAGGACGCCGTGCTCCTGCCTCCGCACGGGTTCCAGGACGCCGTGCTCCTGCCTCCGCACGGGTTCCAGGACGCCGTGCTCCTGCCTCCGCACGGGTTCCAGGACGCCGTGCTCCTGCCTCCGCACGGGTTCCAGGACGCCGGGCTCCTGCCTCCGCACGGGGTCCAGGACGCCGGGCTCCTGCCTCCGCACGGGCTCCAGGACGCCTGCTCCTGCCTCCCAGCGGTTCCAGGACGCCGCGCTCCTGCCTCCGCACGTTCCAGGACGCCGTGCTCCTGCCTCCGCACGGGTTCCAGGACGCCGTGCTCCTGCCTCCGCACGGGTTCCAGGACGCCGTGCTCCTGCCTCCGCACGGGTTCCAGGACGCCGTGCTCCTGCCTCCGCACGGGTTCCAGGACGCCGTGCTCTTGACTCCATCGCCCCTCTTCAAGGATTCCGTGACCGCTCTGCCGTCCGACCTCGGCACCAAACTTGGAATAATCTCCTTTCCACTCCAAGGGGAGATCCCTTGCAGCCTCGCTGTAGGGAGGACGGTACTGGGACCTTGGGGAGGGTGTCCGGGTCCTCCTTTGGCGCCCCGGTGGTGCGCCTTTTGGGGGGGGGTAATGTCAGGGATTACCCCTAGAGGGCGACAAAGCGCCCAGAGTTCCTTTGTTTTTTCTGTTTTCTTTGTGTTCTTTGTGGACTCTAATCCCCAGAATGCACCTCAGTCAGGTGATGTGGCACTCACCTGAACTGAGTTGGCCAATTAGTGTGATTATAAATGTTCCTGAGTTCTGTGTTGTCCTTGTCTTGCATCTGTTCGTCTAGGGTTACTGTTTGTCTGGTATGTTCATTCTAGCTCTGTGGTCTCCTTGTTCTCAGTGTTCTCCTTGTTCTCAGTGTTCTCCTTGTTCTCAGTGTTCTCCTTGTTCTCCTTGTTCTCCTTGTTCTCCTTGTTCTCCTTGTTCTCCTTGTTCTCAGTGTTCTCCTTGTTCTCAGTGTTCTCCTTGTTCTCAGTGTTCTCCTTGTTCTCAGTGTTCTCCTTGTTCTCAGTGTTCTCCTTGTTCTCTGTGTTCTTCCTGGTTCTATGTTCTCCTTGGTTCTATGTTCCTGGCTCTGTGTTCCTAACTCCGTGTTCTCCTAGGCTCTGTGTTCTCCTGGTTTGTCTATCTCCTAGTCTGTCTGTCTGTCTCCTAGCCTGTCTGTCTTTCAGTCTGTTTGTAATGTCTAGTTCAGTGTAGCTCCATGTTTAGTTTATCCTGGTTTAAGTTCATGTTCTGTTTGTTCCCTGTTTTTGTTATCATTAAAATCCTTTGATCACTTCCACCTCTGCTATCATGTCTCTCTTTCGTCCGGCAAGCAGTAACCGTGACACATATGGGACTTTTTATGGCTTTCTTTCAACAATAGCTTTCTTCTTGCCACTCTCCCATAAAGGCCAGGTTTGTGGAGTGCATGATTAATAGTTGTCCCATGAACAGATTCTCCCAACTAAGCTGTAGATTGCTGCGGCTTCTCCGTAGTTACCATGGTCCTCTTGGCTGCTTCTCTTGCCCAGCCTGTCAGGTTAGGTGAAATGGGTTTGAGATTGGTCTTGGTAGGTTAGCAGTTGTGCCATACTCTTCCCTTTTCGGGTGGGATATTTTTTATAACATAACCCTGCTTTAAACTTCTCCACAACTTTATCCCTGACTTGTCTGGTGTGTTCCTCAGGCTTCATGCTGCTGTTTGTTCACTAATGTTCTTTAACAAACCACTAAGGGGTTCACAGAATAGCTATTTTTAATACTGAGATTAAATTATAGACAGATCAACTCTATTTACTAATTAGGTGACTTTTGAAGGCAATTGGTTCCACAGGAGTTTAGTTAGGGGTATCAGAGTAAAGGTGCTGAATACAAATACACACCTCAATTGTCAGATTCTTATTTATAAAAAGGAATTGAAAACCATTTATGATCTGTTACATAAAATTCTAAAAAAAAAATATATATATATATATATATATATATAAGTTAGTGGTTGCAAAATAACAAAATGTGAAAAATCTAGGGTATGTCAAGGGTATGAATACTTTTGCAAGACACTGTATGTTGATGACACACAGTTATATGTCTTAGCAAAGTCAAATGAGAGGCACCATGGTTCTTAATTTCCTTCTGCTTAATTCTGACAAGCTAGAAATACTTGTACTAGGACCACATGCAGTTAGGAGTAAGCTTTCTGATCACACAGTAACTGGATGGCACTGCTGTTTTATCATGCAAAAATATTAAAACTACCCCATGCTTTGTTGCCTCTAGGTTGGATTATTGTAATGCCTTATTGTTTTGATGTTCTACCATGTGCATGAACAAGCCACATAATGCAGCAGCCAAAGTGCTCACTAGAACCAGAATATACAGTATAAGCACAATGCACTGGCTTCAGTGAAAATTCACACAAATTTTAAAATGCTGCTATTGACCTATAAAGCACTAAATGGTCTTGCACCAAAGTACCTGAATGAACTGCTAATGTTATATTATTTTCTATGTCTACTTCAGTCAAAGGGTGCAGACTGCTTTCAATTAGTGTTCAGGACTCAGACACAGTGTCAATGTTTAAGTCCAGGCTGAAAATCCATTTGTTTGGACAAGCCTTTAAAAAAAAAATTATTTGCCATAGGTAAAATGAAGATCTGGGAACTAATCTGGGGATGTAGAGTATTATGGTGAAGTGGTATCTTTAGATGCTGTCTTCTCCCACTCTCATTGATAAGTGACTAGTTGCTGATTGCTTCCCAGAAAGCCCTTATGTCTGTGTTTCCTTCTGGCTCTCCCTTTTCGTTATGCTGTAATAGTTAGTTCTGTCAGTACAAAATGTACAGCAATCTTAATCATTATGTGACTGTTAGCATTCTCTCTGTCTTTCACACACACCCTTTTGAGTTGCCAGAGACCCAGACCCACTCTGCTCTCTGGACCTGACACACCCTAGTGCCCCACTTCTGGTTGGAGATCTCATGCACGGAGGCCTCTGGCTCTCTGGTGAGAATGGCCCCATATGGTCTTCTTGGGATGTGTGTGGTGACTGGAAAGGTTCTACTTGACCATGAAGATGGTCTTGGATTCAGATGACACAGGTAATTGTTCTATGATGGCTTGTGAATACATTTGATCAGTTTTTCAGGACTGTAATTCCCACAAACAGTTTTGTATCTGAGCCTCCACAAACAAAAGTGCAGTTTATATTAACTTAAACATCGTCCCTGTTATACTGAACCTCCAGATTTCTAACACACAGCATGGCTCTAAATAGATCCCTGCTATCTAATATCACCTAAATGAGGATATCTTCCTTGTTGAATCTGGTTCAAAGAGATTTTCTTTGCCACTGTTGCCCTCGGCTTGCTTATCAGGGCTACACTTGACCAAGGCATAGATCCAGGCAAGCAATTGAAACACAAAACTGGTGTGTACATGCGTATGTTCACAGCTACCCTTTGGTGTCCTACTGTATTCATTTCTTGGAACAAAAGCACAGTTTGCTCTAATTAAGGATGTGGTGTTAAGGATTAAGGATTGGTTTGTAAGAGCTATCTGGCAATTATAACCCAATGGCAGGACACATTACTAGCCAGACTTTGAGGACAGGTTCATATCCAACAGTCATGCACATCCTGTGTAGAATGTCAGGTGGTAAATCCACCAGCCACCACAAAAGTGCCCCAACAAGAGGTCCCACAATCCTCTACATGGTTCTCTATATTTGAATTATTATATTGGCACAAGCTTTGTAGTCTCCTAGACATCATCAGGGAAAATGGGGAATTTCTTTCAGTTAAAGAAAGCTTTTATAGTTCTTGACCTAAAAACAACACGGGTTAATCGCCTAACAGAATTTGCACCAGGAGAGAAAGTGCTATCTACAATGTTCACTATCTACAATGAGTTCCAAATTACTTGCAAAGTGGGACAGACCCTTTGAGGTCTCATAGTGGGTTGAGGAAGTCAAGTGTGAGGTTAGGTAAATAGAAATGGGAAGGAATCTGGAAACCTGCCAGTTCATACTGACCTTAAATGGGACAACTGTGAAATGTCTACTACTGAGGTACTTTGCAGCCACCCATACAGTTTACAGTCAAAAAAATTAGTTCAGGGTGACCATAAGTCTATGCTCAACATGGGGGTAATCGAGAAGTCACACAGTGACTGGAGCAGCCTAGTGGTCTTACTACCCAAAATTTGATGAACTGCTTGAGCGGTTAGGTGTGATTCACTATTATTCATTATTGGATGTTACAAAGTAATATATGAGGTATGCGCACATTTTGATATACTGATGAAGATTTAAAGTAAAGATGTACTGTAAAGATGATTTGCAGTAATTCAGTGGCAGCAGGGTAAACTAATTGTAAAGCACAATAAATAGACAGAAAGCTTAAAATGTTAAGTCACATTGTATTGTGCACATTGTTTTGCTGCCATTACAAATGCACCGATGTACTTGTATAATTGGTTACAGAACAATCAAAATAATATAAAAAATATATATATGATCAAGATTTTGCAGTAAAATATATTGTAAATTTATAGCATGTAATGTGGTTTCAAATTAGAATTTGCAGCTAGCATGAACAATCTAATGAAAACATATAGTAAAACAAACGTTTACACAGAACCAACCAAACACTAAAGAAAAGAGTATAACACTGCTGTAAGAATTAAGGCCCAGACAAACACACAGACAAATCTTTCACAAATATATAAATAAATATAAATAAAAAAGCCAAGATCTTTAAAGCTTTAAGCTTCTTACACATAAATCAATCAATCAATCAATCAATAAATAAATACATTTATTTCTCTCTGTATTTTTTTCTGTATCTTTATCTCCCTTGCCATGAAGTAAATGGTCATCATACTGGCATTTTACTCATGCAAAAAAAAATGTGCCCAATTATCAGCTGTGCCAGTCTTTACAGAGCTATTGACCTCCACCCTCTCTGTAGCACTGCAATTTATTTTAACCCGCACGATGTGTCTGCTGCTAATTAGATGCATTTCAAAGAAAGTCTCTGAGATTGTAAAGAGGAAGAGATGCAGACAGAGACTGGGAGAGAGTGAAAAAAAGAGAGGGGCACTGAAAGAGAACCACATTATCTTACTGACTGGAGGTTCGACCCTTGTCTGAACGTTTTAAATGGATGAAAGATTATAGTGTTTAAACGCAGCATTCAAACTACAGGGAGAGATGAAAATGGAAAGAGGGGGAGAGACTGACACACAGTGAGAGAGAGAGAGAGAGAGAGAGAGAGAGAGAGATGTAGCATGGGACACTTAAAGTTTGAACATATTTGTGTGTGTGTGTGTGTGTGTGTGTGTGTGTGTGTGTGTGTGTGGCAGATAGATTGTCAGGATGGAACTTTCTGCTAAATCTATAACACCCCCCCCCCAAAAAAAAAAAAAACATGACAAATGGAGACATTTTTACCTTTCTTGTTTGTGAACAGCTAGTTTTTAGACCAACTCAGCCTAAAAAAAACACATGTAAATTATCTGCAGTGTTATCTACTGTAGATATTGAATATCAACATTCTGATACAAGCACACATTAAATAACAATATCAAGCATGGTTGCAAATGCTCTATATGTTGTGTTCTGATTGTGAGTCATCATTTACAGTAAACACACCCACATGTTCAACAATCCTATTTAAATGAGCTCAATATGTAATAAATAACGTCACCTTTTCTCTTTTATTTTTACATATTTAGGATAGTTAAGTTCTGGCCACTGGTGGCTAAATGGTAGGTGTTTTGCCTGCCATGTGGAAGACCCGGGTTCGATTCCCGGTTCCCAAACCTCAGCCACTGGATGCTGTGTCTGCCGTGGACTGGATGGTCTGCTGTGGCAACCCCTTGCTGAAAGAAGCCGAAAAGACCAAAAGCATAGCTCAGTTCTATGATTTCATATTATATTATTTGACCTACCAAACTCATGAAATTTCTACATTACTTTGCAGGGACAATCAGGCTTACAATTTGCATTGAAAATATCCATGTTACCATACTGTTTTACCACCTGGCTTGCAAATCTAATTGTGATCAATTGTTGAGTTCGATTGCTTAAATGCTTGGGCAAGAATTTTGATATTCAACTTCTAAAATGTGTAGCAAATGAGTTACATGCTCTTGTTTGGTGGTGAGACTGGGCTGTTTTTTAAATCTGGATGCAACAAACCTGACTGACTATCTCATGGCTACATTTGATGATCAATCAAATTTCTTGCGGTCATGTTCCACCCCTGACTACTCCCGGTCAACTGCTGTCTGAAGTAACATATTGTGCATACAGCATTCAGTATATGAGCCTTGGGGTATGAGAAGTTGCATGTGTGCACTTATTTTCCATAGCTTTGCCAAGTGTTATTTTTATGTTATTTCATAGCTGTTGTTTGCTGTTGTTGATGTTGGTAAAGGTCAGTCTGGTAGAGAATTTTTAGTTTAAATAGAGTTCTATGTAATGATCTGTAACTTGCTCTCACTTACCTTAAGATATCAGGCATTATTAATAACACAAATTCTCTGGCATACGCTGACCTCATATCAGCCATAACGTAACTTAGAAAATAAAAAGCATCATTCACACTTTCAGGATATATGTGTGTCCAATGTGAGATGTCACAAACATATTTGAAGATACCTATAGGAACATTTTCACTGTAAATAATGTTTCTTTGCTTCAAGAGAATTGGATGATTTTACAGATGTGGCCATTAAGAATGCATTCTTGTTCCCGTCGAAAGGCAGCAATTCACCTCGCATGCTGCCAAGAGAAACCCACAACCACAACCGTTAAAACATAAAAATGTGTCGACACTGAGCACCATCAGAAGACATGAATGAACATATAGTAGTAAATATTCTTATATGAACACGAAGTGCTTCGGGTTTTTCATAATAATCATCATGTTTTATGCTGTTTGTGTCCAGCATTGAATAATTATTTCATCCATTATTTGACTACAGCTGGAAACAGTTCCTAGTTCACCAAACCTGCTGTTCTCCCCCCTCATGTTCCTAGTTCACCAAACCTGCCCAGTTCTGGTAAAAGTTGAGCGGAATCAACCTTTTAAACAAACCAACAGCAAATCAATCAGCCCTTGGTCTGCCATCTGATCCTGCTGAATCCAGATATAGCCAGATGGCGCATGGGAGGATTTTATCTAAAAGCCAGACCAAATACAATGAAGAATTCCGTATAATTAGTTAGCCTAAAACAATATTGTTTTCAATGCTGAAGCAGACATGAATTTTATTTTGTTTTACAATAGATCTTTCATGATGAATGTGTGTATGTGCTTCATATTTTGTTCATAAAACTGAAATGAGATGCCCTAAATCGTGCTTTAAAATTCATAATAAAAAACTTCTTATATAGTTTTTGTAATGTCTTAACAGGGACAAAACAATGAAAGACATGGCAAAGCCTCAATGTAAATGGTCTTAAAATTTATTAAATTTCCTGATAGTAGGCTACCTGATAGTGTTAACTATGCGAATGTCCTAATCCGTGAATATGTCAACTAACATTTGTTAAAACATAAAACTGTGTTGACATTGAGCACCATCAGAAGACATGAATGAACAAAAAAATCAATATATTTTTTTGTAAATATTTTTATATGCACAAGTAGTGCTTAGGGCTTTTTATAATAATCATCATCATCATGTTTTCTTTCTCTTTGTGTCCAGGATTGAATAATTATTTCATCCATTATTTGACCATGGTTGGAAATAATAGCTGGAATGTGATTGTGAATTTATGACTGAAATAAAGCTGTTCATCGTACGTTCACTTTACAAAAGGCAGCATTTTGATCAAATGGCTGATTTCGATAAAAATGACAGAAAGTCATCGCATTTCGCAATCAAACACAATCCACATGTCCATAAATAAAAAAGGAATATTTAAGTATATACGCAAAATACATTTCAATTATTATTTCACAATAATACAAATGAAAATAAGTAAAGAAGAAGTACTGAGCTTCAGTTCATTGTGCTGGCAAAATCCATTTTAGACAAAGACGTCTGCTCGGTCTTATTAATTCGTTTTAAACCCCTCAATTCTGACAATTCCTCCTTCAGCGAAACCGGTTTGATAACTTCACACCTATCGTGAATGAAAGGTGAGAAGAGGGATTATCAAACTGGGAGCGCTGTTTGTAAATACTGTAGGGTGGGTTGGTGGGGGTGGACGTCCTTGACTAAAATTTATTATCCCAGCAAAACATAAAATAGGTTAAAAAAAAAAAAAGTTTAATGATAGCAATTAAATTAGACTTCATAGTTAGTTTTGATACTTTGTGACATTATTACTGTTTTTTAATCGCTGCAACGGAAGAGTCTGAGAATTTATTTACCATAACCTTTGTTGTATTGTTTTTAATCACTTACGAATATAATATATACACAACTTATGATTTCTTTATGCTATTTTACAAATGGAATATTTTTTTATGTTACGCTCTAAAAACTGCGGGGTTAAATGTTTAGGTGCTGGGTTGTTTTATTTGACCCAACCAGTGGGTAAATTAACACTCTTGCTGGGCTGACATATTCCATTTTATTAAGTAGATAGAACCATTTTGTTTTCAAAAAAGTCCCAAAATGTGCACAACTTCACATAATGTAAATACACTAGTTAGCCTATTAGAAATATCCCAAATGAAATTAATCCACCGTTTTAACCACTGCAGAGAAAGTTAGCCAGTGGTAGTTTTCAGAAATCCTTTCCCAGGTGTGGCTGCATTGGTCGGGTACATGAGTTCAGAGCGTCTAGAGATTGTCTGGAGCTCAAATCTCCGAAAACGTTTTTAAATGTTTTGAAACCAGCGAAAATTGCAGCGCTTCTAGATAAAACTGTCCATAAATAAAAATTTATATTTAGTCATATATGTGAAATATATTCCACTTAAATATTACAGATTCAAACAAGGAAAGAAGACGCGCTTCAGTTCATTGTGATGGAGACAAAACCATTGGTGAAGTGATGAAGGGTTTGAGCTGGGAGGTGTGAAATACCGGATGGATTCGGAGCGCCGCAGGCAGCTGGAGCCGGTAGGTGACAGGATTGATACGGAGGGTGATGCGGTATGGACTGATGAACCTGGGTGATAGCTTTTTGGATTCCGTGTGAAGGTGAAGGTTTCTGGTTGAAAGCCATACTTTGTCACCTACATTGTACAATCGTCCCGGCGGGTGTCGACGGCGATGTTGAGTGGCGTAGCCGTTGTTGGCCTGTTGGATGGCGGCGTTTGCTTAGTTCCACAGCCGTCGACACCGGCGAACCAACTGTTGGGCTGACGGCACCTCAACCCCCGGTTCTTGATGATCGAACATCGAAGGTTGGAAACCGTGGCATACCTCAAATGGACTGAGATTGGTGGCTGAAGAGACAGGAGATTTTGAGATAACTCAGCCCATAGGCGGGCCCAGGAGCGCTGGCGATCGGCAACAAAGCATCTCAGGTAGCGCTCCAGTTGTTGGTTGGTCCGCTCCGTCTGACCGTTAGTCTGGGGATGATAACCAGAGGATAGAAAACAGGTGGAATTGATCAGACGGCAGAAGGCCTTCCAGAACCGGGCAGTGAACTGGGGCCCCCTGTCCGAGACGATGTCTTTTGGGAACCCAAGGAGTCGGACTATGTGTTCTAAAATCAGCTCTGCTGTTTTTTTGGCTGACGGGAGTCCGGTGAGGGCCACCAGGTGCACGGCTTTGGAGAACCAGTCGACGATGGTTAAGATGGTGTTTTTCTCTTCGGAGGCCGGCAGGCCCGTGATGAAGTCGACGGCAATGTGCATCCAGGGCCGATGGGGAACGGGGAGTGGTTGGTATTCTTGGACCTGGCGCACACTGGGCATGCCTGGACATAATCCTTGATGTCACTCGCCATAGATGGCCACCAGAAGGCACGTCTGATGAATTGGAGGGTGCGGTTGGCGCCGGGGTGTCCGGATAATGGCGAGGAATGACCCCATCACAACACCTCTGTCCTTACGGTGTTCGGCACGTAGAGTCGCCCAGGCGGCACACCTGCCGGTGCGGTCTCCATCGCCTGTGCACGGCGAACCCTCGTTTCCAGTTCCCAGTGAAGTGGTGCAATGATCTTGGTGGGTGTGATGACAGGCGTGGGGTCCGCCCGGGGAACGTCCTCTTCGTGTTGTCGGGAGAGGGCGTCAGCTTTGGTGTTCTTGGACCGCGGGCGGTAGGATAGGTGGAAGTTGTAATGTTCGAAAAATAGTGCCCACCACGCCTGTCTTGGGTTGAGCTGTTTTAAGTTGCGGGTACAGGGCTGTAGCTTCTGGTCTGGACCTCGTTGAGAGAGAACAGCCCCGGCGCCCACATCCGTACCGTCCACCTCCACAACAAATGTTTTACTTGCGTCTGGGTGCACTAGAATTGGGGCGTTGGTGAACATAGGTGGCATAGGTCATGAAAGGCGGTGATGGCAGCAGGGTTGAGGCTGAAGTGATGAGAAGAGGGTCGAGTCAGAGTGGTAAGTGATAAAGCGACGATAGAAGTTTGCAAACCCGAGAAACCATTGAAGTTGCTTGAGGGTCTTGGGTAGGGGCCAGTGACGCACAACTTGGGGGGCCACACCTTGGGGCGAGATGACAAAACCCAGGAACGTGGTGGAGCGCTCATGAAAGGCGCATTTTTCCAACTTACAGTACAGTTGGTGGGCGAGTAATCTCTTAAGGACCGCTCTGACATGCTGGGTGTGTTCCTTGGCGGTGCATGAATAAATAAGTATATCGTCCAGGTAAACAAACACCCAGTGCCCTAGCATGTCCCTAAGGTCATCATTGATGAACTGTTGGAAAGTGGCGGGTGCGTTGCAGAGTCCGAATGGGATGACCAAGCTCTCGTAGTGTCCAGTAGGGGTGATGAAAGCCGTTTTCCACTCATCGCCCTCTCTGATGCGCACCAAGTTGTAGGCGCTCCGGAGGTCCAACTTTGTGAAAATGGTGGTGCCAGAGAGGGCGTCCAGGGCTGAGTTGGTAAGAGGCAAAGGGTGTCTGTTCTTAATGGTGATGTTATTAAGCCCCCGATAATCGACACAGGGACATAAGTCGCCCCCTTTCTTCTTCACAAAGAAGAACCCCGCTTTGGCAGGCGAGGAGGAGGGCCGGATGGTGCAGTGGCGAAGGGCGTCAGAAACATATCTCTCCATTGCCTGCGTCTCTGCGGCGGTGAGAGAGTAAAGATGGCTGCTTGGGACCTGGTGAACTGCCCCATTTGCTCACCGGGCCTGAGCGTTTCCCGGGCGAAATGGACAGAGGGCCCTGTGGTGCGCCGCTGACCCACAGTAGGCGCAAAGCCCTTCTTCTGAAGCATCGTTCCCGTTCTGCAGCGGTCAAGGAGGCGCGTCCTAGTTGCATGGGTTCCCCAGCTCCGGTGTTAACCACGGCGGGAGGTGGAGGTCCGACGGGTGCCGTGGCGGTGGTGGTGAAGGAGGGACGAATCTCAGGAACCGGGGCATGAGGGTATGAAGGTGATGTAGTGGGTGGCAGGGTCCAGGGGACTGGCCTCGGATGAGAGAGCAGGCGCTGGTCAATGAGAAGGGCGAGCTGAATCAGTCCTTCCAGCGTGGCGGGAATCTCTCGCCCAGCGAGTTCATCTTTAATCCGTGAGGCCAGTCCCTCGTAGTAGGCCGTCCGGAGGGCGGTGTCTCCCCAGGTGGTCTGCACGGCTAGAGTACGAAAGTCCGCTGTGTAGCGACTCACGGACGACCCTCCCTGCCACAGATGATATAATTTGGTGTCGGTCTCCACCTCAGCAGCAGGATGTTCAAATGTTAGTTTCAGTTGATGGGTAAACTCTCCGTATGAGTAGGCCGTGCCTGAATCTGATCTGAGGCCCGCTGTGGCCCACTCAGCTGCCTACCCGGATAGGAACGAAACGAGAAGCGCAACGCGCAGTCGGTCTGTGGAGTATTTGGTGGAATTAAACTCAAACACAAGATCCAATGCGGTTAGAAAGACACTGCACCTCCCATCTGTGTCATCCCACTTATCCGGTAGAGCTATGAAAACGTAGAAGGGGGGTGGGGTGGCGGTGCCGCAGCCAGTGCAATGGGCGTGGCAACAACCGAGTGAGCAGCCGCCCCACGGGGGGGTCGCGTTCTCCTGCCGTAGCTCCGCTCCACATCACAGAGGCGAGCAAACTCCGCTGGGTTTACTGCTTTTGACTCAGTCATTCTGTCATGATCTATCGGAGGGTAAGCACAGAAGCCTTAACAGTTAGCCCGTGTAGCGTGGATGGTAAACCCAAACGCGGAAGCAATGCAAGTAGGCAGGATAACCACGCAATTTATCTAAGAACTCTCTTACACGAACAGCTAGGATCTACACAAATAAATCCACGTTCTAGCAACACACACTCAATCAAAGAAGCAACCCAAATCGGTCAGTACTCACAGAATAGTAGGCAAAGCGTCAGACAAGGCATGGGCGAACTCAATAACTGAGCAATGTGAAGCGCCATCTTGTAGTCGTATCATCTAGTGCTGGTCGTGTTACGAGTGTGTATGACAATAGGAGTCCTTGTGTCACCTGAGCCAGGTGTCAATAGGTGTTTAATCTTGTATATTTTCTTGAAAAGTCTTGGATTATTTAGTGAAACAGTGGCTCTGATAAAAAAAAAAAAAAATGTTAGGCACATCAGTCACTTTTCCCCAAATAAAGGGTCTTTTGTATGTGTACTTTGACGGAAGTTTAAAAGTCGCACATAAATTTAACATATTTACATCAGCCATATAATGAAAGCCTAATATTCTGCTCGATGTAAAAAAGTTAAATTTGGTAAAGATTTGAAATTTACACAAATTTAAGAAGAGGCCTGAAGCACTGCAGGTCTTCAAAAAGGCCATCGACCCCAGAGGGTTAAAAATAATCCTCATCCCAGGAGCTGACTTGCTTCAGCCTGAAGTGGGGAAGGGTGAATTATTTGCATTTGAATATTGTCTGACATTGTAAAGCACACACGGAAACACTAAAACAAAAATGACAGAGAACGAATAGAGAATTAAGAGGCCCTGATTATACTGCATGAATATTGCAAAATCCCTGAAAAAATCCTATGAAACATTTACACAAATATAAGACAGAATTTTTTAATAAATAAAAAAAATATTATTTTGCAAGTCTATTTTTCCAGTTATTTCTATATTTAAAGCTTGATATCTTTAAATTTATTTCTTTTAATAATAACAATAAACAGATTAAATTGTCAGCTAGTGACGTTGTTTATCTTTCTAAACAACATTTAAATCATAATGTTTTTTTTTTTTAAGTAAATGTCAATAACTCTGGTGCTGATTGTTTGTTTGTTGTATAAAGAACTCACGTTACCATCAAAATGTCCCTTTGCGCCACCTGGCATTCATTTCACAAATGACTTTTGAAACGCAGCTGATTTATTTTGGCCGCTGTCGTTTTGCCGTGGCAGTGAGCTAGGCGGTAAAAGATATTACTACATGCATAGAGGATGAATCCAATGGAAGGCCAGGTGGTGACTGGGTGGTATATATGTGTGTGTGAAACTGGAAAAATTTTAATATTCTGCAAAAGTTCAAGCCGTGATTTGTCATAATTGAAACCCCAAATCCACAGTCACTGAAAATTGGAATATTGTGAAAAGGTTCAATATTCTAGGCTCAAAGTGTCTACTCTAATCAGCTAATTAAGCCATAACACCTGCAAAGTGTTCCTGAGCCATTAAATGGTCTCTCAGTCTGGTTCAATAGGAAGCACAATCATGGAAAAGACTGCTGACCTGACAGTTGTGCAGAAAACCATCACTGACATCCTCCATAAGGAGGGAAAGCCTCAAAAGATTTGTGGAAGAAAAAGGTGCAAGAAAAAGGTGTGGAAGAAAAAGGTGCACAAGCAGAATGAATGACCACAGACAGGAGAGGATTGTCTGGAAAATGCTATTTAAAAGTGTTGGGGACTTTCACAAGGAGTGGACTGAGACAGGAGTCAGTGCATCAAGAGTCACAACACACAGACGGATCCTGGACATGGGCTTCAAATGTCGTATTCCTCATGTCAAGCCGCTCCTGAACAACAAACAACGTCAAAAGCGTCTTACCTGGGCTAAAGAAAAAAAGAACTGGTCTGTTGCTCAATGGTCCAAAGTCCTCTTTTCTGATGAAAGCAACTTTTGCATCTCATTTGGAAACCAGGACCTAGAGTCTGGAGGAAGCATGGAGAGGCACACACTGCAAGATGCTTGAAGTCCAGTGTGAGGTTTCCACAGTCTGTGTTGATTTGAGGAGCCATGTCATCTGCTGGTGTTGGTCCACTGTGCTTCATTAAGTCCACGGTCAATGCAGCCGTCTACCAGGAGATTTTGGAGGACTTCATGCTTCTTTCCACAGATGAGCTTTATGGGGATGCTGACTTTATTTTCCAGCAGGACTTGGCACCTGCCCACACTGCCAAAAGCACCAAAACCTGGTTCAATGACCGTGGGATTACTGTGCTTGATTGGCCAGTAAACTCGCCTGTCCTGAACCCCATAGATGGGGCATTGCCAAGAGAAAGATGAGAGACATGAGACCGAACAATGCAAAAAAACTGAAGGCTGCTATTGAAGCACCCTCTTCTTCAATTCAATTAAATTCAATTTTTTTCTATAGCGCTTTTAACAATGGTCATTGCCTCAAAGCAGCTTCAGAAAAATTAAAAGAACATTCATGGAAGTGTGAATGTGTGAAAAAATGTGTCTAGATAATGAGACTGTCCCTGATGAGCAAGCCAAGGGTGACGGCGACAGTGGCAAGCAAAAGCTCTTACATAACACCTCAGCAGTGCCACAGGCAAATAGCTTCCATGCCACACTGCATTGAGGCAGTAATTGCTACAAAAGGGACCCAAACCAAGTACTTAATACATATGCATACTTATACTTTTCAGAGGTCCGATATTGTTCTATGTACAATCCTTGTTTTATTGATTACCTGTAATATTCAAATTATCTAAGATTGTGGATTTGGGGTTTTCATGAGCTGTACACCATAATCATCTCAATTATGACAAATCATGGCTTGAACTAACTTCCTTTGCATGTAATGAGTCTATCTCATATATTAGTTTCACCTTTTCAATTAAATTTATTTGTATAGCGCTTTTAAGAATTGTCATCGTCGTAAAGCAACTTTATACAATCAAAAGAATTATTTAAGTTTGTATGAAATGTGAATGTGTGTGAATTAAAATGGTCAGATAGTCCCTGATGAGCAAGTCGAGGGCGACAGTGGCAATAAAAAACTCCCTGAGATGGCAGTAGGAAGAAACCTTGAGAGAAACTCAAGGACTCAACAAGGAACCCATCCTCATTTGGGTGAAACAAAAAGCAGGAATTCATCTGCATTCATACTGTGTGTTAGGTGGCGGCAGTTCAGTATAACAGTTGTTAACAGATGTTAATTGAAGTTAATATGAAGGCCAGGTAGTTATTGGAGGCTCAAGTAGACATGTAGGAAATTCCAGTCCTGAACTATCGAGTGACTGTAGCCAAGTCTGCAGAGAAACAGCTGTTAACATCAGTCGAGACCAGAACCGTCTTCATAGTAGAGTGAAACCGTCCACAGACATCGGACGCATCCCAAAGAGACACACGGAATTTCCATGTGACAAGATCCCCAACCAGAAATGGGGCACCAGGATGAGTCAGACAGGTCCAGAGGGCAGAGGGAGTCTGAAGCAATGGCAGCTCAGGAACAACATGTGTAGGTCGAAAGAGAGAGGAGAAGAGAGCAGAAGAGGAGAAATAACAGTTAGGTATAACTTAAACTTTTTAAGTTGCATTACTGTAGTAAATAAACGTTTGCCTGATATTCTAATTTTTCGCATTTCACCTGTATTCAGTCATATGCAAAAGTTTAGGCACCCCTTGATAATTAAAATTGAAAACATGTTAACACAGACTCTCTTGGAAATGGAAAAAATGCACATTATTTCAGCAAACATTGATGCAGTTACTTCTTATGCCATAAATTGAAAAAAAAAAAAAACATTATTATGGCCCTGTGCAAAAGTTTGGGCACCCTAAGAGTTCCAGAGTCTCAGTTTCTTTTTACAAGGTTTCAGACCTTAATCAGTTCAATACATTTGATGCATGGTAACAGCTGTCATTAGTAAATGCCAATTTCAAAGCTTGACAAATACTTGACTCTTCAAACCTTCTGCACACACTTGCGGACACTCAACAACCATGGGTTCCTGAAGGGGAAGTGCAGGTGAAGTCTACAAAAAATAGCAAAGCATTGTCAGCTTGCAGTTTCCACAGTGAGAAATGTAATTAAGAAATGGCAGTTCAGGTGAACTGTGGAGGTCAAGATCAGATCTGGAAGACCAAGAAAACTCTGGGAGAGAACTGCTCGTATGCTGGTCAGAAAGACGACTCAAAACCCCCATTTGACTGCAAAAAAACGGCAGGAACATTTAGCAGACTCAGGAGTGGTGATGCACCGTTCCACTGTGCAGTTATGCTTGC
Organism: Clarias magur; assembly: GCA_013621035.1. Lineage (NCBI taxonomy): Eukaryota > Metazoa > Chordata > Actinopteri > Siluriformes > Clariidae > Clarias > Clarias magur. The sequence continues at coordinate 68,772 of QNUK01001048.1, forward strand.
ACAAACAAGACCTTCATGGAAGAGTCAGCAGAAGAAAACCTTACCTGCGTCCCCATCATAAAATCCAACATCAGAAGTATGCAACAGAAGAACTACAGAAGCCTGAGGCATTTTGGAAACAAGTGCTGTGGACTGATGAAGTTAAAATAGAACTCTTTGGCCACAATCAAAGGCATGTTTGAAAAACTGAATGAAAAAAGGAGCAGCATTTCATGAAAAGTAGTAATAGTTGGCAAAAACACCATGCCAACTATTAAGCATGGGGTTTGATCTATCATGCTTTGGGGTTGTGTTGCAGCCAGTGGCACAGGAATCATTGCATGGGTGGAGAATGGATTCCACTAAATACCAGCAAATTCTGGAAGCAATCGTTTATACCATCTGTAACAAACTGAAGCTGAAAAGAGGATGGCTTCTACCACACTAGGACAATGATCCTAAGCTTCCTTTGAAATCCACCATGAAATTCCTTAAGAGACGCAAGCTGAAGGTTTGGAATGACCATCACAGTCCCCTGACTTAAACATCATTGAAAATTTGTGGGTAGATCTTAAAAGAGCTGTGCATGCAAGACGACCAAGGAAGATTACAGAACTAGAATCCTTTTGCAAGAAAGAATGGGAGAAAATCCCAAGTACAAGAATTGAAAGACTTTAAAGCTGGCTTTAAAGAGCATTTGCAAGCTTTGATATCTGCCAAAGGAAGTATTGCTAAGTACTGATTATGTATGGTGCCCAAAGCCACAATAATGTTTTTATTTTTTATCCTTGTTCAACGTATGACATAAAAAGTAACTACACACATAGACAAAATTGTTGGTACCCTTCAGTCAATGAAAGAAAAACTCACAATGGTCACAGAAATAACTTTAATCTGACAAAAGTAATAATAAATTACAATTCTATGAATGTTAACCAATGAAAGTCAGACATTGCTTTTCAACGGTGCTTCAACGGAATTCTAAAAAAAAATAACTCATGGAACAGGCCTGGACAAAAATGATGGTACCCCTAACTTAATAGTTTGTAGCACAACCTTTTGAGGCAATCACTGCAATCAAACGATTCCTGTAACTGTCAACGAGACTTCTGCACCTCTCTGCAGGTATTTTAGCCCACTCCTCATGAGCAAGCTGCTCCAGTTTTTTCCGGTTTGAAGGGTGCCTTTTCCAGACAGCATGTTTCAGCTCCTTCCAAAGATGCTCAATAGGATTGAGGTCAGGGCTCATAGAAGGCCACTTTAGAATAGTCCAATGTTTTCCTCTTAGCCATTCTTGGGTGTTTTTAGCTGTGTGTTTTGGGTCATTGTCCTGTTGCAAGACCCATGACCTGCTACTGAGACCCAGCTTTCTGACACTGGCCAGCACATTTCTCTCTAGAATCCCTTGATAGTCTTGAGATTTCATTGTACCTTGCACATATTCAAAACACCTTGTGCCAGATGCAGCAAAGCAGCCCCAGAACATAACAGAGCCTCCTCCATGTTTCACAGTAGGAACAGTGTTCTTTTCTTGATATGCTTCATTTTTCCGTCTGTGAACATAGAGCTGATGTGCCTTGGCGGAAAGTTCCATTTGTGTCTCATCTGTCCATAGGACATTCTCTCAGAAGCTTTGTGGCTTGTCAACATGTAGTTTGGCATATTCCAGTCTGTCTTTTTTATTATTTGTTTTCAACAATGGTGTCCTCCTTGGTTGTCTCCCATGTAGTGCACTTTGGCTCAAACAACGACGGATGGTGCGATCCGACACTGATGTTCCTTGAGCATGAAGTTCACCTTGGATCTCTTTAGAAGTCTTTCTGGGCTCTTTTGTTAACATTCGGATTATCCATATCTTTGATTTGTCATCAATTTTCCTCGTGCGGCCACGTCCAGGGAGGTTGGCTACAGTCCCATGGATCTTAAATGTCTGAATAATATGTGCAACTGTAGTCACAAGAACATCTAGCTGCTTGGAAATGGTCTTATAGCCTTTACCTTTAACATGCTTGTCTATTAATTTTCTTTCAAATCTCCTGAGACAACTCTTTCCTTCGCTTCCTCTGGTCCATGTTGAGTGTGGTACATACCATGTCACCAAACAACACAGTGACTACCTGGAGCCCTATATACAGTATAGGCCCACTGACTGATTGTAGACACCTGTGATGCTAATTAGTGGACACACCTTGAATTAACATGTCCCTTTGGTCACATTTTTTTCAGTATATCATCATTTTTGATGATGGGTACCATCATGATGGGTACCATCATTTTTGTCCAGGCCTGTTCCATGAGTTTATTTTTTAAAATAATTCTGTTGAAGCCTGGTTGAAAAGCAATGTCTGACGTTCATTGGTTAACATTCATAGAATTTTTTTAATTATTACTTTTGTCAGATTAAAGTTATTTATGTGACCATTGTGAGTTTTTCTTTCATTGACCGAAGGGTACCAACAATTTTGTCCACGTGTGTATGCACCAATGTTTGCTGAAAATATTGTGCATTTTTTCCATTTCCAAAACAGACTGTGTTAACATCTTTTTAATTAATATAATCTTTAAAAATCACCAAAATCTGTTATTTATCAAGGGGTGCCTAAACTAAATACAGTGTAAGACTGTATATACCGCAAAAAAATATATATATATGTAACTCCAAGTCAATCACACTTCTGTGAAATCAAACTTCCCACTTAGGGAGCAACACTGGTTGACAATCAATTTCACATGCTGTTGTGCAAATGGAATAGATAACAGGTGGAAATTATAGGCAATTAGCAAGACACCACCAATAAAGGAGTGGTTCTCCAGGTGGTGACCACAGACCATATGTTCCTATGCTTTCTGGCTGATGTTTTGGTCACTTTTGCATGCAAGCTGTGCTTTCATTTTAGTGGTTGCATGAGACAACCCACACAAGTGGGTCACGTATTGCAACTCATCCAGGATGGCACATCAACGTGAGCTGTGGCACAAAGGTTTGCTGTGTCTGTTAGCGTAGTGTCCAGAGCATGGAGCCGCTACCAGGAGACAGGCTAGTACATCAAGAGACGTGGAGGATGCCGTAGGAGGGCAACAACCCAGCAGCCGGATCGCTACCGCTTCCTTTGTACAAGGAGGAACAGGAGGAGCAGTGCCAGAGCCCTGCAAAATGACCTTCAGCAGGTCACAAATGTGCATGTGTCTGCTCAAACGATCAGAAACAGACTCCATGAGGGTGGTATGAGGGCCTGATGTCCACAGGTGGGGGCTGTGCTTATAGCCCAACACCGTGCAAGACGTTTGGCATTTGCCAGAGAATACCAAGATTGGCAAATTCGCCACTGGCATCCTGTGCTCTTCACAGATGAAAGCAGGTTCACATTGATCACATGTGACAGACATGACAGAGTCTAGAGACGCCCTGGAGAACGTCCCGCACAGCCCTCCATGTGCTCGCCAGAGGTAACCTGACTGCCATTAGGTACCGAGATGAGATCCTCAGACCCCTTGTGAGACCATATGCCGGTGCGGTGGGCCTTGGGTTCCTCCTAATGCAAGCCAATGCTAGACCTCATGTGGCTGGAGTGTGTCAGCAGTTCCTGCAAGATGAAGGCATTGATGATATGGACTGGCCCACTCTTTCCCCAGACCTGAATCCATTTGAGCATATCTGGGGCATCATGTTTGGCTCCATTTCATGAAATATATATTAAAATGAAATATGTATTAAAGAACTGTTGTTTAGATGTGACACCTGCCCCCCATGTGTTCTGTCCATGTGCCAGACACGTTAGAATATACACACATGGACAAAATTGTTGGTACCCTTCGGTCAATGAAAGAAAAACTCACAATGGTCACAGAAATAACTTTAATCTGACAAAAGTAATAATTTTAAAAAACTCTATGAATGTTAACCAATGAAAGTCAGACATTGGTTTTCAACCATGCTTCAATGGAATTATTAAAAAAATGAACTCATGGAACAGGCCTGGACAAAAATGATGGTACCCCTAACTTAATAGTTTTAAGGCAATCACTGCAATCAAACGATTCCTGTAACTGTCAACGAGACTTCTGCACCTCTCTGCAGGTATTTTAGCCCACTCCTCATGAGCAAGCTGCTCCAGTTTTTTCCGGTTTGAAGGGTGCCTTTTCCAGACAGCATGTTTCAGCTCCTTCCAAAGATGTTCAATAGGATTGAGGTCAGGGCTCATAGAAGGCCACTTTAGAATAGTCCAATGTTTTCCTCTTAGCCACTCTTGGGTGTTTTTAGCTGTGTTTTGGGTCATTGTCCTGTTTCAAGACCCATGAACTGCGACTGAGACCCAGCTTTCTGACACTGGCCAGCACATTTCTCTCTAGGATCTCTTGATAGTCTTGGATTTCATTGTACCCTGCACAGATTCAAGACACCCTGTGCCAGATGCAGCAAAGCAGCCCCAGAACATAACAGAGCCTCCTCCATGTTTCGTGCCTTGGCAAGAAGTTCCATTTTTGTCTCATCTGTCCATAGGACATTCTCCCAGAAGCTTTGTGGCTTGTCAACATGTAGTTTTGCATATTCCAGTCTGGCTTTTTTATGATTTGTTCTCAACAATGGTGTCCTCCTTGGTCGTCTCCCATGTAGTCCACTTTGGCTCAAACAACGACGGATGGTGCGATCTGACACTGATGTTCCTTGATGATGAAGTTCAACTTGGACACCTCCCTCTGTAACTGGATCCTGGACTTTCTTACCGAAAGACCTCAAGCAGTGCGGATCGGGAGCTACACCTCCAGCACCACCACACTGAGTACTGGGGCCCCCCAGGGCTGCGTGCTCAGTCCCCTGCTGTTCACACTGCTGACTCATGGTTGTGTAGCGACACACAGCTCCAATCATATCATCAAGTTCGCTGATGACACGACCGTGGTGGGTCTCATCAGCAAGAACGATGAGTCAGCGTACAGAGAGAAAGTACAGAGGCTAACGAACTGGTGTAAAGACAACAACCTGTCTCTGAACGTCAAAAAGACAAAAGAGATGGTTGTTGACTTCAGGAGGACATGGAGCGATCACTCTCCGCTCAGCATCGACGGCTCTTCTGTGGAGATCGTCAAGAGCACAAAATTCCTGGGCATCCACCTGGAGGAGGAGAACCTCTTCTGGTCCCTCAACACCAGCTCCCTGCATAAGAAAGCCCAACAACGTCTTTTCTTCCTGAGAAGGCTGAGAAAGACACAGCTTCCAGCACCGATCCTCACCACCTTCTATAGAGGAACTATTGAGAGCATCCTGAGCAGCGGCATCACTGTCAGGTTTGGGAATTGTACCATGTCAAACCGCAAGACCCTACAGCGGATAGTGAGGACAGCTGAGAAGATCATCAGGGTCTCTCTCCCTTCTATCGAAGACATTTACACCACACGCTGCATCCGCAAAGCCACCAGCATTGTGGCTGACCGGACACACCCCTCACCCTCACTCTTCACACTCCTGCCATCTGGAAAAAGGTACCGAAGCATTCGGGCACTCACATACAGACTGTGTAACAGTTTTTACCCACAAGCCATCCGTCTCCTAAACACAAAGAGACTGGACTGATAAACACACACACACACACACACACACACACACACACAAATCACTCAGACAAACTAAATAACATCTGGACTGAACTGATAAACACACATGCACAATCACACTGATATACATCCATCTTAATCTGTTCATACCTACCTACCTGTGCTGCTCTTCGCAATTTTTTGCACAATATTTATTTGACTGCTATTTGCACACGATACTCTTGTCAAAATGTAAACTGTTTACTGCTGCTCTTCCCACTACCTCAATTCATAATTCATCCAATAAGGACTGCTATGTGTTACATTGTTGTGTCTGTCATGTACCTCTTTGTTTGCACATTTGCACATGCACTTTGTCTATTGTGTATTTTTGTATAGAAATTTGATAGTTATTTTAGATTAACTTAAAAATGTAAAAATCTGTGTTCTAAATTTATGTTGTTGCATGTATGTAGCACCCTCGTCCTGGAGGATCGTTCTTTCGTTTCACTAACTGTATATGGTTGGAATGACAATAAAAGCCTACTTGACTTGACTTGAATACCAGAACCCAAGTTACCTTTCCAAACCTACACTCGATGCTGCATGAAAACGCTATGGGAATATCTCTTTTTTTCTCCGGTTTTGAAGCCTGTGTGTATCAAAAACGCTGAATACTTTGGCTTATAACCTCAGTCAGGTGACGTCTCCCGATAAGGTGCACCTGCAGGTTATAAATAGGAGTGAACCGGAAACATCCTCAGATCTTTTTGTCTTCAGGACCGCTTTGTGTTTGCGTGTGTGTGAGTGTGTGCAACAGACTCACAGTAAAAAAGAAAAAACTTTACTTACCGATAATGGCAGAGTTGGTTGAGAGATGCGTGCCTCCGTGTGATAGATTTCTTTCGGAGGGCGATCTCTACGACTTTTTCTTTGAGTACAAGCATTGTGATCTCCTCCCTATTAAGGCGCTTTGCATGTGGCTCGCTTTCTTTAAAGAGAAACCGCGAGCCGCGGCGCATTTCTGGGTCTTGTGTGTGTATGAGATGGAATTCCCCCTTTCTCTCGTGCTCTCACCAGATCAGGAAGTTTTAGTGTCTGCTTCTCAAATGCGCTCTGGCGCTTGTTGTGAAGAGACTTCCTCTCTTGCCACAAATAAATAAATAATAATAATAATAATAAAAAAATGCCCCAAGCGCCCAAAGTTAGGCGACAGGTTTCTGTCAGGTGGCCAGGGGAGGGGCCTCAACGAGGGTCCCTCTCCTTCTTTGGCGACCTCCATGATGAGTTAACTCTTTCGTGGAATAAGCCTTATTCATCCTGTTTTATGATGATTCCCCAGATTGAAGAGACGCTTGTGAGCCATCTCTCTCCTGGGAGCTCATCCTCCCTGAAAAAGCCCACACTCCCCACCAAGCCTTCAAACATCTTCGTTGGTGGGGAAAGCAACGGGTCAGGCTGGTGCTGTCCTGCACACCATGGCGGTTTTGCAGGCATACCAGGCTCACCTGAGTTCTGAGCACTGGCAGATCTATCGACGACGCTGAGGCACAGATTTATTTCGCCATGCCACCAACCAGACAGCCCGTGCCAACAGCCATTCTATGGCTGCCGTGGTCCCCACGGAGAGACATCTATGACTTAATCTCACGGGCATCAAGGTCAGGTATCTCCTTTTCCTCCTTGATGCCCCCCCTCCCACCGGGCTCTTTGGCGATGCTGTAAACACCGCAGTCACTAGGTTTCGGGAAGCAAAGCTCTATGAGCAGACATTTGTGAGTTTTCTCCCCTGCCGTGCTCAGGAGTCGGGACTGTCGGCCACCCAGTCCCGACCAGGTCTGGTCCCCACGAGGCGCAGAAGCAGAGCGTGGCAAGCCAGCTACCCCCTCATAGAGACGGGGGAGGGACTCGCCGCCCTTCACAATTTGCCTCAAAAAATGGCACTGGACCCAAGGAGCATCTAAAGGAAGTCCTGAGGTTGATGTACCCAGGACCACAGGGGTGTCTCCTCCCGGGTAAAAATTCCAATAAGTGATAAAGACTCCTCCCTGGCACCCTCCGGGGGCCGTTGTCTAATCTCCGCCACCACTGGTGTTTCGGGAAGCAGCGGTCTCCAGGGAAATGTTAGGTGCTCGGTTCCTTCCTGTTTTGTTTCAGGATGCCAGACACCTAACACCTCCCCTCCGTTGCACATCGTCCTCCGCATTTTCAATGGCGTGGTCTCAACTTCCATGAAACTGGAACGAGCACATCTGCTGACTCGGCAATTACAGACTTTGCTGGGAAAAGGGGCCATAGAACATGTTACCCTGCCAGACAGGCTACTAAGATCAGTATTTCCTGGTTTCCAACAGAGATGGGGGGTTATGTCCAATTTTACATCTTCGTGGGCTAAACATCAAAATGTTGACAGCCAAAATGATTGTTTCTCAAATTCAACCAGAGGTTTGGTTTGTGACAATCAACCTGAAGGACGCATATTTTCATATAGAAATATTGCAACCACACAGGAGGTTCCTGAGGTTTGTTTTCAGGGTCGAAGCTGACCAGTATCGAGTCCTTCCATCTGGCCTAGCCCTGTCACCCCGCACATATATAAAATGCACAGATGCAGCTCTGGCTTTATGATTCCAGGGCATCCGTATTCTGAATTGTATAGATGACTGGCTGATCCTGGCTCAGTCTTAGTAGCTAGCGCTTCAACATTGCCATGTCAACCTAGCTCATCTCCATTCTTTAGGATTGAGACTCAAGGCCACAAAAGGCATTCTCTTTCCTGTTCAGAGGACAACATATTTGGGTATCACTGGGATTCAATCACAAGGTGCGCACAGCTGTCTCCCGCTCGTGTCAGATCCATCCTCCAACACCCTGAAGGAAATCAAGCTAGACCAGAAAGTGACTCTTCATCACTTTTAGAGATCTTTAGGTCTCATGGGAGCTGCATCCACAGTGATACCTTTAGGCCTTCTGTACATGAGAGCGTTTTCAGTTGTGGCTATTAGCCAGGGGATTTCACTCAAAGGCCAATCCCCAGAGGCTAATAAGGGTTACGCGCAGGGGGCTTTGTACCCTTTCTATGTGGTTCAGACCCCGGTTTCTGACTTTGGGTCCCACACGACAGACACTTCCCTCACGGGCTGAGGTGCGGTCTTGGATGGCCGTCCAGCACAAGGGAGCTGGAGAGGTCATCTTCTCACATGGCACACCAATTGCATCAAAATGATGGCTCTGTTTCTGGCCCTGAAACACTTCCTCCAGCAGTTGAGAGGCTTCCATGTTCTAGTGTGGGTGAACAACACTGTGGTAGTCTCGTACATAAATTGCCAAGGTGGACTGCGTTCGCACCGCTTGAATAAGCTAGCGCACCAGGTTCTGCTTTGGGCAAAGGACAAGTTTCTGTCCCTCAAGGCGATTTACATTCCGGGGCACATGAATGTAGGAGTGGACTTGCTATCCAGACAAGCTGTGACACATGGGGAATGGAAACTCCACCCCGAAGTAGTTAGTCAAATCAGGGAAAGATTTTATGTAGCAGAGGTGGACCTCTTCAGAGGCAGCACAATGTCCCCTTTACTACTGTCTGACTACTCCAGCTCCCATGGGTCTGGACGTGATGGCCCACACGTGGCCCAGATTATGCCTTTATGTGTTTCCTCTGATAGTTCTGCTCCTAGGAGTCCTGGCGAGGGTCCGTCAACAGGGTATACACCTCTTATTGATAGAGCCCCATTGGCCGACCAGAGTGTGGTTCTCAGATCTAATATCTCTCCTCGACGGCTCACCCTGGGTGATTCCAGTGAGGAGTGATCTTCTGTCTCACGCGCAGGGGACAATATATCAGCCCTGGCCAGAGTTCTGAAACCTTCACGTCTGGTCCCTGAAGAAGACCAACTAAGACATTCTGGTGTTCCAGCCAGCATAATTTAAACTATTCTAAGTGCCAGGGCTCACTCCACTAGAAGAACGTATGCCCTCAAATGGAGTGTATTTGAAACTTGGTGCATGGCAAGACATGTAGACCCAGTCCACTGCCAGATTGTTTCTGTGCTGGAGTTTCTGCAAGAAAAATTGTCCTCGGGCTTATGCTCTAGTGCTCTCAGAACATACGTAGCCGCTATTTTGGCTTGCCATGTTCTGACCGATGGGGTTTCTGTGAGAAAGCACCCTTTAGTTGCCCGTTTTATTTGTGGAGCTTAATGGTTGCGGCCGCCCACTAGAGCAACGGTCCCTTTGTGGGACTTAGCTATTGTGCTCGAAGGCCTGGTTGACACCCCTTTCGAACCACTAGAGTCGGCGCTTGTCAGGCTTCTGTCTCTTAAGATGGTTTTTCTTACAGCTCGTTCCTATAGCATGTTCACACAGCATTGAGTGTAGCTTTTGAAAGGGAAGACTTGGGTTACTTAGCTGTAACCCTGTTTCCCTGATAAAGCGGAAAAGAGATGCTGCACTTCAATGCCACACTGTTGGTGTGCCTGGATGTCCTTCAGACAAAATTGACCTGAATATGTTTCCAGTTCACTCCTATTTATAACCTGCAGGTGCACCTTATCAGGTGACGTCACCTGACTGAGGTTATAAGCCGACGTATTCTGCGTTTTTGATACACACAGGCTTCACAACCGGAGAACAAAGAGATGTTTCCATAGCATTTTCACGCAGCATCAGCAGTGCGGCATTGAAGTGCAGCATCTTGTTCCTGCTTTATCAGGGAAGAGGGTTACAGCTAAGTAACCCGAGACGGTTTTCCAGTGGTATATTACCCAAAGCATCCCATTACCTCTGTCCGTTTTTCTTTCCCCCATATAGCATCTTAGTGCTGTCATGGGCCAGCCAGATCGGCAAGCTCTTCCAAATCAGACTACATTCAAGATTTCCCCCGGTGCATTCAGCCAATTTCCACTGTGTATATGAGCCTGAATAAAGTTATCTCCCTACTTAGAAGCAAACCAAGAGAATCAGTCAGGCCCACAGTGTCTAACTCCTGTTCCTCGCATTTCCTTTGTCATTCTTCTGTGTATTCTTGAATCATTGTCGACCATGCCCCAGTTCTTTGGATCTCTCTCTCATCTTCTCCTTGAGAATATTATCTGGTCTCAGACTGATCACTGTGTTTGACCCTGTCTGTTCTTTAGATTTCTCTCTCATCTACGCCCTCGAAATATTGCCTGCTCTCATACTGAACACTGTGTTTGACCCTTCCTGTTCTTTGGCTTAGCTCATGTCTTTCCCCATTGAAACCTTGACCCATCTCAGACTGAGTCTTATGTATGATCTTGTGTGTTTCATAGACTTTCACTTGTGCTACTGGAGGCAATTAATCTTACTGCTGGACCCTTAGCTAACAACCCCATATTCTATAAAAGTTTACTCCTCTTCATTTCATTCAACCGGCACAATGACTGCCTCGTTCACATAGGGAGAGAGAGGACACTCTGTGCATTGGATTTCTCTCCCCGAACAAGTTTGTGTGGACTTGGATCTCCATCTTCCCTGGAACCCAGTCTGTTCCGCGATCCGCACATTGACACTGACCCAGAGTTTATGCACTTCCACATTTGCGGACAACGGGAGAGAGAGCAGTCAGTCTGTCTGGATTTCACTACACAATCAGACTAACCAGAGCATTCTGAATTCCCCCCTCAGGTACATGGCCCACATACACCTAGCTGTCAACATGATTTAAAAGAAAATGTGATTCATGAGACCAGACCACCTGATGAGTTGGCCTTTGTGCCCCACATGAATCAATAAACCTAGGGCACCCATGTCCCTTTTGCCAGTTCATGGGTTGTCCTTCCTTGGAACCGTTTTGGTAGGTGCTAACCACTACTATCATTAACCACTCCTGGGAACAACTCACAAGACCTGAAATTGCTCTGACTGTATTTTCTAGCCATCACAATCATCTTGTTGTAAATGTCATAAATCCTGACACTTGCAATTGGTTCCTGCTTTGAACACATCAAATATCAACTTTGATGCACTGTAGAACTTGAGCTATTAAATAAAAATATTTTTCTGCACATTAATATTAGTTGCAGTTTTTGTTCAAAGGTTTAAAAAGTGTGCTAGGGTTAGATTACTTCCATTTTCCACAAACACTCAAGTTTTTGTGAGAGTATCACTTCTTCTTTTGAGTTTATTGGTGGTTGACCGTTATGTACTGGACTACAGTAGAGTATAGTGAATGATTGGTAGAGAAATTAGTTTTGTGTGAGACATGTAATTTAAAAACACTAGTTACACAGCATTTCAATGTTAAAATGTTTTGAAGTGGGTAATTGTGAAATTTCAGTGTCGCTGACTACTGAAGTAATATACTGAGAAAACACTTTGTTCCTTTGAGCAAAGATTTCTATTTTCTGCATTATTAACTGTGCCAAATCATCCTAATTATATGTGTATACCAAGGCTTTCATATGTGATTATTCTTTTAACAAAATAACATTTACATAACAGTATGATACATTCTGAAAAGCTGCTGCACACCATTTTTATCTTTTATGTTCATTAGCTCTAATTTTTATCAAAGAATTACCTTAAGAATATCAAAGCATATTTACATTGTCTTTAGGTACACTTGGTTGTGCCAGGCATTCACTGCTATCATCAACTTGATTCTATTCCCAATTTATCTGACAATTTAAAAAAGTAGCTTGAGATTTTAACCCAAATGCAACCATTCAGCCAATACAGATCTCGCCATTAAGAATGCGCACTTTTTCCCGCGAGATCCCGCAATTTGGCTCACGACATGCCGCGAAATCCCTTAAGCAACATTCGGGAAATTAAATAAATGTGTTGTGCTTCACTGAATATCCGCCAGATGGCGCATGGAGGGACTTTATCTAAAAGCCAGACCAAGTACAATGATGAATTGTGTATAATTAGTTAGCCTAAAACAATATTGTTTCCAATGCTGAAGCAAACATGAATTTTATTTTGTTTTACAATAATACTATTTTATGATGAATGTGCGTATATTTGCTTCATATTATGTTCATAAGGATGAAAAGAGATGCCCTAAATTATGAGGCGCCGTATAGGGCTTAAATCAAACTTCACTCATGCACACACACGTGAAACACTTGCATACACATATATGAAACAGTCACACATCTATATATACTACTAACTGCTCACACAAATACATATGAAATGCGTGCGCACAGACACCTCTGAGATGCGCGCACATATACACAAACTCTCCGTGCACACACACCTATGACATGCGCGCACATACAGTAATTATGCGAATGTCCTGATTCGTGAATATGTCAACATGTCTTCGTTAAAACGTAAAAATGTGTCGCGCACCATCAGAAGACATGAAGGAACAAATATAAACATGAAGTGCTTCGGGCTTTTTTATAAAAATAATCATCTGGATTTGTTGCTGTTTGTGTCCAGCATTGAATAATTATTTCATCCATTATTTGACCACGGCTGGAAATAATAGCTGGAATGTGATTGTGGATTTATGAAATAAAAGTTGCGTGCGTGAACCCGCGGCTCGTACTTTCACTTTACAAAAGGTGCAGACATACTCCCCCAGAAAGTCATCGCCTCTTGCAATAATGCAGATCAAACATACGACACCAGACCATAAATAAAAAGGAATATTTAAGCAAATACGCAAAATGTATTTCACTTACATATTACAGACTAAAACAAGGAAAGTAGACGTGCGGTCCAAGAAGGAAACGGGTTTCGTTATTTTACAAAATGTGAATATATTCAGTAAATGTATGAATTACACTCAAAGTATAAAATCCAACTATAAAGTCTGATTTAATTGATCTCATTAAACATTTTATTTGTTTCTGGTGAAATTTTATGGTTTGCTGGTGAAATACATTTTAGGCAGAGACGTCTGCTCAGTCTTGTTCATTCTTTTTAAACTCCTCAATTCTGCCAATTCCCCCATCAGTGAAACCGGTTTGATAAGTTCACACCTATCATGAATGAAAGGTGAGAAGAGGGATTACAGTTACTGGGGGTCTGCATGTGTTCACCTCCGAGCGTGCAGGCACGTTGTATTCAACAAATAGACTAAAACAAAAACAAAATCATGTTTGGTTCAGCATTGGAGATAATATTGTTTTAGGCTAACTTTATTAAAGATTATACACTTTCGTATTCTTTGTTGTACTTCGACTTTGTGCACACGTGCGCATCTTTAAATTTGAACAGAAAATAATAATGGGCTGGTAGGCATTTCATGTAACTTAAACGGTTGAATGAAGTTAAATATACAAAATAAATTAATAATTGCGTTTGCTTTACATTTGAGCACGCTTCTTCATTGTATATACTACCATATCATATATGTGTGTCTAATACTGTTTTATTCATATTTTACATTACATGCAGTTTGTAATTTACTTACAATTGTACTTTTAAAATGTTACCTATACGCAGGACTTTAGATGGGTAAACGAAATAGGAGTATGTGAGAGTGCTTGTGATACGCACGGGAAGACCTTTCCGTTTGGAAATGGCGTGAGATTATTAATTAACAATTTAAATGGAAACAAAAGGAAACTGAAAACACAAAATAAACAGAGCTCCACTGTCTCTACGCGAGAACGGACGGGCTCTGGAAACTAAAGCAAAAACGTGTATCTTCTCGGGGCTTATGCCCTTATTTATTTGAGAGAGAGAGCGGGATGTTGTGCCAGTAGTAAACTGAACGCGCACGCTGAACTGTTGCTTAGTCTGTCTGGCAGTCGCGTGTATAAGTGGCCGCGCTGGTGGCTGTTCAGAACTCCGCACGGTAGCAGCCTGTGGCCCGTTCTGAACAGTTTAAGCGCGGCTCTGCCCCCCGCACCACCCGCGTTGTTACAGATACTTTGTGTAATTCACATCTTTACTGAATATGTTCAGATTTAGTAAAATAACGACAACAGTTTCCTTCCTAGACATTTTGTATGAACTGAAGCTCAGCACGTCTTCTTTTCTAGTTTTAATATGTAATATTTAAGTGAAATATATTTACCGTATTTGCCTAAATATTCCTTTTTAAGGACACGTGTATTACGAAGTAAAGACCTGTTGTTCAGTGAGTGTTAACTATTGAATGTCCTGATTCGTGAATATGACAAAATATCTTCATTAAAACGTAAAAATGTGTCGACATTGAGCACCATCAGAAGACATGAATGAACAAAAAAATCGTTTTATTTTTGTAAATATTCATATATGCACACAAGGTGCTTTGGGCTTTTTATAATAATAAACATAATGTTTTCTTGCTGTTTGTGTTTGTGTCCAGCAAGAATAATAATAGCTGGAATATGGATTTTATGTGAATTTATGACTGAAATAAAGCTGTTCATCGGCTTGTGTGAACCCCGATTTGTCCGTAAACTTTCACTTTACAAAAGGCAGCGTTTTGATCAAAAGGCTGATAAACCCATTCGATTTATCAATAAAAATGCCAGAAAGTCATCGCGTCTCGTAATAATCCAGATCAAACACAATAAATATGTCCTTTAAATAAAAAGGAATATTTAAGCATATACGCGAAATACATTTCACTTATTATTTCACAATATTACAGATTAAAATGGAAAGAAGACGTTCTGAGCTCCAGTACAATGTGCTGGCGAAATATATTTTAGGCAGAGACGTCTGCTCGGTCTTGTTAATTCTTTTTAAACCCCTCAATTCTGCCAGTTCCCCCATCAGCGAAACCGGATTGATAACTTCACACCTATTGTGAATGAAAGGTAAGAAGAGGGATTACAGTAACTGGGGGTCTGCATGTGTTCACCTTGGAGCGCGCTGTATTCAGCGAGAAGACTAAAACAAAATAATGTTTGCTTCAGCATTGGAGACAATGTTGTTTTAGGCTAACTTTTAATAAAAATTATACACTTTTGTATTCATTGTTTTACTTGGCTTTTGCACACACGTGCATCTTTGAATTCAAACAGAAAATAATAGTGGGCGGTTGAATGAAGTTAAATATACACAATAAATTAATAATTGCATTTGCTTTACATTTGAGCACTCATGTGTAAATAGCTTTTTCATTGTATATACTCCCATATCATATATGTGTGTTTTATTCATATTTTACATTACATGCAGTTTGTAATTTACTTGCAATTGTACTTTTAAAATATAACGTATCTATAGTATAAGCATATTTAACTACTTCAGCGGTGAGTGAAAAAAAAGTTCTTATTTGATATAGATTGTATTATTTCATTAATTATCTTATTAGAAATACAATTCTTAGTCTCTATATTCTTGTTGAATATAGTCCTTCAGAGCAAGCACGGTGTCAGAAGATTCTGCTGAATCTCTTCTCACCTTTCATTCAAGATATGTGTGAATTTATCCAACTGGGTGCGCTGTTGGCAAATACTGTATGGGGTTTTAGATGAATTAACAAGAGAGTGCGGACGTCTCTGCCTAAATTTTATTTCCCCAGCAAATGAAATCAGACTTTATAGTTGGAGTTGATACTTTGAGTTGGATACTTTGAGTTGATACTATATCAACTTGATAACTAGCGAATGCTTTAGTAAAGGGCTCTAAAACAGCGGCAATATGAATGACAATGGAATATTACAGAATGTGCGAGTTGACGCCCATGCACCTTGACGCACATTAAAATGTTGGATTTTAATTAAAATGCCACACATTTCACACACACACACGCACACACACACATGCGCTTACTTATTCGGAGAGATTCTATTTGATGCAGATTGACCTGTATATCAACTTGATAACTAGCGAATGCTATTAAATGCCGCATATGTTTAACCCATGGGTGAACATGACCAAATTACAGCATACAGTATGTATATATACTGTGTATATATATACACACACACACACCCTCTCTTGCTACCTTTACTAACATGTAAAACTATTTATTATAATAAGTGGTGCAGAGGGTTATAATAAACCGAAAAGATAAACACAAAAAAGATGGACAGCTATTTATTTAATTATCATTTTTAATATTTATCATCAACAACATCCATCCATCAATGCAGTACTGTTATCGATAAAATCACACCTTTTATTCAAAACGCTGCCTTTTGTATAGTGAAAGTGCGAGCCGCGGGTTTGAAATGAATTGTAGATTAATTTTAAAGCACAATCTCATTTCATTATTATAAACATAATTTATGAATTACACTCGAACGGGCGATAGAGCTCTGATTAGACTACGTATACTAGTAAATAGGCTCCACATCCCGGAGCCCAAGCCTCATTTAAAGAAAAAAAAATTAACAAATATTGTAAGTAAACAACAGTACCACAAGTAAAAAAAAATATTTAGACTCTAAATAGATGCTGAATTATTTTCTAAGATGTGCCAGCTGGCACTATTCTTATATTGCTCTTTGTCAGGGTACTGTAAGTCGGTCAGTGACAACCCCGTAAAATCCCATATACTGTAAATAAGTACAGTACCGTCCATCTGTATGAATTAACCAAGATGCCCACCCCCGTGAAAATGGCGAATTCAGGGAAAGGCTCCTCCGTGAGAGGTTTTGTCCAGACCACCGAGCTTCTACGGATTCTAAAATTGACATTGTTACTATTTTTTAATACCTGCAGTGGAAGAGTCTGAGAATTTATTTACCATAAGCTTTGTTGTATTGTTTTTAATCACTATACACAACCTATGATTTCACCTATGCTATTTTACAAATGGAATATTTGTATGTTACACACTAAAACTGCTGGGTTAAATGTTAAAGTGCTGTGGGTAATTTTATCTATTTATTATTATTTAGTAGATTGCCTGTTAGAAATACCCCAAATGAAATTAATCTTCTGTTTTAACTACTGCAGAGATAGTTAATCAGCGGTAGGTTTCACTACTACTACTAATGATAATAATACTGAATGGAGAAAGCAACGTCAAAGAAGTATCATCATTGCAGGAGAGAAGAAAATGAAGAATAAATACATATCAGTATTTAAAGTTTGAGCTGGACACGTTTATGAGCTCTGTCGCTTCCTGTCAATGGGCGCCTACGAGAGAGAACATATTTTCGGCTTCAGTAGACATACAATACGTCAGATTGAAACACGACTGCCCCCTACAGGCCATGAACGACATTTTCACAGCTTTCCGCGAGCTGCCACGGAAGCGCGCGAGATCCCTTTTCAAGAAACGTGCGTTCTTAATGGCGAGATCTGTACATGTTTGTGGCTGACATATCTTCCTTAGCTTGCACAGGACCAACAAGAATAACATACAGTAGCTACAAGTGATGGAAAATATATCACCCAAAATCTAAAAAAGATAACATTTTTATTATGACATGTTATTTATCCAAATAGAGGTTTTTTTAAATGAAATTCTGGAAATAGACAAGTGAAGAGGGCAATGTAACAATGTAGACCATTATGTGATTAGGAAAAATTATGTGAATGAATGTGACATTGAATAAGACTAATGCAACCACCATACTGTTTACGAAGATTTACTAACATTTTACTTCATTTTAGTTAAATTTACACCCAATTCTTACATGTTTGTGGATGCATGTTAACTACTGTGTCTTGGATAGGATAAGATATATCTTTATTTAATTAGCTGTGCATTTGTCATTGAGTTCAGAAGTAGATTAACCCAATAATGTGTGTGTGTGTGTGTGTGTGTGTGTGTGTGTGTGTGTGTGTGTGTGTGTGTGTGTGCACGCACAATTGCATATGTGTGTGAATGTTGAGTATGTAAAAGTTACAACATTTAATGTGAGCTGAAAGTCTTTTACTGTTGCTCAAGCATGCCCAAACCCAAAGTATACTTCTCACGAAGCTTCTGGTTGGCCACATAAGCAGAGAATGAAGCACACTAAAGATAAATAAGCTCAAACACTAAAATGTAAGTATGCAGCTCCTTAGCACACACAAACACAGTACTACTTACAAGTTCCTATAACTTACTGTTCAGTTCCTGTAAATTAATCCCTTCGGTCAGATTAAGATTAGGTTTAAACATTAACATTTGTCTAGTAGACCAACTAGCAACCAACTTTCTCTAGAGGAAAATGATTCAATGTACAATTTTCCATCAGGCAGTTTAAGTTTATTTAAATAAAAATACTGCATTTTTGGGGGGTAAAGGACTTGCTTGAATTAGGTAATGTGGTCAGAATCCACAATAGCCATGCCTGCACAATGGTCTCTAAAGTTCACACAGAAAAAAATATATAGAGAGAGGATACATGAGCAGAAATTAAACGTGAACAGCCTATATATGTGTCAAGTATTTCCAGAATTGCATAAGGTCACATAAGGTCACAGAAAATTGGAAAATGCTGAAGGTATTGCACATACATACATCTTCATCTCACGAGCTCTCTCCACACAAGCATGAGATGGTTAATCATTCAGTGGCCATTAAAACTTTCCTTATTGTCTATGTATTCCATACATAAAGTCAACAAGAGAATGTTGATAACTATTTTATTAACTATAAAATTTTGGCTTATAAATTATATAACTTTGTCATCTTTGTGTCTTTTGTGCCATATCCATGTGGTTTATAATTTGCATTATTGTATGATATTATTTTTCTTTAAATATGTTTTTTGTTAAACCATAGAGCAACCATGTGATGGAAGAACTTTAAGTTTTCCTATTGGAAACCTACTGTATGTTTATAATTTTGTCATGCGCACTCCTAACGCGACCGGCATGAGGACCCGGAAGTAGTACGGTCGCGACTTAGGAAGCATAAAAGGAGACAAGATGGAGCTTTACACTCGCTCAGTCATTGAGTTTGCCCATGCTATTGCCAACGCTTCGCACGTCTAAACGTGAGTACTCACTTTCTTGGGTTTTCGCTTCCAATTGGGTGTGTGTATTTAGAATGCGGGTTTATTTGTGTAAACTCTTGCCCTCACTTCAGGAGAGTTCTAATAATAACCTGCCTGCTCGCGCTACTTCCGCATTTGGGTTTACCATCCACGCTACAGAGCTAACTGCTAGTCTTCTGGTCCATCTCCAGTTAGTTCGTGACAGAATGACTGAGCCATCAGCAGTAAACCCAGTGGCGTTTGATCACCTCTGCGATGTGGTTGACCAACATGGTAAGTTGATCGATGAGCTCCGTGGTGAAGTCGAGTCTCTCCGCAAGAACCTCCAAGATGTCACGGCCTTACGCCGCGAGGTGGCGGAGCTACGACAGCCGGGTTTCGTACCCTTGCCGTGCAAACCGACTGGGGAGACTCGCCCTCCGGACGACTTACTACAAGGGACTGGCTTCGCACATCAAGGACGAGCTCGCCGGACGAGAGCTCCCAGCAAACTTGGAGGGCTTAATTCAACTCGCCCTCCAGATTGACCAATGTCTGCTCGCTCGCCCCAAGTCAGTACCCTGCCACCCATCACGACGTCACCTTATACCACCCCCTTCTTCTCCCATGCTCCAGTTTCAGAAGCCCACTCCTCATTCACTGCTGCACCTACTAGAACCGTCGGTACTCCACCTCCCACCGTGGTTGACACCGGAGCCGGGAAACCCATGCAACTAGGGCGCGCCTCCTTAACTGCTGCAGAACGGGAATGCCATTTTAGGGAGGGGCTCTGCGCATATTGTGGATCCGCCGCACACCATCGGGCCATCTGTCCTCTGCGGCCAGGAAATGTGCAGTCCCGGTGAGAAATGAGAGTAGCCCACCGTGTTCCATCTCCCTCTCCACCACCCTGACTGATGATTCCCATCTCACGGTAAAAGTACAGATCCAGTTTGGCCACAAACGAGTCAGAAGTACCGCGTTCGTCGATTCCGGGGCTGCAGGTAACTTCATTGACTCTTCATACGCCAAAAAACTGGGGGTAAAAATCGAGGCGTTATCCCAGCCCGTAACGATTACATCAGTCGATGGTCGGCCCCTCTCCTCCAGCCCCATCAACCTCATCATCAACCAGCATCAGGAACAGATTCAGTTTTACACCACCACCATCTCATCACCACCCATCATCCTCGGACACCCTTGGCTGCTACGTCATGACCCACTCATATCATGGACGTAAAAACCGGATTCTACAGTGGGGGCCGACCAGCACCGAACTCTGCCTATGGGCAGAGGCTGGGACGTGCTCTAGGGAGCTCGAGGCCCCCAATGTCGGGGCCACGGGGACACAGACAACATCCTGCTAGACTACCGGGACCTGGCTGAAGTTTTCTGCAAGAGACGCGCCACCTAGTGTGCACTTTTATTAATGACGTCCTTAGAGACATGTTTGGCAGCTGGGTGTTCGTCTACCTCGACGATATCCTCATCTACTCCCGAACAATCAACGACCATATCCAGCACGTCAGAGGGGTCCTAAAGTGATTGCTCCCCCACCAGCTGTACTGTAAGTTGGAGAAGTGCACTTTTCACGAGCGCTCCACCACGTTCCTGGGTTTTGTCATCTCATCCCAGGGTGTGGCCATGGACCCGCAGAAACTGGACGTTGCGTGTCATTGGCCCCTACCCAAGACTCTTAAACAACTCCAGCGATTTCTCGGGTTTGCCAACTTCTATCGCTGCTTTATCCGGGACTACAGTCCATCATCTCACCCCTTCAACCTCACCTCAACCGCCGTCTCCGCACAACCTCCACACCTCCTCTGCCACCAACCTAAGCACATTCGAGGTATGCTACGGTTTCCAACCTCCGATGTTCGACCATCAAGAACCGGAGGTTGAAGTACTGTCGGCCCAACAGTTGCTTCACCATTCGACAGGCTAACACCCGCTACACTCTGCAACATTGCCGTCGACAGTAGGTGACAAGGTATGGCTATCAACAAAAAATCTACATCTGCAGACAGAATCACGAAAGTTATCACCATGATTCATCGGACCATATCGCGTCAACCTCCGAATTAACCCTGTCAATTACCGGCTCCAGCTGCCTGCGGTGCTCCGGATCCATCTGGCATTGCATACATCTCAACTCAAACCTTCACTACTTCACCCATGGTTGGTTGTAAAAAACAATAACATTACATGGCTTATCTATTAAAATGATCGGTCTTCAACATGACCCTATCACAGAGACTGTTTTTAAAAAAAGCATTGGTTGCCATAAATAGAGTTTAGATTGAGGTTCACATAAATGCTTGGTAGTGTACAAGAGTGCTAAACTCCACTTGTATTAAAGTAAAGTGCACCAGTATTCAATGCATCTGCACCTTCCCAGGCTTTACATTGGTGGAGGACGCGGGCATGAAATACGGATTCAACATTATCTTGGGCAACTGCTAGAGATGAGCATCAGCAGCAGACACTGCTACAGCAACTCACCCAGGATATCTGCTGCAGATCAAACAGCTGCACACTTCCGTTTATCACTCACAGACTGACTACCCAGTGGAAAGGTTCAATTAAACTTTAATGAGGATGTTACTGTATGTGATTGATGAAGGAAGGCTGCCACACATTTCAGCTCTCAGTGCTCTTGGGCCATTTTGCATCAGTGCTTTAGGATGCAAAATGACCCAATGAGGAGATAATCTAATGGCAGCTCAACACTAGGACCTGAATGAACTTCTAGATCAGTTCAAAGACGTGCTCTCCACAGACCCAGGGACTCAGCAGACCAGGGAGTATGCTACGAAAAAATGATACCACTCGCATCACATGCTGGTTCCTCTCACTGCAAGATTTCTTTTTTACATATAGGGCTGGTGTTTAAAATTGCATGGCATCTGGACAGACCATCCACATTGCCGTCTTCTCATTGTCAAGGACATTCTCAATGCTGGGTTGGTGCTACGGCGACGGGCTTACAGTCAGTTTGCCCCATAAAAGATCATCTTCTTGCTCACCTAAAAAGGAGTACACAATGTACGACCAGCACCATGGACAGCGAATCGCCTACGATCCACCCGTCAGAAGCTCCATATAAAAGGGCCCCAGTGGCGCAAACCGGTAAATAGAATGACAAGTATAAAGTATTCTTACGGCTTTCCTCTCCCCACAGACTCTGACACCAGTGAAAGCCCCTTTACCTGCACACCACTGAGAAGAAGCCAGTGCTCCAGCGCATTTGCCTCCTTGTCCCCCGCACACCTTTCGCTCTGGCCAGCTCTATCCATGGCAGTGGCATGACCAAGCACGGATCATCCATCTGAGGCTGTGTATTCTGCACCAAACCCTCACCCACTTCACTGAGCACTAAGAGACAATAAATGCATGCGCGTGAGAGTGTGCAAGAGTGCTAAACTCCACTTGTATTAAATAAAACTGCAACCAATGTTCACTGTATCTGCACCTTCCTCTGCTTGTGATTTCAGTGCCCACTACAAGGCTTTACTCTCGCTTTGTTGCATAAACCCCTAGGAGTACTCTGGCTGTTGAAAAAAAGCACAAACTGACATGTCCAAATTTGAGCTTTTATCCGAACATGAGGCTACAGTAAAGACATAGATAATTCCTATCATGTGGGCAATTTGACATCTTATGAGCCATGGATAAATGAACTAATGCACATCATCAAGCTCAGAGGCTACATTTCAGGTGAAACTCGTGTGTTTTTATGTGTGTGTATGCGCACACACTTGCGTAATAATTCAAGGTCCATTATCTAAGACGTATGAGACATTCAATATGGCAAAAATAGCTTTAATGAAAACTGGAAGCAGCGTCAGAGATATGAAATTTTGCTCTGCCCTCAGTCTTTATCTGTGGGACATACTGTAGTAGTTATAGTATGGCCTCATGAGAAATGTAATCACCTTAATAGTGTTCATAAACTTTGAACACTTTGAGATTTTCCTCTGTGTGCGTGCGTGCGTGCATGTGAGTGAGTGAGAGAGAGAGAGAGAGAGAGAGAGAGAGAGAATTACAGACGGATTCTGTCATCAAAGCACACTACGTTATTCTCATAAATGTAGCTATAGCTTTAAAAAGCCATAGTTTATTTCACCATACGTATCTCACTGATTGTATAAAAGGGAAAAAGGGATCCCAGACCTTTTTATGGTTCAGTCTTTAATAGATACCGTATTCTCACAATGAGGCTGTACAATCGTAGTGCATTTTGGGAAATCCTTTCTCTATGATACAAAGTGTAAATGAAGCACCAAATCAAATTGGGACATTCACCATCTAAACAGGCTTGAAAACAATTCATATTCTATCGAAATAGATGAAGTTCTGCAGTGTGAGTCAGGTTTTCCGCACTTCAGTACAGTGTTTTTTTTTTTTTTTTGGATCATTGTAAGATAAAATTATTATTATTATTTTCACACACAGGCTGGCATGAATGGGAGCACACAACAACATTGATGAAAGCTTTCCTCATGAGAGATTCTGTACAGTGGGAGGATTAAAAGTGTGCATGTGTGTGTCTTGGTGAGAAAGTGTTGTTATGTGTAGGAGGTGAACATTCTGGATTCTCTATCCCCACCCCCCATGTGAATTCATGCGAATCTCTCCACCTCCAACTCTCTCACACATTCTACCCACACACACACACACACACTCACACACACTTTCCTTTTTTGCATTTTGTAATAATTCTGTTAATTTTCTCATCCGTATTTTTTTTCCTTATTCAGCTTGCTTCCACATCCTTTGCATAATCATGCAGATTTATATTTAAAATACAGATTTAGATTTATGATATGAATAAATATCAATTAATTAATTTGTTTGTTTATCTTGCCTAGAGTAACAGGGTCATGGTGGATATACTATGCTAGAATGGGACTGTCCAATGCAAGCCAACACACACACACACACACCATTTGCAAATAACCTACTGACAGATTTCGGTCACTGGGGGAAAATCAAGGAGTACGCAAATCTATTCAGACAAGGCAAAAGCACGTGAAACTTAAGCTGTGAAGAGTGACCCTGGAGCTGTGAAGAGTGCTGAGGATTAAAATGATTATTTAGCTGTCTGTTTAGTGTATAGATAGTAAACAATAGACAATATAAAAAAAAATTACATTATTTTATTGTCACTATTTGTTTTTTTCTAGAAATACCATATAAGCATGGAAGCATTTAATTTAAAGCCTGTAGCTAAACAGTTAAGGTGATAAGAATAGCTTTTCTATAGAAATGAGAAGTAACAATCTGGCAATAGAGGGATTATCCTCTCAGCCCTCTGGTTGCTAGAGCAAATCCTTCACCTACCACAGCCTCTTTTCCATCATAATAGCAAAATCTATAATATTTATAGAAAGATATATAACACAAAACATTACCAGGTGCAAAGCAAACAACCCTAGGGTAAAGATCAATGGAACACAATCACCAGAATCCACAGTGAACTTAATATTCTAAAACACACTGTGAACGTAAAATGAGACCACCGTATACTCCACAGCGCAACCCTGGCATATTCACAGTCACCAAAATACAGATCTTGCACATCTGACACCAATCACACTCACAAGTCATTGTGAAATTAAACTAGGTGAAGAACAGTGGCCATCAGTCTTGGCATAGGTTCAGTCGTTTGACTGACCTTACATAATCCACTTTTTTATGGTCAGTAAAATAGTTAAATAAAAACTTTTATATAGGCACCTTTCTGGTCACCCACGGTCACCGTCCAGATCAAACCAAGGATAAATTAAATTTGGTTGGAGAATCCATGTCATGGATATTTTTGGGGAGAGAATTCCAGACAAGAGGAGCATTACGATTAAAAGCTCTAGAGCCCATGGTGGTCAGGTGAGAGGGGGTATAGAAGAGTGCCAGATGGGGTATAGAATTGAACAAGGTAATTAAGGGGGAGCAAGATTATGAAGTGCTTTAAATGTCAGGAGAAGAATTTTAGACTATATACAGTATTTGATGGGGAGCCAGTGGAGTTGTTGAAGGGTGGGGGGAATTTAATATATTAAATTTGTTTGAGTTATGATATGGGCAGCTGAGCTCTGGATATGTTGGAGTTTATGTAAGAGTTTTTTTTGGTACGCCAGTTAGCAGTGGTTACAATAATCAATACGGAGGTGAAAAGTGCAAGTATGAGACTGGTAGCAGTGTGTGGGGTAAGGAACAGGCGAAGACAAGAAATGTTATGTAGCTGTAGGTAAGATGATCAGCAGATATTGTTAATATGGGCCAACAAGGATGACCCCCAGGTTTTTGAGCTGAAAAGAGGGAAACGCTGAGAAACCATCAATGCAGAGTGAGGTGATCTTAGATAAGCTGTATTTTGACCCATTGAGGAGGACCTCGTCTTATCACTGTTAAGTTTGAGAAAATTGCAGGAAAACCAAGTGTTTATTTTATTAAAGCAGTTGATGAGACAGGAGGCTGGAAGAGCAGAGTCAGGCTTTGTGGAGATATACTGTAAAGTTGTGTATCATCTGCATAACAATGGAAATGTACACTCACCTAAAGGATTATTAGGAACACCATACTAATATAGTGTTTGACCCCCTTTCGCCTTCAGAACTGCCTTAATTCTATGTGGCATTGATTCAACAAGGTGCTGAAAGCATTCTTTAGAAACGTTGGCCAATATTGATAGGATAGCATCTTGCAGTTGATGGAGATTTTTGGGATGCACATCCAGGGCACAAAGCTCACATCCACATCCCAAAGATGCTCTATTGGGTTGAGATCTGGTGACTGTGGGGGCCATTTTAGTACAGTGAACTCATTGTCATGTTCAAGAAAGCAATTTGAAATGATTTGAGCTTTGTGACATGGTGCATTATCCTGCTGGAAGTAGATCAGAGGATGGATACATGGTGGTCATAAAGGGATGGACAGAAACAATGCTTGTGCCATTTAAACGATGCCCAATTGGCACTAAGGGGCCTAAAGTGTGCCAAGAAAAGATCCCTCACACCATTACACCACCACCAGCCTGCACAGTGGTAACACGGCATGATGGATCCATGTTCTCATTCTGTTTATGCCAAATTCTGACTCTACCATTTGAATGTCTCAACAGAAAATCGAGACTCATCAGACCAGGCAACATTTTTCCAGTCTTCAACTGTCCAATTTTGGTGAGATCGTGCAAATTGTAGCCTCTTTTTCCTATTTGTAGTGGAGATGAGTGTTACCCAGTGGGGTCTTCTGCTGTTGTAGCCCATCCGCCTCAAGGTTGTGCGTGTTGTGGCTTCATAAATGCTTTGCTGCATACCTTGGTTGTAACGAGTGGTTATTTCAGTCAAAGTTGCTCTTCTATCAGCTTGAATCAGTCGGCCCATTCTCCTCTGACCTCTAACATCAACAAGGCATTTAGGCCCACAGGACTGCCGCATACTGGATGTTTTTCCCTTTTCACACCATTCTTTGTAAACCCTAGAAATGGTTGTGCGTGAAAATCCCAGTAACTGAGCAGATTGTGAAATACTCAGACCGGCCCGTCTGGCACCAACAACCATGCCACGCTCAAAATTGCTTAAATCACCTTTCTTTCACATTCTGACATTCAGTTTGGAGTTCAGGACATTGTCTTGACAAGGACCACACCCCTAAATGCATTGAAGCAACTGCCATGTGATTGGTTGATTAGATAATTGCATTGATGAGAAATTGAACAGGTGTTCCTAATAATCCTTTAGGTGAGTGTATAATGAACTTTCTAAAGATGTGACCATGAGGGAGGAGATAGATAAGGAACAAAAGGGGAACACCGTAGCTGACTGGGAGAGGCTGAGGAAAGACATTGTTTTAGCTTCAAAGGGGTATGAAGTGAACCAGACGAGAGGGATGTCAGTGATGCAAATTATAGCTAAACAGTTTAATAGAATGTAAGTAAGAGATAGTGAAGAAGGCCGCACTAAAATCTAGCAGGACAAGGATTGTTAAAAGGCCAGCATCAGCAGCCATTAAGAGATCACTGATAACCATAGCCAGAGCAGTTTCCATACTATGTTTAGTACGGAATCCAGAATGAAATGATTCAAAATCCATAACTACCTTGTCACTGAGGTGACTATGAACCTGTATTAGAAGTACTTTTTTTCAATATTTTAAAAATGAAAGGAATATTTGAAATCAGATAGGAATAGTTGATATTATTAGGGGTAGTGCCAGGTTTTTTAAGGATCAAAGTAATTACAGCTGTTTTGAAGGATGATGAGACAATTCCAGAAAATAGAAAAGGAGTGAATTATTTGAATTATAATAGAGGAGGGTGAGGGTGTACAGGCTTTAAAATGTAGCATATTTTTATATTTACTTGGACTTGCATAACAAGAGGGTGTGTGTTAATGAAATTAAAACAAAAGTTGGCCATCGTCTGCATCAACATCCTATTCGATCTCTTGATGTTCCTTCCTCTGTATCTGTAATCAGCTCTCCTCCTTCTAAATTTGAGATTTCATCCAGGGACCATGAGTCTCCTGCTCTTGCACATCAGGTTTTGCCTCTTTCTTCTGTTGTAAGCTGGTCTTGTGCTACTGTCAGATGTCTCAGTCCGTGTTTCCTCCGGTGCCTGTCTGCAAGAAAGTATAACATTAGCTGAAAGTTTCAACCATAACAGCTTGTGCAATTTTTTTTTTCCAACATTTTAATTTTGTCACAGCAATCACAGATAACCTCAAATTGTGTGTGGAGCTTATGTGGATCTTTAGCAACAATTTTTATAAGTGTATCTGAGATGTGTTGGAGTATATACATAAAGGTTATACATAAAATAATGAGTAAATAATAAAGTGCCTGTAACTCTAATAGCTACATAAGCACAACAGTTAAGTTCATTACATTCTACTCTTTTGAACAGGGAAATGATCTGGGGCCTAATGTTAACTTTGTTATGAGTTAATGTGAAAGGATAAGTCAGTATATGTTATTATATGCATTTAACATGTCACCACAAGATCCACAGACAATTCCCAGGAGATGCCATGATAATATGGGACTCTCTTTAACAGTGTTAATACCGTTAGTATTTAATATTAACTTACTAATCGCTCGCAGGCTCTCTGCTGGACCAGGCTCTATGGTGTTCAGTGTTATCTTCACTTTAGTTTTTCCTCATTTCAATATCGTACCGTGAGCTATGTGCTGCTCGTGCTGCAGTTTGTTTAACTCTGCTCAGTATTGCTGCAAATTTGGAGTTATTATGTGTAGTGGCTGATTATCTTTAGATGTTCCCGTCTATCTAAATTTCGAACAAGTGCTGTCTTCGGAGAGATTCTTTAGCAGCCACATTGTTTGTGTACGGAGTCAAACAATAATTACGTCACTTCCTCTTTTGAGCATGAGCGTGTACTTATGTCCTACCTTCCGTGCTTGGGAACGCATGAATCATTCCCAAGACCACCTCTGCAATCGGTCCAGGGATTGGTTCCCGAGCTCAGAACGATTGCATGCATTACAAAAATCAACTGGTCCCGGCACCGAAAATGGACCCCAAGAATCTGTAGCAAGACTTAAAAATTGCTGTTCACAGAGCTCTCCATCCAATCTGGCTGAGCTTGAGTTATTTTGCAAAGAAGAATGTGCAAAGATTTCACTCTTTAGATATGCAAAGCTTGTAGTACTCGTTTATGAGTGTTTAGAGACATACCCCAGATGACTTCCATCTGTAATTGCAGCAAAGGGTGGTTCTACAAAGTATTGACTACAAATACAAATGCATGCCACACTCTTCAGATATTTGTTTGTAAAAAAGAATTGAAAACCATTTGTTTTCTTCCACTTCCACATTTTGTTGGTCTACCACATAAAACCCCAAATAAAATACATTTACGTTTATGATTGTAATGTGACAAAATGCGGAAATGTTTAATGGGTTTTAATATTTCTGCAAGACAATGCATTTAATTAATAAAATTTGTTAATTATTTTTAGCCATGAAATACTCAGCCATCCCAGAGTCAATAAAAGCAGGAAAATACAGTGGAACCTCGGGTTGCAAGTCACGTGGTTTGCGAGTCTTCCGCAAGACGAGCAAAAATTTTTAATAAATTTTGACTTGAAAAACGAAGCAGTCTTGGTTTACGAATACCGAGTATCATGTATCACGCATGCGCTTCTTGTTTTGACGCCGAGTGTCACGTGATCACAGCTGAGCCAATGGTTTTTCTCTCTGTGTGTACTGTTTACTATAACACTGTGACCACTTATGTGCATGTAAAACATCTTTTATTTTGTGTTTGTTTGCGTGTGTGTCCGGTTTTTATAACACACGTCTGTGCGCGCATGTAAAGCAAAAGAAAGTCTCATTAGAGAGGTTAAAGATCCATTTTTTCTCTCTTTCTCTCTCTGTATCAGCCTGCACGTTGGGTGTTCACATGTCATTTGACACCATGCACCTTCACACTCACACACACACACACACACACACCCTCTTGCCGCCTTCACACATACACACACCCCTCCTGCTCTCGCCTTCAGAGTCTACTCTGGCCTACTCTCTGCTCTACAGAGAAACACTGCTCTATCGTGATTCTTTTCAAAGCTTAAGTGCATGTTAATTTGTTTTATTTTTACTTTACAGCAGTGATTCTGTTAGTCTGCGCTCAGTCGAGGGGCTAGAATACAATTTTGTTTACGAGTGTTTTGATATACAAGCACGCTTCCGGAACAAATAATATGTTCGCAATCCAAGGTTCCACTGTAGTACCAGTCAGTACACCAACATGTTATCACTATGAGAGCTCGTTAACGATGATGGGTGTGAGCATTTCACTTGACTGACTTAGATTACTTTTTTGGCTTTGTTGTGAAGGTTGATCTCAAATGTCTTTTTGACACCAATAAATAGACAGACAATAGCCCCTTTAACATTATTTCTCCTCATTAGGGAAGCTCACTTGAGCTTCCATTTTCTGAGTCTCTGGTATGACGACAACATCTTCCCAGTAATGCAATGGTATTATTTTTTATGGCACATTTTAATTAAGATGAAGTTACTGTGAATTTGTGTATGTGTGTTTGTGTGTATGTTATTGTGTGTTTGTTTGTGCGGGAGGGGTGCTCGCATGTCTGTGTGTGTGTGCAGTGTTGACTGGTTCAGGAGGACACTCATTCCTAAGATGCAGTTAGTCTTAAACTTTACTCGTCATATTCAGTCTCTCTGATTCTCCATTTATCTATCCATCTGTCTTTTCCCCCCCCCCCCCCCGCCCCCCTGTTTTATCCTGGCCAAATTGGCTTGACACACCATTCCTCTCTCTTTTACCTTTTCTGTCAGACTCTTTTCTCTCTTCACTATCTGCACTCTCACTACCTTCATTCATTCACCTTTTTTTTTTTTGCACATTCATCTTCTCCAGCCCTGTTACTCATTCTGCCTTGACTTCGTTCAAGTCTCCTAATGTGCTTCTTCTCTTTGTGTATCTTTCTGTCAGTGTCCCATCTTTTCCTTTGCATCTTTCTATTTTTCTCATCTTTATATAATTTATAATGTGTAATACTTCTTTATTCTTTTACATTTGTTCTTTCTTGCTTTAATTTTTTCCTATGCTTTCATTGATGTTTCTTTCCTTCAATCTGTGCTGGTCACTATTGGACATTTCTTGTCTATAGTTTCCTGACAGTGGTCATGGTTTCATGGCAGCACAAGGTTGCAATATCCATATAAATCAGATGTTTTAATTATTCTTCTGCAGTACCCAAATTATCTAGGTCAGGTTCACAACAGGTCCAAAGCTCATTCATACCTACTGGCAATTTTAGTGTAGCCACTGTGCCAACTTCTATTATTGTAGAAGTAGATGGAAACCAAGGAACTTATTTTGGGTTTTATCCAAAAGTTTAATGTTGGTTGAATTACAATCAAAGAGCAGCATAGCAAGTATTACAGTATATGAACTCAGGGACTATGAGAAAAAAAATCATGGTGTAATATAATAATTATGGTGTAAAAAATTAAATCCTACAACTATCACTTACTATTATCATTATTCTCCAAATCTTCGCTTAACATCAATCTTGTTTAGTCTTCGCATTCTTTATACACCCCTTAAGGATAAAACAATTACCTGTCTTTATTTAATATTAAAAATAAAGCAGGTTCATTGATAAACCCCAAATCTATTTTGTCTTCAACTAACTTTGTCTGTGCTTTTCCCTCTTTGCAGTGGCATTCAGTCAAATAAGTTCATTTTCTATACTGCTTGTCTTGTACAGGGTCGCAGGTAGTCTGGAGCCTATCTCAAAAGACTTTGGGCGCAAGGGTGCCAATCTATCGCAGGGTGCACACACACAATGCATGCCAATGAGTCGAATTTGTATATCTTTCAATTGTGGGAGGAAACTGGAGTACATGGAGGAAACCCACCAATCATATCCACACACAGAGACCTGAGGCGAGACTCAAAACCTGGAGGTGCCATGCCACCATGCCACTGTGCAATAACGCTTTGAAACTAAATGACACAGGAAGCATGCTGTTCCATGATTCCATGATTTCAGCATCTAGAGAGATGCCTAGCTGTTCAGGTTTCTGACATGTTAGAGGTTTCCCTGAGATGTTATCAGTTGAGTGCTGTGTGGGATCAGAATTGTTTGTCTAGTCCATTCCACGATCAACAAGATTGAGATCTGGGGAATTTGAAGGCCAGATCAACAACCTTGAAGTCTTTGCTTACTAAGGTCCATATGC
The DNA here is from genome assembly GCA_013621035.1 of Clarias magur. Classification (NCBI taxonomy): domain Eukaryota; kingdom Metazoa; phylum Chordata; class Actinopteri; order Siluriformes; family Clariidae; genus Clarias; species Clarias magur. Next base: position 100,797 of record QNUK01001048.1, read on the forward strand.
AGCAACCTCTGATGCACTGAGTGTTCTACTGCCTTTCTATCAGAGCCAGCAGTTTGTGATACATTAGCTTTTCTGTGGGATCAGACCAGATGGCACTGATGAGTCCTTTCACCAGTTTTCTGGGGTATAATTGATAATCTATTTAATTAATTTCACCTGGATAATGTCTTCAGTCCTGGGGCTGATGGGTCTACAATATATGACTCAATGAACAAGGAGCACTGGGTAAATACATTTTTAAGGCTGTATCACGTCCCCTTCCCCCCCTTCCTTACCCTCCTCTTATTATTGATAAAGTCTACAGTTTATTAATTTATGTTCTGTAAAGTATAGGTCGTAGCATATTTATCATTAGGGTCATGCTGAACTCAACCAGGAACCCAGTTAAATTATGTCTTTTTTTATTTAGCTTGTAATTATTATATTCCCTGGGCAGTCTGACATTTACTCAGTGGAACCAGATGGCCTTTATATTTGTTGCACATTTTTATTGCAGTTCATTTCAGTTGATGAATACATCCCGTGCTTTATTTATGCAGCCTAGAGTAGTGCCATGGAAATTATTCTTTGTCTAATATTTAATGAAAGAACAAACACATGGAAAAAACTAGTTGCTAGTTTTATTAGTTACTAGATCAGTCTGCCTAATTACCTGACGATGCCCGGAACTTGTTATCACAAGAAAACATGCACTATAGAAAATATATAAGAAAATATTCCTATAGAGCCCCTCCAAATAAATGTGTGCAATGAGGTTTTGTGTAGGCATGAATCAGTGTTTACTACCATCTAGCTGTCCCTGTACTAATGTTTTCATTTAAATAACTGTTGATGCAGTATATTATTTAAGCCAATGTCCTTTCATTTTTTTTTTTCAGTTTTGTTCTAAATAACATAGGACCACAATGGAAAAAAAGAGGAAATTCCAACCTTTAATTCAAGTGCATTTATTCAGTGGGAAAAAAAATCCCACATTAAGAAATAATTCTTTTACATCAAACCATGGGTGCCACAATTATTAGCACCCCTGATGTTTAATACTTTGTACAACCCCTTTTGCCAACAAAACAGCACCTAATCTTCTCCTATAATGTTTCATAAGATTAGAGAACACAGAAAGAGGGATCTTCAACCATTCCTTTTTGCACAATGTCTCTAAATCATCCAGTGACCTGACTCCTCTCCTCTGCAGCTCACTCCACAGGTTTTCAATGGAGTTGAGGTCTGGGGACTGAGATGGCCATGGGAGGAGCATGATGCGGTGTGTGGTGAACCATTTCTGTGTAGACATGGCCACATGTTTTGGGTCATTATCTTGCTGAAAGACCCAGTGACTCAGCTTTCGGGCAGAGGTCACCAGATTTTGCTTTAAAATGTCCTGGTATTTCAAAGCATTCATGATGCCATGCACCCTAACAAGGTTCCCAGGACCTCTGGAAGAGAAACAGCCCCACAGCATCACCGATCCTCCCCCATACTTCACAGTGGGCATGAGGTGCTTTTTTACATACTCATCTTTTGTGTTCCACATAGAATGTTTGTTGCCAAAAAGCTCTATCTTGGTCTCATCTGACCAATGAACACTTTCCCAGTTGAAGCTCCAGTACCGCTTAGCAAACTCCAAACGTTTGCATTTATGATTGTGACTGAGAAATGTTTTTTTCCTTGCATGCCTCCCAAAGAGCTTGTTGGCATGTAGATAGCGTCTGATGGTTGTTTTGGAGACTTTGTGACCCCAAGATTTGTTGCAGTTCTTTAACAGTGAGCTTTGGAGAATTTTTTATTTCTCTTACCATCCTCCTACTGTGCGTGGAGGGAAAATAAACTTGCGTCCTCGTCCAGGCTTGTTTACTATTGTTCCAGTTTTTTAAAACTTCTTAATGATTCCTCTCACAGTAGACATGGGCAGGAGCAGGCGGGTGGCTATTTCCTAGTACCCATTGCCTGACTTGTGAAGGTTGACACACAGTTGCCTTACTTGAATGATGTGTTCCTTTGTCTTTCCCATGTTGACGAGTGGATAAGAGAAATGGCCTCTGTCACTTCATATTTATACCCCAGGGAAGCAGGAAGTGATAAATTACTAATTAAATGTTCCTAGATACTCTGATCAACTTTGTAAACTACTGTAGAAATGACAGAAATACTTAAATTACATTTATTTTCTAGGAATTGTTAGGGGTGCCAATAATTGTGGAACAGGTTATTTTATGAAAAATATTTGTTAGTCAGGAATTTTTATTTCCCCTTAAAATTCACTCTATATTCACATTATATTTTTCTAAAATTTTTAGTGTGACAAAATGCTTCTGCAATAAAAACTGGATTTCTTTTAAGGTTTATCTTAACCATGGTGCCAATAATTATGGAGGGCCCTGTGTGTGTGTGTGTGTGTGTGTGTGTGTGTGTGTATATATAAATAAATTGTGTGTGTGTGTGTGTGTGGTGTATATATAGTGCAGTGCAGGTGCTTCTCGCATACACACTGTTCACACCGCATAATGAGCCTCTGCGAAGTGCAACAAAGGGGTGGGCCATTGAAACTCACCTGGGCTGGAAGAGGATCTTAACTTGCACACATCTCCTGTAGTCCATGGCAGTTGTATTGAAATATTATTCTGTAAATTTGTCCCATACAAAAAATAACTGTGGTTTCTGGGATATAAACTACAGTTCCCTTTCAAAAGCTACACTCAATGCTGCGTGAAAACGCTGTGGAAACATCTCTTTGTTCAACTGGTTGTGAAGCATGTATGGTGGAAAAGTAATGAATTACAGTTACTTGCGTTACTGTAATTGAATATTTTTTGTGTACTTCTACTTTTTAAAATAGTTTTTAAAATCTGTAGTTTTACTTTTACTTAAGTATGTTTTGTTTGAAGTATTGTACTTCGCTACATTTTAAATCATATTTGCTACTGAGTAAAAAATAAATGAATGAAAATGAAAAATGCTAAAAATAATGCAACGGGAAAGGAAAAATTTGCACCCCAGAAACCAGTGCACTGATTGATTGATGGGCGGGGAGAACAAACGCACTAAATTTACAAGAGCGATGGAGACAGATAAAACAGATGCCAGTAATACAGGCCCAGCTGAAAGCGAAATACCATAAAATTCTTATGAAGCAAACCCCTGGCCATTGTAATGGCTGCCACTATGTTGCCCTTTTAAGAGTTGCTGCCCCTCCCCTAGTGTGTGCGTTGCGGAGGTGTGTGTGTGTGTGTGTGTGTGTGTGTGTGTGTGTGTGAGAAGGAGAGAACGGAGTAGGAGCTCAGGTGTGCTGCTCACCCCCAAAATGCTCTGTTCTTTTACTCTTTTTTTACTTTTACTTTATGTTTTGTATTATAATTTTGTGATGCTGAAAGGCTCATAAAGGTTTTGTGCTAACGTTATTCTTGGCTCTGAGCTCTTTTTTCCTTTGGCTATCTGGGGCAAACGTCACAACATATTTAAGCGACCACTATGATTTCAAGCACACGAAAGGGAACAGCTTTATTATGCAAAGGTGTTCCTTCAATTAAATTTTTTTAAAGTATATTTATACAATATACATATTTAATTATATTTATACAATTTATTTATATAAGTTTGAGATTTATATCCTGAAATCTATTTATATCCTACAGTAAAATCCCCATCCCACCCCTGCTGTTAAAAAAAGTAACTTGGTAACTTTTACTTTGAATAAATTTTTTATTTTCTACTTTTACTTGCGTAGATTTTTATAATGGTAACTTTACTTGTACTTCAGTAGAAATATCATTGAAGTAACAGTACTTGTACTTGAGTACAAAATTATATTACTCTTTCCACCTCTTTGTGTATATAACACACCAAATTTTGGCTTATATAACCTCAGTCAGGTGACGTCATCTGATGAGGTGCACCTGCAGGTTATAAATAGGAGTGAACCGGAAACATACTCAGCTCTTTTTGTCTTCAAGGACCGCATTGTGTGTGTGTGTGTGTGTGTGTGTGTGTGTGTGTGTGTGTGTGTGTGTGTGTGTAAAAAACAGATATACAAAAAAAGAAAGTGTAAGATTACTGACCAATATGGTCAATATGGTTTGAGAGGAGATGAGTGCGAGATTTCTCTCTGGTGGCGATCTCCACACTTGTTTTAAGTGTTTGGGGAAGAGCACACTCTCCTCGGGCTCGAGGGAGCGTGTGAGCACGGTGATCTTCATCTACTCCCTATTAACGTGCTTTGCACGCAGCTCGCCTTCTTTAAAGGGAAATCGCGAGCCATGCCATGTAAACTAACATCTTCATTGGTGGGGAAAGCTTTTCAGGCAGCGGGTCAGGCTGGTGCTGCCCTGCACACCTTGGTGGTTTTTCAGGCATACCAGGCTAACCTTCTGAGAGATCTGAGCACTGGCGGGTCTATCGACGACGCAGCATTTGTGGAGCTACGCCGAGCCACATATTTATTTCTCTGTGCCACCAAGGAGATGGTCCGTGCTATTGGCCGTTCTATGGCTGCCATGGAGAGACATTTATGGCTTAACCACATGGGCATCAAGGACAGTGATCACGTTTTCCTCCTTGATGCCCCCATCCCGCCTTCCGGCCTCTTTAGCGACGCCATTAACACCGCCGCCACTAGGTTTCGGGAGGCAAAGCTCTACGAGCAGGCCTTGTGAGGTTTCTCCCCTGCCATGCTTAGGAGTCGGGACCGTTGGCCACACAGTCCCGACCAGGTCTGGTCCCCAAGAGGCATGAGGCGCAGAAGGAGAGTGTGGCAAGCCAGGCACCCCCTCGTAGAGACTGGGGAGGAACTCGCCGCGCTTCGCAATCCGCCTCAAAAAAGGCTGAACCTGAGGAGCATCATCTCCATCAAAAAAAAAATCCTGAGGCTGATGTGCCCAGTACCACAGGGGTGTCTCCCCCCAGGCAGGGGCGTGTACAAATTCCAATAAGGGATAAAGACGCCTCCCTGGCACCCTCTGGAGGCCATTGTACAATCTCCGCCACCACTGGTGTTTTGGGGAGCAGCGGTCTCCAGTGAAATGTTAGGTGCTCAGTTCCTTCCTGCCATGTTTCAGGATGCCGAACACTTAACACCCCCCATCTAGCCTCAGTGTCAAAACTTGGGTCCCTTTCAGAGAGGCTGGCAGCGGGGAACCTACTGCCAGGTATGTCTCCGTAGGTTAAAAGCACTTTAGAGAGAGGCTACAGGATTTTTTTTGCACATCGTCTTCCATGTTTCAATGGCGTGGTCTCCACTTCCATGAAACCGGAATGAGCGCATCTGCTGACTTGGCAATTATAGACTATGCTGGAAAAAGAGGCCATAGAACATGTTACACTGCCAGACAGAGACCCAGGCTACTAAAGTCAGTATTTCCTGGTTTCCAAGAGAGATGGGGGAGTCGTCCAATTTTACATCTTTGTGGGATGAACATCAAAATGTTGACAGCCAAAATTATTGTTTCTCAAATCCAACCAGAGGATTGGTTTGTGACAATCGTCCTGAAGGACGCATATTTTTATATAAAAATATTGCCATAACACAGGAAATTCCTGAGGTTCGCTTTCAGGGGTGAAGCTTACCAGTATCGGGTCCTTCCATTTGGCCTAGCCCTGTTACCCCGCACATATATAAAATGAACGGATGCAGCTCTGGCTCTATGATTCCAGGGCATCTGTATTCTGAATTATATAGATGACTGGCTGATCCAGGCTCAGTCTTAGCAGCTAGCACTTGAGATTTCATCCTAGCTCACCTTCATTATTTAGGATTCAACACGGGGAGATGTGCTCTCTTTCCCTTTCAGAGGACAACATATTTGGGTGTCATATGGAATTCAATCGCAATCCAGGCACAGCTGTCTCCTGCGTGTGTCAAATCCATTCTCAATACCTTAAAGTAAATCAGGCTAGGCCTGAAAGTGATTGTTTGTTATTTTTAGAGTGTTTTATCTCTCATGGCAGCTGCGTCCACAGTGATACCCTTGGGCCTTCTGTACATGAGATCACTTCAGTTGTGGCTAAGCGCCAGGGGATTTTATCCAAGGGCCAATCCCCAGAGGTAAATAATGATTACGCGGATTTTGACTCTGGGACCCACGCTAGGTCCCTGTTGTTGTCGCAAGTTGCTAACGAGAGATGCTTCCCTCATGGGCTGGGGTGTGGTCTTGGATGGCCGTCCAGCCGAAGGGAGCTGGAGAGGTCAGCTTCTCACATGGCACATTAATTGCCTCAAAATTATGAATCTATTCCTGGCCCTGAAATACTCCCTCCAGCAGTTGAGGGGCTACCATGCCCTAGTGCGGGTGGACAAAATTACGGTAGTCTCATAAAATGTTTTTAAAAAAACGATTCTGCCTTGGGTACAGGACAAGTTCCTGTCCCTCAGGGCGATTTACATTCCAGGGCATATGGATATGGGAACAGACTTGCTGTCCAGACATGCAGAGATTGTACTCCCCTCCCCAAAGCAGTCAGTCAAATCTGGGAAATATTTTATGTAGCAGAGGAGGACCTCTTTCCCTCGCAAGAAACAGCACAATGTCCCCTTTACTACTCTCTGACTCCTTCAGCTCCCATGGGTCTGGACGTGATGGCCAATACGTGGCCCAGATTAAGCCTTTATACATTTCCTCCGATAGCTCGGCTCCCGGGTGTCCTGGAGAGGGTTCGTCAACAGGGTTTGCACCTCTTATTGATAGCACCCCATTGCCCGACCAGAGTGTGGTTTTTGAATCTAATATCTCTCCTCGACGGCTCACCGTGGGTGATTCCAGTGAGGAGGTATCTTCTGTCTCAGGCGAAGGGGACAATATTTCATCCCCGGCCCAAGCTCTGGAACCTTGAGGTGAACCCTCAGTGCTGGAGTTTCTGGAATCAAAGTTGTCCTCCAGCTTATGCCCTAGTACTTTCAGAACGTACGTGGCCGCTATTTCGGCTTGTCATTCTCTGACCGATGGGGTTTCTGTGGGAAAGCACCATTTAGTTGCCCGTTTTATTCGTGGAGCTAAACGGTTGAGGCCGCCCACTAGAGCGACGGACCCTTTGTGGGACTTAACTATACTCGAAGGCCTGGCTGACACCCCTTTCAAACCGCTAGAGTCAGCGCCTCTCAGGCTTCTGTCTCTTAAGATGGGTTTTCTTAGGGCTATTACTTCTTTGAAGAGGATTGGGGATCTGCAGGTTCTGTCAGTCTTCCCATCCTGCATAGACTTTGCCCCTGGGATAGTCAAAGCTATTCTGTATCCTCACCCGAACTATCTTCCCAAAGTTCCTTTCTTGACCATGCACCCAGTCATTCTCAAAGCCTTCTGTCCTTCGCCTTTCACAGCTCCGGAGCAGGAAAGACTTCACTTACCGTGTCCAGTATGTGCTCTTCAGATTTACGTCCACCGCACTAGCCAGTGGCGTAAGTCAGAGCAGCTTTTCATTTGCCATGGTGGTCGCAACCGGGGGGCGGCCGCCACTAGACAGACACTGTCACACTGGGTGAGAGATGCTATTGCCCTAGCCTTTGAGGCTCGTGGTCACACTTTGCCTCTGGGAATCAGGGCTCATTCGACCAGGGGGATTGCCTCATCAATTGCTCTGGCAAGAGGCATCTCCCTGCAGCAGGTGTGTGATGCGGCAGGCTGGCCCTCCCTCCACACGTTTGTTAGATTTTATAGTCTGGATGTCAATGCTACTCCGGACTCGCGGATCCTTGAGTCAGCATCCCTGAGCTACGTCTGAGACCTCCTTGGTTATTGTGCGCACACGCTACACAACCTGGGGGTCCAGACACTTGCAATGCGGAGGTGTTGGTATTCTCGTTCCCATAGCGTTTTCACGCAGCATCGAGTGTAGCTTTTGAAAGGGAACGTCTCGGGTTACTTAGCTGTAACCCTGTTCCCTGATAAAGCGGGAACGAGATGCTGTGCTTCAATGCCGCATTGCTGGCGAGCCTGGACGTCCTTCAGACAAAATTGGCCTGAGGATGTTTCCGGTTCACTCCTATTCATAACCTGCAGGTGCACCATATTCGGTGAGGTCACCTGACTGAGGTATTTATGAGGCATTTATGACATACACAGGCTTCACAACCAGAGAACAAAGAGATGTTCCCATAGCGTTTTCATGCAGCATCTCGTTCATCACACATTTAGATTTCATAACTACTGTACGTAATTTGTCAGCTTCATTTATTTATCTACTATATTAACTGCAGTATTGCATTATCACTGCATCATATTGTAGTGTTACTGCAGTATTAAGGTGAAGATATATATGCTGTGTCTTCGTGTCTAAATTACTGCATTTATTGCATGTATTAAACTGCAGTTTTGACACTTGAAAACTGCTTGCACATTTTCTATTGAACCCAGACCCTGGAGGTGCAAAGTGACAGCAGTAATGATTTGGTTTTATCCATTTAAATATAAATTTTTTTTATTTATCAATAGGAAAATAATGTGGCTAAATATATACATGTAGAGGTTTTGTTGTTTTTATATTGTTATTTTACTTAAACAACAATATTTACAAAAAAAAAAAAACTCTCTTCTGTTTAGGATAGGTATATACCGGAATGCTTGAGTAAGGTACTGTAATAAATGTGTGTGTGTGTGTGTGTCTGTGTGTGCAGTAGTTTTCCTGTGGCACGTAAGTGTTGCATCATACAGTACCTCACACTGCCAAAGACCTAATATCATATACAACAACAGATCATACTTATCTAGATTAGAAGTGATTAACGATCAAGTGTCAGGCACTAAGCACTTACACCCCTATTTCCACATTCACATGTAGCATACTACTGTATACTGTAACTTTTTCCTTTCTTTTCTTTTTCTTTTTACTTTTCTTGAAAAGATAGTTGTGTACTCAGTCTATCGAAGGGGTTATTATCAATTCCCCAGGTTGCACAATACATGTTTTGGCCTAATGATACTGTAGCAGGTTTGTTTATTGCTTGAATTTTCATTGTAATAATTATTATGCATGTCATGGCAATTCACTCATTTGGAGCCAAACCAAAATATCCATTTTCACCATGGCTGATTACTATGTTGCTATGAGTGAGGTACACTAACTAAGAAGCTAATGCTGAGATATTGTTGCATATCAAGAGACTGGCGAGCTGACTTTCTGTCTCTTTTAATAATTTTGATAATGTTTGGGGTCATCTATTGCAATGGCTCCAAGCTCTGGCCCTGGAGGGGCCCTGCACATTTTTTTGATTTCCCAGCTCCCAACACCAGATTTAACTAATTAGTTAGTAGCGGATGGATATACTTTAAAGTTTTAAGCAGGAAAACTGTCCTGCTGTAACAGTAATGGGCCCCTTCCCAAAACTGCGGTGACAAGGGTGGAAGCTAAATTTTACATTGGCTTTTTATTTCTTTATCCTAGGGGTCACCACATCAGATTATTTGATCCATGAGATCTGCCACATGCTTTCCAACGGATACACTTCCTGTCGCAATCCCTGTAATTTTTCCAGGCTACGGTCCTGTACTGAATCTCAGTGTCTGGGTATACATTACAGCAATTATGGGGCTTGCGCAATGGCAACATCACACAGCGATATCCCAGTGATGGCAGACACAAACACACATATTCCCTCACATTAAGAGAAAAATGGAAAATACCAATTAGCATACTCTGCATGTTTTTGGACTGTGCTAAGCTCTAGCTAAGGGTGTAATGGGCATAACATAATAAAACCTCTCACCACCTTCCCACTCCCAAGTAAAGGTAGCCACTAGGTTTAACAAAGTAAATGTAGCCTTTATGTACACTCAGAGTTGAGCAATGCCCAAAACAACAAACAAAAATACTCTACCGCACGCTAGGCTTGCCTAGTCAAAAATCAAATCTAAAATAAAATACAAAATTGTCTAACCTAACTTCCTAAACAAAACAAAAAAAAACAGGAGAAAAATACGGAGGTAAAAATAAAAAGGGCTTCTCACTCTTTCAGAGGCTACAAAGTGCTCAATATATACAGTGATTGTTTTTCTAGTTAACAGTACAACTGAAGTGTCAAAATTTTCTACTCAGTGATGGTCACAGATCAGATTTGCACATTTTATCATCACATCTTACAAGTCCGAGTTCACACACAAACGGTTTAGTTGGGAGTGCCAGGCCAGAGAGAGAAGGACAGCTGTCATCAGTGGGTTTTTAAAAAAAGGGGATCCCATCTTGTCCAATCAGCTTGCTTCAATCTATTCGAATGGGCAAGTCACATGAGATCTCCTATAACTCCACCCACACACATTTTCACGCAACACACACTCAAAACATAACTCCAAATAATGAAAGAATATATATACACACACTTTTTTGCTCACTCCCCTTCCCATTTTGGATTCCCTAGAGAGAAAAAGAGTGAAAAGAAAATAAAAACAGAAAGGCAATTACATCTATTAAACTTAGAGATGGAACTGACTCAGACCTGATGACTACTTTGGTTTAAAATACCTCCCGAAAATGAAATCACAGCCATTATCATGTACAGCTGAATCACAGTACAGTTGGAATTTTATGTAACACTTTGATTCGATACGATTTGATACAATTCGATTTGATTCGATTCAACTTCTTTGTCATTGGGCAAATTACAGGTACAAAGCCAGTGACATTGACTTATCATCTATATCTACAGTCATGGCCAAAAGTTTTGAGAATTATATAAATATTGGAAATTGGAAACGTTGCTGCTTAAGTTTTTATAATAGCAATTTGCATATACTCCAGAATGTTATGAAGAATGATCAGATGAATTGCATAGTCCTTCTTTGCCATGAAAATTAACTTAATCCCGAATTCACTGCATTTCATTGCTGTCATTAAAGGACCTGCTGAGATCATTTCAATAATCGTCTTGTTAACTCAGGTGAGAATGTTGACGAGCACATGGCTGGAGATCATTATGTCAGGCTGATTGGGTTAGAATGGCAGACTTGACATGGTAAATGGAGGGTGATGCTTGAAATCATTGTTACTTCATTGTTAACCATGGTGACCTGCAAAGAAACGTGTGCAGCCATCACTGCGTTGCATTAAAATGGCTTCACAGGCAAGGATATTGTGGCTACTAAGATTGGACCTAAATCAACAATTTATAGGACCATCAAGAACTTCAAGGAAAGAGGTTCAGTTCTTGTTAAGAAGGCTTCAGGGCGTCCAAGAAAGTTCAGCAAGCGGCAGGATCGTCTCCTAAAGAAGATTCAGCTGCGGGATCGGAGTGCCACCAGTGCAGAGCTTCCTCAGGAATGGCAGCAGGCAGGTGTGAGCGCATGTGCACTTACAGTGAGGCGATGACTTTTGGAAGATGGCCTGGTGTCAAGAAGGGTAGCAAAGAAGCCAAAAAAACCTTAGGGACAGATTGATCTTCCGCAAAAAGTATGGCGAATGGACTGCTGAGGACTGGGGCAAAGTCATATTCTCAGATGAAGCCTCTGTCCGATTTCCATCTGGAAAAAGGCTTGTTAGGAGAGGAAAAGGTGAGCGCTACCATCAGTCCTGTGTAAAGCACCCACTAAACATTAAAGCATCCTGAGACCATTCATGTGTGGGGTTGCTTCTCATCCAAGGGGGTGGGCTCACTCACAACACAGCCATGAATAAGGAAAGGTACCAAAACACCCTCCAACATCAACTTCTTCCAACAATCCAACAACAGTTTGGTGAAGAACAATGCATTTTCCAGCACGATGGAGCACCGTGCCAGAAGGCAAAAGTGATAACTAAGTGTCTCGGGGACCAAAACGTTGAAATTTTGGGTCCATGGCCTGGAAACTCCCCAGATCTTAATCCCATTGAGAACTTGTGGTCAATCCTCAAGACGCGGGTGGACAAACAAAAATCCACTAATTCTGACAAACTCCAAGAAGTGATTATGAAAGAATGGGTTGCTATCAGTCAGGATTTGGCCCAGAAGTTGATTGAGAGCAGCCCAGTCGAATTGCAGAGGTCCTGAAAAAGAAGAGCCAACACTGCAAATACTGACTCTTTGCATAAATGTCATGTAATTGTCGATAAAAGCCTTTGAAACATATGAAATGCTTGTAATTATATTTCAGTACATCACAGGAACAATTAAAACAAAGATCTAAAAGCAGTTTAGCAGCAAACATTGTTAAAACCAACATTTGTGTCATTCTCAAAACTTTTGGCCACAACTGTAGTATCTAGTATGTACGTAGCATATTTACAATACAACAATCATTGGCAAATATAGAAATAACATATATGCATGTTTATATAGTACAGTGTATAAAGATTAAATATGGATGAAATATGACCACATTATAAGTTATGAGCAGTGGAAAGATGCTCATAGATAAGCAGTGCAGTACAAGTAAAACACATTGCAGTGATTATTGAAATGCAATCAGCCGTTCAACATGGAAACAGCCACAACTAATTTTTTTTTTTTTTAAAGCTATGTCTTAGTCTGTTTGTGCACTGTGACACCTGTAGTGCCTACACAATGTGAGATGGGTACATTGCAAGCAGTAGTTTTTTGTAAATGCTCGCTGTAGTGGGTAGCTGAATGAAAATTATTTGTTGGACAGTTTTCAATACCCATTTAAGGGCTTTTCAAACTTTTTTTGTGTAGATTTTATACAGCGCTGAAGATGCTATTAATGGTACAGCAGTAAGAGTTCACAAGTATAGTACAGTTGGGTCTTTAAATTCTCCTGAGAAAAGAGAGGCATAGTTGTGCTATTTTAAGAAGAAATGGTGAGGTGACGCACCAGGGATGGTTCTCAAAGATACAGAATCCAAGGAACTCAAACCTTATATGCTCAACAGTAGCTGAGTAGTATGAGGAGTGTGCTTGTGATTTCCAGTCCACAATCCACAATGTTCTCATTAATTTTCCTGGTTGAGTTGCGGGGTATTATCCTTACATCATGCCACTAGTGTTAGGATCTCTTCTCCACAGGTCTCATTATTACCCTAAATCATGCCTCTCACTGTAGTGTCATCTGCAAACTTCATAATGCTGTTGGAATGGATATGCAGTCATGTGTGAAATGTCAGAATATGAGACAGGAAAGCATGGATCCCTAAGGAACGTCAGCATTGAGGATGAATTGGGAGTCATGATGCTAACTGACTTACAGCAGGTGGGGTGAAAGGACCTGGTCTTTACCTTAACTTGGTCTTAGGACAGGTTAAAGAGTTCTGTGAAGACCTCCTCCAGTTGCTATGCACATGCCCCCATCAGGGCCAGCTGCTTTCTGTGGTTTCACCCTGCTCAGAGTAGCATACAGTATACTTAATGTCACGAACTAACCGGAGATGAATCAGAAGACTAGCAGTTAGCCCTGTAGCGTGGATGGTAAACCCAAATGCGGAAGTAGCGCGAGCAGGCAGGATAACCACGCTAGTTATTCTTAGAACTCTCCTGAAGCGAGAGCAAGAGTTTACACAAATAAACCCGCGTTCTAAATACACACACCCAATCAGAAGCGATAACCCAAGAAAGTGAGTACTCACGTTTAGACGAGCGAGGCGTCGGCGATAGCATGGGCAGAACTCAATGACTGAGCAATGTGAGGCGCCATCTTGTTTCCTTTTATGCTTCCTGAAACCCGACCGTATTACTTCCGGGTCCTAGTGCCGGTCGTGTTACGAGTGTGCATGACAGTACCCCCCCGTCCAGGACCGACTCTCGACGGTCCTGGGGTGGAGGATACCCGACGACGGTAGTCCCGGATGAGTTCGGGGTCTAGGACAAACCGAGCCGGAATCCAAGATCGCTCCTCGGGACCGTAACCTTCCCAATCCACCAGGTACTGGAGCCCTCTGCCCCGAGGATGTGAGTCAAGGATCCGGCGAACGGTGTAGGCGGGACCACCCTCAATCATACGGGGAGGAGGAGCAGGGGGGGTGGGTGGAACCATTGGTGAAGTGATGAAGGGTTTGAGCTGGGAGGTGTGGAATACCGGATGGATCCGGAGCGCCGCAGGCAGCTGGAGCCGGTAGGTGACAGGGTTAATCCGGAGGTTGATGCGGTATGGTCCGATGAATCTTGGTGACAGCTTTCTTGATTCAGTCTGCAGGTGTAGGTTTTTTGTTGATAGCCATACCTTATCACCTACTTGGTACATTCGTCCCGGTGGGTGTCGACGGCGATGTTGCAGAGTGTAACGGCAGTTGGCCTGTTGAATGGCGTCGTTTGCTTGTCTCCATAGCTGTCGACACCGGCGAACCAACTGTTGGGCCGACGGTACCTCCACCTCCGGTTCTTGATGGTCGAACATCGGAGGTTGGAAGCCGTAGCATACCTCAAATGGGCTTAGGTTGGTGGCAGAAGACATGTGGAGGTTGTGAGACAGCTCAGCCCAAATGAGGTAGCGGGCCCAGGAGCACTGGCGATCAGCAATGAAGCATCTCAGGTAGCGCTCCAGTTGTTGGTTGGTTCGCTCCGTCTGACCGTTAGTCTGTGGATGGTAACCGGAGGACAGACTGCAGGTGGAATTGATCAGACGGCAGAAAGCCTTCCAGAACCGGGACGTGAACTGGGGCCCCCTGTCCGAGACGATGTCCTTTGGGAACCCATGCAGGCAGACTACGTGCTCTAATATCAGCTCGGCTGTCCTTTTAGCTGACGGGAGACCGGAGAGGGCCACCAGGTGAACAGCTTTGGAGAACCGGTCGACGATGGTGAGGATGGTGTCTCTTCCTTCGGAAACCGGCAGGCCCGTGATGAAGTCAACGGCAATGTGTGTCCAGGGTCGGCGGGGACACGGGAGTGGTTGAAGTTCCCCTGGCGATGGTCGGTTGCTGTCCTTGGACCTGGCACACACTGGGCACGCCTGGACGAACTCGTCTACGTCCTTCTTCATATTGGGCCACCAGAAAGCACGTTGAACGAAAAGTAGGGTACGCCGCTTTCCGGGGTGTCCAGAAAGAGGGGAGGAGTGTCCCCACTGGAGTACTTCGGCCCTGATGGCATTGGGTACATAGAGTCGGCCAGGCGGCACACCTGCTGGTTCGGTCTCCGTAGCTTGTGCCTGGCGGACCCTCGTTTCCAGGTTCCAACTGAGCGGTGCGAGGATCTTGGTGGGTGGCAGTACAGGCGCGGGGTCCGCCCGGGGGACGTCTTCCTCGTGCTGTCGGGAGAGGGCGTCGGCTTTGGTGTTCTTGGACCCCGGGCGGTATGACAGGTGGAAATTATAATTTCTCGAAGAACAGTGCCCACCGCGCCTGTCTGGGGTTCAGTTGTTTTAAGGTGCGGATAGTGATGAGGTTTTGGTGGTCGGTCCAGACGATGAACGGCTCTCTAGCGCCCTGGAGCCAGTGTCGCCATTCCTCCAAGGCCCACTTTATGGCCAGCAGCTCGCGGTCCCCTACTCCGTATCGCTGCTGAGTGGCGTCAAATTTCTTGGAGAAAAAACTGCAGGGGTGCAGTTTTTGGTCTGGACCTCGCTGGGAGAGAACAGCCCCGGCGCCCACATCCGAAGCGTCCACCTCCACAACGAATGGTTTGTCAGCATCCGGGTGAAGGAGGATGGGAGCAGTGGTGAAGCGGCGACAGAGCTCATGGAAGGCAGAGAGGGCAGTTGAGGTGAGGTTGAAGGGGTGAGATGATGGGCGGGTCAGAGCGGTTAGTGGCGCTGCAACGGTACTGTAGTCCCGGATAAAGCGGCGATAGAAATTGGCAAACCCGAGAAATCTCTGGAGTTGTTTAAGAGTCTTGGGTAGGGGCCAATGACTCACAACTTCCAGTTTCTGCGGGTCCATGGCCACACCCTGGGGCGAGATGACAAAACCCAGGAACGTGGTGGAGCGCTCGTGAAAAGCGCACTTCTCCAACTTACAGTACAGCTGGTGGGCGAGCAATCTCTTTAGAACCGCTCTGACGTGCTGGATATGTTCGTTGACGGTTCGGGAGTAGATGAGGATGTCGTCAAGGTAGACGAACACCCAACGGCCTAACATGTCTCTGAGGACGTCATTGATGAATTGTTGAAAAGCGGCAGGTGCGTTGCAGAGACCAAACGGGATGACCAGACTGTAGGGGTGCCCTGTAGGGGTGATGAAGGCCGTCTTCCACTCATCGCCCTCTCTGATGCGCACCAAGTTGTAGGCGCTCCGGAGGTCCAACTTAGTGAAGATGGTGGCACCAGAGAGGGTGTCCAGGGCAGAGTTGGTAAGAGGCAGTGGGTGTCGGTTTTTTATGGTGATATTATTGAGCCCCCGGTAATCGACACAGGGACGTAGACTACCATCGCGTTTTTTCACGAAGAAGAACCCCGCAGCGGCAGGTGAGGAGGAGGGCCGGATGGTACCATGGCGAAGTCCGCTGGAAACATACTCCTCCATCGCCTGCATCTCGGTGTTAGATAGTGAATAGAGGTGGCCGCGGGGTGGTGTCACACCTGGCTGAAGATCGATTGCCAGGTCGTATGAGCGATGAGGAGGTAGGTGGGTAGCGCGTCTCTTACAGAAGACTTCAGCCAGGTCCCGGTAGTCTAGCGGGATGTTGTCTGTGTCGACATCGGGGGCCTCGGACTCCCTAGAGCACGTCCCAGCCTCGGCCCGTAGGCAGAGCTCGGTGCAGGTCGGCCCCCATTGTAGAATTCGATTTTGGGTCCATGATATGAATGGGTCATGATGCAGCAGCCAAGGGTGTCCGAGGATGATGGGTGGTGATGAAATGGTGGTGGTGTAAAACTGAATCTGTTCCCGATGCTGGTTGATGATGAGGGTGATAGGCTGAGTTTGAAAGGAGATGGGACTGGAGGAAAGAGGCCGACCGTCGACTGATGTAATGGTTACGGGCTGGGATAACGCCTCGATCTTTATCCCCAGTTGATGAAGTTACCTGCTGCCCCGGAGTCGACGAACGCGGTACTTCCGACCCGTTTGTGGCCAAACTGGAGGTGTACTTTTACCGTGAGACGGGAATCATTAGTCAGGGTGGTGGAGAGGGAGATGGGACCCGGTGAGCTACTCTCATTTCTCACCGGGGCTGCGCGTTTCCCGGCCGCAGAGGACAGATGGCTCAATGGTGTGCAGCGGATCCACAATACGCGCAGAGCCCCTCTCTAAAACGGCGTTCCCGTTCTGCAGCGGTTAAGGAGGCGCGCCCTAATTGCATGGGTTCCCCGGCTCCTGTGTCAACCACGGCGGGAGGTGGAGTACCGACGGTTCTGGTGGGTGCTGCAGTGAATGAGGCGTGGACTTCTGGAACTGGAGCGTGGGAGAGGAAGGGTGTGGTGCGAGGTAGTGCTGTTGTGATGGGTGGCAGGGTACGGGGAGCTGGCTTGGGGCGAGCAAGCAGACGTTGGTCGATCCGGAGGGCGAGTTGGATTAAGCCCTCCAAGGTCGCTTGGAGCTCTCGTCCGGCGAGCTCGTCTTTTATACGTGAAGCCAGTCCCTCGTAGTAGGCCGTCCGGAGTGCGGAGTCTCCCCAGTCGGTCTGCACGGCGAGAGTGCGAAACTCCGCGGTGTAGCGGGTCACAGACGACCCTCCCTGCTGTAGATGATATAACTTAGAGTCGGGCTCCACCTCAGCAGCCGGATGCTCAAAGGTGAGTTTAAGCTGACGGGTGAATTCTGTGTAGGAGTAGGCAACGTCTGAATCTGAACGAAGAACCGCCGTGGCCCACTCAGCTGCCTGCCCGGATAGCAACGAGACGAGAAGAGCAATGCGCAGTCGGTCTGTGGAGTATCTGGTGGAATTAAACTCAAACACAAGATCCAATGCAGTTAGAAAAACACTGCACTTCCCATCCGTGCCATTCCATTTGTCCGGTAAAGCTAGAAAAACATCAGAAGGTGGGGAGGGGGTTGGCGGCGCAGCAGCCGCTGCGATGGGCGTGGCAACAGCCGGCTGAGCGGCCGCCCCGCGGAGGATCGCATTCTCCTGTCGCAGCTCCGTCACCTCGCGGCGCAAGACCGCGACGCCCTGGAGCTCCGTGCGGAGAGATGCGACTTCACCACGGAGCTGATCGATCAGCTTAGCATGCCGGTCAACCACATCGCAGAGGTGAGCAAACTCCGCTGGGTTTACTGCTGATGGCTCAGTCATTCTGTCACGAACTAACCGGAGATGAATCAGAAGACTAGCAGTTAGCCCTGTAGCGTGGATGGTAAACCCAAACGCGGAAGTAGCGCGAGCAGGCAGGATAACCACGCTAGTTATTCTTAGAACTCTCCTGAAGCGAGAGCAAGAGTTTACACAAATAAACCCGCGTTCTAAATACACACACCCAATCAGAAGCGATAACCCAAGAAAGTGAGTACTCACGTTTAGACGAGCGAGGCGTCGGCGATAGCATGGGCAGAACTCAATGACTGAGCAATGTGAGGCGCCATCTTGTTTCCTTTTATGCTTCCTGAAACCCGACCGTATTACTTCCGGGTCCTAGTGCCGGTCGTGTTACGAGTGTGCATGACACTTAATTTAATAAATATAGACCATTTAAGAATTCTAATGTCACTTTTTTATTATAGTATGTAGAGTTTAGTCTTGACCCGAATTGGGGTGTGAATCCTGCTGTTGGTGTAGTTCATTTGTCCATTTGCAGAATGTAACCAACCAGTGTTGGGTGTAACACGTTACAAAGTGACGTGTTAGAGTACTTGGATAACTTTTTGATGTAATGAGTAATCTAACGCATTAGGTTTGCCATTTAAATACTCAGTTATTTAGTTATATTTTTAAAAAATGTATCCATTATTCAGACAATTTATGTAATCCATGATCCAATGATTCAGTTATTGTGTGTGTGAAAGTCGTCTTACAAGCCCTGTCCCCAATAATCCCAGCCACTAGTGACCACCCAATGTTCCGCAAAGTTCTGCGAGGACTGACATGCAGAAATATGGAAATGTAATTACAGCGCTAAAACTCGCAGTGAATCATGATGAACCATACTTACAGCCGCCACACGAAACCACGTAAGTGAGAGGGGTATTAGTAGTTAACAGATTATGGGTCAAACTTCACTGAGTAATGATGGTAGAATAATTATAAAGGTCTTGACTAAAACAACTTGCATGAGGAATCACAAATGGGTTTTCATTTTCTGCAATGGAAAAGTACTCTAACTAGTTACTTTTATCAGAAAGTAATGCAGTAATGTAACTGATTACTTTTTAATGACAGTGATTTTGTAATGCAATTATTTACTTTAAAAAGTAACGTCCCCCAACTGTAACCAACTAATGTAGACTTTTGAGTGTCCATTCATGGCGAATTTCTCTCAAATTCAATTATGATGCAATTTCTTCTTGGAACTTCTGGTGCAACATGAAACTGAATTAGACTAAAAAGAAAATGGGAGACATTGTAAATTCTTCTTTTGTTTCCCAAAAGCTAATTTATGAACTCAAAAGCCTGGTAAAAACCTTTTTTCTAAATAAATGTATACTAGTAACTATCGCATAATAGTACAGTCATATATAATACATTATTGAAATTATTATATGATATATATATTAATGGTATTTGTTTGGATAATAATGATAACTAATGTATTATCTTCTTCCTTCAAAAATATTTATTTATTAACCCAGTATTGTAAGGAACATGTTGCATGCTTTTTCAGCATTTTATACTAAATTTTATATTAAATACATATTTGCATTTTTTTTTTTTTACATTTTAACCTACTGTGAATGCTGCATATGTATACTATACTTAAACACAAAATAATGATTTTAATTTTGGTGCTGCTTAATTATAATTAAATACATTGTTTGTGACTCCCAGAGGCACTTTACTGTTGCTAATTAGGGATAAAATGTATTAATTAAGTATGGTCAACTATGTAGAATTCAACAGTGCCAACTGAAAGTTTTCAGGTCCTTTTCTGTTTTCCACATTTTGTTATATTTCACACTATCTTAAAATATATTAAAATCTTTTTTTTCCCCACATAATTCTACACATAATACTGCATAATGGCAAAGTTAAACAGGTGTTAAAAGTTTTTTTTTTCTGGTAATTTATTAAAAAATAAAGACATCTATAAAAAAAATTAAGCATATAAAAAGAGGATCAAGTCTGCTTGTGAATAATGCTTCAATCTTGGTCACCATTCTTTTAAAAGTACCTCCCATTCTTCTTGGCAGAATCATTCAAGATCAACTTGAATCTAGGTTGCAACACCAACTAGGTTTCAAGGTCAGTGCACACACATTTTCAGGGTTTGCTTTAGTCTTGTATTTGTTTTAGTCTGGGCCACTCTAGGACTTTCACAGAGTGTTCTGAAGCCACAGCATGATGCTGCCACAATCGTGTGTAAATATAGAGATGGTTTTAATAAGGTGATGTGCAGTGCCAGATTTCCCAATTTTTGGCAAATGTCAGGTGCTTTCAGGCTGCCATGTGCCTTTTAGTGAGTATGTTTCTGGCCATTTAGGCCTGATTGGCGGAATGCTGTAGTAATGGCAGTCCTTCTGTAAAGTTTTTTCACATCTCCACAAAGGAACTTAGCATATCACTTACGGTATAGTGACCATTAAGTTCTTGGTTACTGTACCTCACTGACTAAGGCCCTTCATCACCGATTACTCAGTTTGGTTGGGACGAAAGATATGGAAAGAATATTTATTGTTCCAAATCTCTACCATTTGTGAATGATGAAGGCTACCAAGCTATTGGGTGTTATCAATTCTCCAGAAAGTTTCTTGTCTCCTTCCCTAGATCCATGCCTTGACACAAGTCTGGTTCACTGGTCAACAGATAATTCTGTACCTCATGGATTTCACTTTGATACAGTAGATTGTGGAGATTTATGTGCATAATGAGGAGGAAGGTTTTAAAAATTTTAAGACGAGCCCTGTAAAATAAGTAAAAAAATCCCCATTTTATTATATTTCCTAAATGTCCATCTATTCATCTAGGAACTTCTGTAGTCCAACTAGGGACCATTGTATTTATTTTCATTTTGTAAGACCATGGTAGAAACTCCAATCAACATGCACACAGACCCAACAGAACCCAGATCCACAGACCCAAATCAAACCCAGGACCTGAAGGTGCAAGGTGACAGTGCTATGCACTATATATAATAATTTCAGTCCTTATTGGAATGTTCAAAATATATTACTGTATTGCCAATTTTTTAATGCAAGACGGCTTAAAAAGAATAGTTCTAAATGAATAACAAATAATGAATTCAGGTTTTCTGAATTTAAATAACAAAGGTATTAAAGATCATTGATGCTTTGATCATGACAGCCATCTGGTATAATGAATCAATTCCCAGTTATGAATAGATCTACATTCATAAATAGATCTAAATATATTTATTTAATCTTGAGGCCTGAAACATTTTTCTGATTGCTCTTTAAGTGCACTGAACAAAACAATAATGTGTGTGTGTGTGTGTGTGTGTGCATTATCCAGAGTAAAGTACTTGCTTTCCTGAATGCTTTTATTACATTACATTGAATATATATTTATTGCATTTCTAACATATTACATCAGAACATAAATACAGAGATCTCTATAATCTTTCATCTTGCTTATAGTACTCAATATATTTTATATTTTTCAGTTTTGTCAGCCTGACATCCTGACATCCATTTGCTACTGTATATTTGCACACATTTCTCTGTTCTGCTGTGGAGGACAATTTAAATACTCCTCTGGAACACCAATGCCAGCTAGCTTTTAAATTTAGTAGGTCCTGAATAGTGGGGATAGTGCTGTTCTCCATGTTTACTCTTATTAGTTCAGAGTAAGTAATTAGCCACAGAGCAATTTTAACACCAGAGCCCACCTGCCTCAAGAGCTTCAGTGCAAGTGTACCGGCTGCACCATTGTAGTTCCTACCCCTGCCGGGTCAACTTGCTGTAGAAAGAAATGCTAAGATAAGGCAATAAAATGAATATAAAATAGAGTACTAAATTCTGACATTAATTAATATTTATTCATTGTTATCTGGGTCAGTGTTGTGGTGGATTCAGAGTCTATCCTAGGAACACTGGGTGCAAAGTTAGCACACAACCTGTGTCCACCTGTATCACACTATGAACTATATATGCATGTGAACACACACAAACACATAAATTCACATCTAGTATGATTTGAGGTTGGAAGAAACCAAGACAAAACTCTGCACAGGTAAGTTTTGGGGGCTTTGTCCCTTTTTTTCCACAGGATCTCCATACGACATCACTTGAGCCGCAAGATCTGGCAAAAGTTTTTACTCTGGATGCCCTGCTTGTCACAACACTTCCATTTTATAAGCAGGACTGGCATTGCATGCTGGGCTGTATTGGTCGTACCCAAGGAGCCAACAGTGGTAACCTAGCAGTGGCTCACTTCCTAAAATCACTGCTCCTAAAATGTACACAGTCAGTCAACTATGTAATTACTCATCACAATGTCAATTCCATAATCCTGCAAACTAAAACTCATAAAAGTGCTTTAGTGCTAAAAGGGTAAGACACCATTCATATACATGTACAATACAGATACATTACATTCAAATAAACACAAACATGATTTTGGAAGACATAAAATATTTTTAGAGCATTATTATTTGTGTTTAAATCAAAATACCTGAAATCAAAATAATGATATAAACAATGAAAACATTCATAAACATGACAACAAAAGGGAATTTGAAATGGTGTGTGTATGTATACATGTGAAAGTGGTCTTCTTGCCTTATATAACCTGTGCATGATTGAAATACTTAAAGAAAAAAAAAAATTTGTGCCAGTAACATGTAAATTTAGTTGCTGTCAGAGGTAGGTCGAGTACTAAAAAATTGTACTCAAGTAAGAGTAGCTGTACTTTAAAATAATATTACTCAAGTAGAAGTAAAAAAGTATTTGGTGAAAAGACTACTCAAGTACTGAGTAACTGTTTCATCGCAATGTCCGATTTATTTATTTATTTCATAACGAAATGATAAAATAATGTACAAATTCTGACATTTTCAAATAATAAAAGAAAAGAATAAAACTAAATATCTTTACAAAATAGCAACTAAGGAACAAGAAACACAAATTTCCTCACTTTTTCACAACATAAAGCTTTTGAAACAAATCCTTACTGTAGGTAACATATGTATGTTTGAACAGTGTAAACTATTTCCAGTGTAAGATATGCTTTATATTCAGTTGCCCTCCAAATGGCTCAGCAGATAGAAAATAACATTAGAACATGTGTACAAGAGTCTCACTTTACCATAAACAGTGTCCTGCAGAACAAATGTAAGAAACTTATATTGTTTAACCTCTAGCTTATTTGCTAATTATATATGTTGACATTGCAACATTAAATAAAACAGCTAAACGAACCGCAAAATGTTTCCTTCACTGTCTATTAGTGTCTACCACCGCTGAAGATTTGACTACATGTGGCAATTGTTATTGCGGCTGATTGGTCAAAGGGAGGCATGTGATCATTGTTGCTACGTCTGACTGGTGAAACACAGTCACATGTTAGATCTGCCCGCTGCATTTCTCTGTGTATGTGATGTGTAGAATACTGTAAATGGTAGAAAAGTAACGAGTCAAGAGTATCCAAATGTAGCGGATTAAGAGTAGCGTTTTTTTATCTGGGATTCAAAGTGTTTGTTTTTAAAAGAATAATGTTCCTTAATGTTTTTATTGTTATTTTAACTTCTTATGTATTTATATCCATTATCTGATCTGTCCAGGTCAACAACTACATGGAAGGTTTTACATGTTTGTAATATCTAAATTACACCCCAAGGACACATTGGACATAGTTAAAAATAGGTTTTCACTTAGACTATGAATATAATATGTAATAATAAAAATACTCATTCAAATACTCATTCTCTATAATGTGTATTCAAGCATGGGGAGAACATGCAAACATTATGCACACAGACCTAAGGTGGGAATCAAACCCTTGACCCTCAAATTGCTAACCACTACCCCACCGTGCCACCCTATCAGAAGTTAAGCTAACAAATAAATCGTGTTTTAGTAAACAGAACTCAAATAATTTGGAATAGATTAAAATTGTCTAAATTGTAAAAACTGTAGTGATGTTTTATCATTTAATTTTCATGTCATCATGTCATTTTTAGCCTTCAGTAAAGAAATGTAGAAAATATGTAGAAAATGCAGTAATCACAATCATATTCATAATTCAGTGTCTATCCAAAATGAGTCACCTGTAGATTTAAATAAGTGAATGCTTAACAAACCTTGGCTGGGTAATTGTTGCAGTGCTTAGTATTTTGCAGCTAGTGACCGTTCTTTTAAAGTTAATTGATGCAGTGAGTACATTCTCATTTATGTAACAATGTTAAAAGATATCCCATGGTCTTGTATCTGAGTAGTCAAATTGCCCTGCAGTCAAGCAAATAAACAACTGACGAGATTGGATTAAGAACTATCAGACACATTAAATTCCTTAAAGCCTTGAAGAATAATAGTACATTTTTGTGGAAGAATTGTGATTAGAAAAAAAAAATGCAAATAGAAATCACAGTTATGTTTTATAGTGAAAGTAAGAGCATTTCCATACAACAATGTGGTGCAAACTCTCAGTATTGAGACTAAAGAGACTAAACAGCTGGGTGCCCAAAACACTTGTTAGGGAGTAATCAAAAAAAGGAATGATAAAGATTGAACTTTGGAGCAATGGGAAAAATGTTGTGTGCTCTTGATTCAGACATCTGAAATTGTTTTCATACTGGTGTTGTACTCTATCCTATCGATTATAAACTGTTCAAGAAAGGGAAGGTCAAAACATTATGGTATGTTGTAAATTCATGCTCATTTATGTGCTTATTTAGCTTTTCTTTTAAAGGCCTTCCCTACACCTGCTGCCACACACACACACCATTTGTACCAAATTTCAGGTAAATGCTTTATTGATTTGTCAGTTCTAAAACACCAGCTAGACTTATTTATCTACTGAGAAGCAGTAAGGGCTTGTTACAGACATTACTTTGCTCTTTCACACACATTCCAATGAAATAGCTACAAAATTGACACCATGCTATACAACTGTAGGGAAGATGTGTGCAGGTAAAGCTAGGGCACATACCAGGTCTAGGTGCAAGATTTTATAATATTGAACAATTTCACAATGATCTAGCTCAATAGGAAATGGGAGTTTACAAGATTTACAAAGGACATATTTTTGTTGTGGTTTGAAAAAAGCAAACAAGTTTAATTTATTACTGGCATGCTCCAAATCATCATGCTACCTGCTGTCTTGCCTTAATCTCTATACCAAGGGTACCAGAGGTGTCACAAAAACAATGAGATCAACCAATTACAGCACCACAAGTCAGCTGAAACACAGACATCTCCACAAAGAACTGCTTGGAGGACCTCCAAGAGCAAGGAAAAGAAAAAAGGGAAGAAATAGAAAGAAATAACTATGTTTGGTGCCTTTAATACATTTAAGAGATGTTTTGGAGAGTGGAGGGTGATCCTGTTGTGGTATCAGTGTCAAAAAACTAATGGATATTCTCTTAGATCAAAAAAAGATAAATCAACACAATAACGCACAAAAACAGACCCATTTACACACAAATTAATCAAATTTTAACTAGATTCAGGTGACTGAACACAAAGTGACTTGTGAAGTTTCTTTAGGAAGTAAGGTCTGGAAACACATGTAAACATAAAAATCCCAAAACAAAACTCAAGACATACATTCATGGGTGCAAAGCAGGAGTATCCCCTATGGAGCACCATCACCCAAAATCTTTCAGCTGAGGTACAGGGTGTGGAGTCAGGTGATGGCTTGGCATGATGACTATGGACTAACCGGCCAAGAAAATAGGACCAAAGCTTGGCGTGGAGATGGAGCTATGACTTGGCATGGAGACAGAGATGTGTTTTGGCATGGAGATCAAGCTGTAACTTGAAATCCTTGAGTCTGTGCAACGAAGCAAGCCATCAAAGCAAGCATGACCTCCTTAAACTGGGGCAGTGGAGCAAGTACTGAGTCGTCAAAACCGAGGGCAGGACAGGTATGAGGGTGGAAGCAGTGCACTGCTGTCAAACCAAGCTGATTGAAATAGTAGCACATTCTCTGATTGAACCGGAAGCACATCCGGAGGATGCTGTTGAGTTGGGTGGAAATGGCACAGTATCTGGCTAAGACAGGGCTTAGTAAGACAGGGCCAAGACAATGGCACAGTATCAGGCAAAACAGGGTGTGTCTCAGGAGACTCCAGGTGTGGCCCTGAGGCTCAAGGCATGGAAGAAGTATATATAGATGAAAGAAGGCCCGTCACTGTCTGCAGGACTGACAGGAAACTTATTAACAGAATTTCAATGCATCTATTTACTAGGATGATTGATAGCAAGCAACTTTGGGTTATCAAGAAAAGTCTCTTTGTTTGCAACTTTCTCAGAAATCAGAACGTTGTCATCAAAAATTTGAGCAGGATTCTTAAAGTTATCATAGCTATCAGAACTTTCTGGAAACAAGGTAGAGTTATTTGGACACAGATCCGGGCAAATATATCTATGAAAAAAAACATGACAGGATGATTACAGGGTT
Organism: Clarias magur; assembly: GCA_013621035.1. NCBI lineage: Eukaryota > Metazoa > Chordata > Actinopteri > Siluriformes > Clariidae > Clarias > Clarias magur. Next base: position 127,243 of record QNUK01001048.1, read on the forward strand.
GCTGATGATCAAGCCACCTGATTACAGGATTACTAAGGCTTTGATCAGAAAAAATGTGACTCAATTGAGTATAGAATTGGTGTTGGAAGTCTCTCCCAATCCCAAATAACATACAGTAACTGGTAAAAGACTCTCTGGAAAGTGAAGTCTGGAAACCCATGTCAACATGTCAACATATGACAAAAAAGTCCCAACACAAGACACAGGTTCAGATCCTCCAGAGGATATCCCTGACAGTTAGTTATGTTATCCTCATTGTATTTAATAGAGAATATATGCAGGGTTTAAGGTACGCTGGTATTATTTGTTAAAAGATTCAGTTGCAGTATAGAGCACTTTCAGCAAGAAAACACATCTGATACCAGTGTCATCTTGAACAACACATAATCTCCTTATTAACTGCTTCTATGTTGGGTTTCAATCTTTCATTACTGCTATTTAATAGGAGCAATAGCTTCTGCCAGCATGCTACAGCTTAATGATATCACATGCTGTAGGGTTTTGGCAGGCAAAGGTTTGTTGCCCAAGTAAAATGTGTAGTAGAATAACTTGTGATGTTTCATGATATTTGAGCAACAACACTGACTGAAGCTCATACAAGCTGTGTGTAAAGTAACAAACAGGGATTTTTATGCATTCACATCCTCCTTCCTAAACACATGGCCTGTGAAAAGGTGTGTTTGATTTAATATTATGGGATGTTCAATTAATACAAAAGTTATTACAAGGGATCACAATTTTTTAAAAAGATTTTTGTCAATAAGTCAGTTAAAGGTTGTACCCTAACCATTAAAACAAATCTTCTGCTATACACAATGTCAAGTTTTTCTAATTTCTTTCTACTCCATACACGTATTAAAACATAGATTTTTTTTTCAAGGATGTACGAAGCAGAGAAGAAATAATCAATATGAAGCCATGAAAGTTGTAGTAGTGGTAGTATCAGCAAGAATTTGGCTGCCTTTTCAACCTGCTTTCCTGCATCACACCCAGTTTTGGGATAGGATCCTGATCAGAATAAAGATCTTAGTGAAGGTAAATGAATTAAATATTAGGTGATTGAGTTGTACCCGCTCCTTTTGCATGCAACATGGCTCTAATTAGCATAATGGTGTTGATTCAGTGTGAATTTTGTGTGATTAATATATATATATATATATATATATATATATATATATATATATATATATATATATATATATATATACAGTACATACATACATAAATATAGATGGTACTCAACCAGAATAATAGTTTTACTGCCATGTCTCCTGCAGCAATAGCATTAAAGAGGTGTATTTGCTGGCTTTACCGCTAAGTGGTGCTGTAACTAATTTTAATTAAATGTATGTTTTTCTCATTTGCACTCTCATTAGCAGGGCATGTTTGATACTCAGCCATGTTCAATTCTCGTCTCTGTATGCATGGAATTTGCATGTGCGTGCGTGTGTGTGTGTGTGTGTGTGTGTGTGTGTCCGTCTCATGTCCTAAATCTCCTGGGTTTTGCCTGAGGCCCCCCGCGACCCTGAATTCAGGATTAAATGGTATAGATGATGAGTAAGTGAGTAATTAGTATGAAATGTGAAGATAGGTATATCCACTGCTGCATGGATGACCATATGACATGGCATCTACATCACTAAAGACAAAAACAGAAATCACAAATTTATCAATGAATTATTAAAATGGTCAGAGTCAGTCTCCTTGTTGTTTTCCAGACGCATTTATAATCATTAGTATCCTTCTGCCGGTGTGCTCTGGCAAACTTTATGAGTGCAGATGAGCACTGATTAGACTACTGTTAGGAACCTCCACTAGAGGTCACTGTTCATGTCTGTCTGTCTCTGTGTGTAGTTCCTGTTGGTTGACTCAGTTTCCCAGAAGGCACCTCAGTCAGGTGATGAGGCTCACCTGAACTGAGGTGGCTCATTAAAACCTTCTATAAATAGCAGTTTGTTCTGGGAAACTGGGTCGAGCATTGTCTGAGTGTCTGATTGTCTGTTGGTGATTGATTGATTGATTGATTGATTGATTGATTGATTGATTGATTGATTGATTGATTGATTGATTGATTGATTGATTGTCTGTCTGTTTGGATTACCATCATGTGGGCATTCCTTTTTGTTACTTTGAGTTTATATTTGGTTTATGTTTTGTAACCTTAGTTTTCAGAGGGCTCTAGTTTTGTTTTCTTGATGTTCCTTGTGTCTGTGGATTCATGGAGCTGCTTTGTTCACTGTGTAGTTAGGCTGTGTCTCCTCCTGTGTCCTGTGTAAGTACTGTTTTGCCTTCTGGTCTTTTCCCTTGTATGTGTAGCCACATGAGTGCTTAGCCATTAGCAGGGTTAGCTGCTAGTAGGCCTTGACGCCTAGTAGGGTTAGCCCCTAGTAGGGTTAGCCTCCAGTAGACTAATCTCTAGTGGGAGTGACTGCTAGTGGTTCTGGTCACTAGTAGGTTGGCCGCTAGTTTGGTATAGCCTCATGTGTGCCCTGCCTTTTGTCTTCCGGTCCCCTAGGTCAATACTAACCCCATTAGCCACTAACCCGGTTAGGTCAGCCTCCAGTGTCCCCAGTACAACATGTAGCGTACTAACCTCACTAACCCAGCTAGTCTAGTTCCTGTCAGTCTCCTGTCTAGCCCTGTCTCTCCTGTCTAGCCCTGTCTCTCCTGTCTAGCCCTGTCTCTCCTGTCTAGCCCTGTCTCTCCTGTCTAGCCCTGTCTCTCCTGTCTAGCCCTGTCTCTGTGCCTCCAGTCCTGTCTCTCCAGTCCCTGTCTTTAGTTCCCCTCTGTGTCTTAGTTAGCTCCGGCTCCATGTTTCCTAATCCCTGGTTCCTTCTGTCAGCTCCCTGTCTCAGCTCCTAGTTCCCATGTCAGCTCCTGGTTCCCTGTGTCAGCTCTTGGTCCCCTGAGTTCAGATCCCTTCCTGTTCCTGTGTTTTTCCTGAGCCCTAGTTTTAGTTTGTTGTTTTAGTTCCTTTGTTCTGTTTTTGATTTGTGTGTTTGTTTAAATAAAAGACTTTCTGTTCACACACCCCTCTGCCTTTATGCCTACCTTCATGCCCATGGCAACACCATCAGCCGGTCTAGCACTACAACCAGCTAGACCCATGATAACTACATGGGAAATTAAAGAGGGGGATCACAATGCCGGCTAAACATCCCGGAGCCTAAATCTAATTTCATTTTTTTTTTTTTTTATGAACAAATATTGTAAGTAAACAACAATAGCCCAAATTAAAAAAAAAAAAAAAACTAAAAAAAAAAATCTGTTGTTTTTCTGGGGTAATGTTGTTGATTTTGAATTTGGCTTGAGTGTGTTTTGATTGAGGTGGGTCTGCTCACATTGGTGCAATGTACAGTTTTGTTTCAGTCATAATATACTGTAATAATATAAGAACATGTTTTTGTTGAGTAGTTTTTTGTCTGTGTGTGCATAAGGATTGCATGTCATTGAATGTTTCAGAAACCATGTGTCACGAGCAACCGAGGAATGAACAGAAAAGCCTGTCAAGCGTGGATGGTAAACCCAAACGCGGAAGCAGCGCGAGTAGGCAGGATAACCACGCGATTAGTTTAAGAACTTTCTTACACGAAGAGCAAGGATCCACACAAATAAACCCGCGTTCTAGCAACACACACTCAATCAATCTATTCTCAAATCAGAATAGTCGGCGTAGCGTCAGCAAAGGCACTGGCGAACTCAATGACTGAGCAATGTGAAGCGCCATCTTGTTTCCTTTTATGCTTCCTGAAACATGACCGTATTACTTCCGGGTCCTAGTGCCGGTCGTGTTACGAGTGTGCATGACACCATGCTTTATTTTTGTTTATCTCCCTGACTTCAGTAAACCCTGTATTTGTGTGAGGAATCTGAATGTATAGGTGTGAAGAGCTGAGTCCTGAGGAAACCAATGCAGTCCTTGGGAAACCTGTTGTCACTTGATCCAGGTGTTAATAAATCTTACATATTCATGAAAAGTCATGGATTATTCAGTGAAAATGAGGGTCTGCTGAAAAACGTTAGGCACATAAGTCACTATACCCAAAATAAAAAGTCTTTCGGAGTGCTATAATTTAGTTGTTTTGCTATGGGCACACACCCAAGACTTTCATTAACTAAGCTCTGTGTTCACAACAATCTGTAAGATTTTTTATTTTCCATTTTCACTGATTTTCTGCAAGAGTTTGAAAACTGTCTTTTCATGTATGTGTACTTTGGAACAAGTTTCAAAGTTGCACGTGAATTTAACATATTTACATAAGCCATATTATAAAAGCCCATTTTTTCCCTATGTAAATAAGTAAAAAATTTTAAAGATATAAAATTTACACAAATTTAAGAAGAGGACTTAAGAACTGCATGTATTCAGATAGGCCTCAGACCCTAGAATTCTTTTTATATTTTGATTTATTATTTGCTTTTTAATGTTGTCTGACATTTTAAAGCATACACTACATGGTAACACTAAAACAACTGAGAACAAGTAGCAAATTAAAAGTCCCTGATTATACTGCATAAATGTTATTTAGCACAACAAAAATAAATTAAAATAATCCTATAAAAAATTTACAAAAATGTAAGGCACTTAAACTTAATTTTTTTTTAATTCCAATTTTCTATTCTGAAAATCTAATTTTCCAGTTATTTATATCCTTTTTTTTTTAAATAATTTAAATTTGAATTACCTTCACTTAGATGCAAAAAGTTAAGTTGTCTCCAATTGTAGCCTATTGATGTAGTTGGTTCAAGTGATTTGTTTTACTACAAAAACAAATTGGCCTAACAATACACTAATAATCAAGAAACACAAACATTACTTAAATAAATCTTTATTCTTCCAAAACTAGTCAAAGTTAAAACAGTGATCTGCACAAAACAGGAGAATACACGTTTTGTTTTATTCAACGATCAATAAAAAAAACTGGGTAAAACCAGATACTTATCAGTCTCTTACTGATCCTTTATATTACAATATCATAACCGTTTTAGAAACTAGCAAAGATGAACACACCCCCCCCCCCCCAATGTGTCAAACACAAAAAAAAAAGAGTTTATAGTCTATAGACGACTTTGTTTCTCAACATGTAAATTTGAGAGGAACATGGCTCTCCAAGTCCAATAGAAATCGTTTGGTTGGCTTCATAGTTGTACGTCCAGTACTTTTAAAATTTAATGTTCAGAGCACAGACCTGACCAAACATTACTCCTAAAGCTGCTGCAAAGTTACCAAGGCCCTCAAGAACTACAGTCCCCTCCGACAGCTTGTTCAAGCTCCTCTAGTAGCTCCCATAGGGCAGCCACCCCTCTGCCCTTATCCTCCACAGCAGAGCTCTGGTTAAAGAGAACAAGAACAGTCTTGTAAAGACAAAGATAAATACATTTAACAGAATATCTAGTTATTATAAAAAATAAAAAACATATTAATAAAGCTACATACCACATGAGTGTAATTCTAATGATGGGTTAAAGCTACGTATTGTTTTGTATTTAAAAGGGTTTGATAATTTCAAGGGTTTTACTTTGTCATTCTCAGGAGTTGCTACATGTTTGGAGTAATGTTTTAAATTAACTGGGTTTTCCCATTCTCCCCTTGACTTTTGCCCAGCAACAGCATCCTGCTACACCTCAACACACATGGCCATGTGAGCGCTCAGGTAATAAAAAATTGAGAAAACCTAGAAGTATTTAACAGTTGAAGAATAGTGGTGCTTCAGTACTCAGTAAGTTAAGGTATATAAAAACTGCCATAATCACTAATACTTCTATGAGTATTATAACTGATACTTCTAATACTTCTTCTATGAATCTTATATCTGTTAACTTATTTGTATGAAACCTGAATTAAGTAGATAGTAGGCCAGGTTAATTTAAAACATCACTCCAAACATGTGGTTACTTCTGAGACTGACAAAGTAAAACCCTTGCAATTTGGTGCTATAACCCATGATTAGAATTTCAGAAACTATGTTTTACACACTCTAGGGGTATATAGCCTTATATGGTTCTTTTTTATATTTTGTGAAAATTATTTACCTTCAATTATATTTACAAAGCTTATCTTGTTCTCCTTAACCAGAGATCTGCTGTGGAGGATTGTAGCAGAGGGGGAACTCTGGAGCTACTGGAGGTGGATGAACAAGCATTTGAAGTTGTAGTAGTCCTTGGTGGCCTGGTTGACTATGCAGCAGCTTTAGAAGTAATGTTTGGTCAAGTCTGAGCTCTAAACATTGAATTCCAAAAGGAATGAAGCCATCCAAACCATTTCTATTGGACTTGGAGAGACAAATTCTTGTTGCCATAGACTCCCTTTTTGTGTCTGACACAGTGGACAGAAACAGTGAAGTGAAAGCAGCAGCTTCCTTCACAAAGAATGTATGTATGTTGTATGTTCTACAGGAATTGCCCATGCATGGTAAAATTGTATTTCTCTTCTGAAATTTCTTTCCAAAAATATCACCACAAGTGCATCATTGTGCTCAAATGCAGCAAAAGCAGTGCAAGTGATATCAGGAGCAAGAATGGAAAAATAAACTTATTGATTTAGATGTTAAATAGAAGATGCTCTGCAGTCTAACTTCACCACCGTGGTGTGATATAACATATAGTAGAAGTTAAGCAATATATATCTGTATTTTTTACAGCTGGGCTGACTGCAATGGAAGTAACTTAGGGAAAATATCTCTTTTCTTGGCTTTCCAATTCACTTACAACAACCCTAATATTTGAATGTATGATGTTCTTATAGGCCAGGAAGTGTATGAAAGTTATTTTGGAATGCATATATCAAATGTATAATATATATTCATCAAAACCTGACCTTCAGTGGGTTGGCACTCCATTAAGAGTATATAGTACTCACTTCTGCCCTAAGGTCTCTGAAACAGGCACCAGACCATACGTGGCCCTACACAGGATAAGTGGTTTAGATAATGTATGGATGGGTATATTAAAAACCATTCATCAGCAAAAACCCATACCAAATGTCGAGAGTGCAATATAACAATATGGCCCATGGGCGTAATTGGTGTACAGTATGTGTGTTTTTAACTATGCATGTATGTATCTATGTTGCTGTGAGTGTGTGATTATGGCCAAATCTATGAAGAAGACTGTAAGCATGTGATTTCAATTGACCTCATTGCCTAAACCGTTACTCCATTCTCAATATGATAATCTTTCATTTTGACCATTTTAATAAAAGCTGGGTTTATGTGGCTTTAAGAACATGATAACATACACACATACACACACATTCTCTGAGATCAGCTCTGAGTCATATTGAAGCATGCTATCTAAAAAGGCCTAAAACAAAAAGGGAGTGAAGGAAAAATCAATAAACAACTCAGCCTAGCACCAGAACACAGACTTATCTCCCAGACCTACAGGCAGACCAGAAAACACACTGATTTCTCTGTCTAATGTTTTCAATCTCTGACAAAAATGCTTTTTCAGAGCTGGACACACACTCACACACATTTCCCACAGGAGGTGTATCCTTTGTGACAGACACACTGCTCTTCCTTGCTTACGGTTTGATACATGGCCAGTCTGACAGGAAACTATAATTAATTACTCATGCACCATGTTCTCATCTCTGATTGGATGCTATCCTGTTTTGACGTTAAAACTGACACCCACAAATGCACTTGGCTGTCAGTGCTACTTCCTGTCTTCCATGCCCTGACAGCTACCTGCTATCCCACCTGAGATGCAAATAATTATGCTTACACACACATGCACACGCACACACACACACACCATTTAGGGTGAGAAGAGAAGAAACCTTCTCTCTCATTTGTTGTCCTGATTTTTTTTCTCTTTAGACTGCTTTTGGTTACATTTTTCATATGTTCCTTGCTTAAGACTGCAGATGAGACACATGTGGAGACTCCTTGTGTGAAAGGATCATTTCAAGTTGCACTTGATGTAATAAAATGAAGGAAAATTAAATACTGTGCTATGCATACTACATATATTATCCCCCAAACAAAAGCAGGTGCAGAGTTCATTATGCCCACAACAGATCTTTCTGTTAGGGCACAACAATCACTGGCCTTTTTCTACTGTTAGTGTATTTTATTTTATTTTATTTAGTTATCATTTATTTTTATGGATTTTTTCATTTCATACAACAGGTACTAACTATGATGGGATAATTTGCTTTTCCAAAACATGTGAAACCAGTCAACCACCTTATTTATTTATTTATTTAGGTGTCTGTGTGTCCTCTTTACTCGTACGGTCCAGTTCTGTCAAAATTGTGCTTTTCATTCTGTTTTGTTGGTTTACTGTTGGAAGAGCAATTCATTCTGTCCCGAAATATTTTCTTCTCAAAAAGATTTATTAATATTTGTTTTGTAGATATTACGGATTATTGCTTTGTGCTTTATCTACATCAGCTAACAGTTTGGTCAGGTTCTCATTTTATAATTTTTTTTTTCTTTTTATTATATTCACTATTGTTTTTCCACCTTTGGTTCCTAATATTTTTCCCTCTGTTTCTGAAAGTCTCAATATTATTATTCCTTCTGACTCACCCTCCCTTTTGCCATTTTATAACACCCTTTGCATCCT
>QNUK01001049.1:0-135716 GCA_013621035.1 Clarias magur
CTATAGGCGTATTCCTCCATCAGAGTATGAAGTAGTGAAACAACATATTAATCAGTTGTTGGCGGTGCAGGTCATTCAAGAGAGCAGTAGCCCTTATGCCTCTCCTATAGTCCTTGCCCGAAAGAAAGACGGTACTTTACGTATGTGTGTTGATTATCGTCAGTTGAACGCCAAGACAAGGAAAGATGCATTTCCTCTGCCCCGTATCGAGGAATCCTTGGACGCCATGACTGGAGCGTGTTGGTTTTCCACCATGGATTTGGCTAGTGGGTACAACCAGGTCCCCGTCACTGAAAAAGATCGTCCCAAGACTGCATTTTGTACGCCATTCGGATTGTTTGAATGGAATCGTATGCCTTTTGGCCTCTGTAATGCTCCCAGCACCTTTCAGAGATTAATGCAGTGGATATTTGGTGACCAGCAGTGTCAGTCTTTGCTGCTGTATCTTGACGACATCATTGTGTTTTCTTCCACTGTAGAACAGCATCTGCAGAGACTTGAGGTGGTGCTGGGTCGGCTGCAGCATGAGGGCCTGAAGGTCAAACTTTCCAAATGTGCGTTCTTTCAACGGGCGGTGCAGTACTTGGGTCATGTCATCTCTGACCAGGGTGTATCCACTGACCCGGGTAAAATCCAGGTGGTAGCTGACTGGCGACCTCCTTCCACTGTCTCAGAGCTGCGCTCATTTCTTGGGTTTGCTAGCTATTACAGACGTTTTATAGATGGTTTTGCAAAGTTGGCAGCCCCTTTACATAGGCTGGTGGCAGACCTGGGTGGTGCTGGATCTAAGAACAAGAGGAGATCCTGTGCAATTGAGGCATGGACAGAGGAGTGTAGTGCCAGTTTTGAGGCACTAAAGACCAAACTCACTACTGCACCCGTGTTGGCGTATGCTGACTTTGCATTACCTTTTGTTTTGGAGGTAGATGCAAGTCATTCTGGGCTGGGAGCTGTTCTTTCCCAAGAGCAAGGTGGAAAGTTAAGGCCAATAGCTTATGCCAGTCGGGGTCTCAAGCCAAATGAACGTAATATGAAAAATTACAGTTCTACGAAGTTGGAATTTTTGGCACTAAAATGGGCCATGACGGAGAAATTTAGAGATTATCTCCTGGGCCAACGATGCATTGTCTATACGGACAATAATCCACTGAGTCATTTGAATACTGCTAAACTTGGTGCCACTGAACAACGTTGGGCAGCTCAGCTTGCCTCTTTTAATTTTGAGATTCGATATCGGTCCGGTAGGAGCAATCGCAATGCAGATGCTCTGTCACGGCAGCTTCATGTGGGTTCATCAGTGGAGGCTATGGTTCCTGGGACGCCCCTCCCTGTGTCTTTCCAGCATCTTCCACAGCCAGAGGTGTCTACTGCATCCGTAGCAGTTCTGAAGGCGCTGCCTTGTCAGACAGCTGATTTGGGAGTTCTCCAGGAGTCTGATCCAGTGCTCAAAGAGGTCCTTGTGTTCTGGAGACGCAATCAGCGGCCCAATGTTGAGGAGCGTAAGCAGTTATCGCGCCCTGCCCTGGTACTCCTACGACAGTGGGATCGTTTGGTAGAGAAAGGTGGTATTGTCTATCGCCAGGTATTCCATCCTAGTGGTGGTGAATCTGTGGATCAGCTGCTGTTGCCACAGGTATTAAAACAGGAGGTGCTGACAGGGTTACATCAGGAGCATGGCCATCAGGGAGTTGAGCGGACACTGGCGCTCCTACGACAACGGTGCTACTGGCCAGGTATGTCGGTGGATGTAGCTGAATGGTGTAAGGCATGTGAGCGTTGCCAAGTGTCCAAGGATTGTTATCCCACCGTCCATAGTTTTATGGGGCACCTTTTGGCATCACAGCCTAATGAAATTCTTGCTATTGATTTTATGGTTTTGGAGCCAAATAGGAATGGTCTGGAAAATGTCCTAGTGATGACTGATGTCTTCAGTAAATATACATTGGCCATTCCAACTCGTGACCAACGTGCCACTACAGTTGCTCAAGTTCTAGTAGTGGAATGGTTCAGTAAGTTTGGGGTCCCTGCACGGATCCATTCTGATCAGGGCCGCAATTTTGAGAGTCTGCTTATCCAGCAGCTTTGTGGGATCTATGGGATTCAGAAGTCCCGCACTACGCCACATCATCCCGCTGGTAACGGCCAATGTGAACGTTTTAATCGGACCCTTCACAATTTGTTGCGTGCCTTACCAGTATCTAGGAAGAGAGACTGGGCTTCTTGTTTGCCTCAAGTCTTGTTCTGCTATAATACCACACCCAATCAGTCTACCGGTGAGTCTCCATTTTATTTAATGTTTGGTCGAGAGGCTCGGCTGCCAGTGGACTTTCTGTTGGGGAGAATTCAGGAGCCAGTTGCGGGTCCTGTTCATGAGTGGATTCTGGAGCACCAGACTCGGTTGCGAACAGCATTTGAGGGGGCCAAAGAACGGTTAAGGCTTGCTGCAACTCGCAGAAAGGAGCTTCATGACCAGAAGGTGCAAGGTGAGCCATTGAGGGAGGGTCAGTTGGTGTACGTGCGTGATTTTAGTGCACGGGGTCGTCATAAAATCCAAGACCTGTGGAGCTCCGTGGTTCACCAAGTTTTGAGGGCACCTAGAGAGGGAGGGTCAGTCTATACGATTGTACCAGTTGGGGAGGTCGGCAGGACTAGGCAGGTACACCGTTCTTTGTTAAAATTAGTGGTACATCAGAATGCTCCTCGTCCTGCTTCTCCTGATGACACTGTACGTAATGACCTTTCCTTGCCTCATGACCCCTCTCTTGAGAATGAGTCTTATGGTGAGGATGATCTTTTGATTCTGGCTCATGAACCTCCTCCAAGCTTTTGTCTTCTGCCGGTTGCCTGCCCAGACACAGGCGCTTCAGCCACCCTTCAGCCGTCGGCTTCAGAGATAAATCGGCCTCTTGGTGTGCCCCATCCTGTAGTGATTTCACCAGTGGTGACACATTCAGCACCTGTAGTCCCGGTGGTTTCTGCTTTGAGTAACCGAGACAGTGGTACAGGAATGGTGGGTAGAACGGCACGAACCACAGCCGGGCAGCACACCAATGTCCATCACTTGCCGAGATCTGTGGGGGTAGTTGCCCAGGGGGACCGTGGTTCTGTGTGCCATGCAGCTTCTGCTGTATTCAGGCCCTGGGACTGAGCGTCCCTGTGTAGGAATGAGCATCGTCGGGTCGACGATTCAAAAGTGGGGGGTAGATTGTAGCAGGATGAGCTGTGGCTTCATCATGTGGGTTATCTTGGTTAGAGGGAGGCCTTAGTCACAACAGGCTGCACTGTTTTATATATATAGTGCCATAACCTCAGTTGAAGGACTTCCGGGTCACCTGGTTAGTGTCTCAGATCATTTTAGCACTAGCCAATCAGCTTGCTTGTGGGTTGCTATAAAGGTGGTGGAAGAGTGCTTTCTCTCACGTAGAGTGCCCGCCCCTTTTTGTGTTTGTATACCTGACTTCCGGTTTGCCACAGGTAAGAATGCTCCTCGCAGTAGCTTAGCTATGCTTGTGGACTGTGGTACTCATTCAAATGGTTTTTAGGTTTCCTCTGGACTCGTTAATGGTGAGGTCTTCTCCTACTAATCCTCCTTTGTTGAGGGCATAAGCGCTGTTTAGTGCGCCTGACTTTCACTTTCGTATCAGGTAGGGATGCTTCTTGCTGTCTCTTGTCTATGCTAATGGGCAGAGGTAATCGTTTAAATTGAGTTGAAGTCATTTTGGATTCCTTAACAGTGATTTTGCCTTACTGCTGATTCTCCTTCGAGTGGAGTGCACATCGCTTCGTTGCACGTCTGACTTCCGCTTCCGTCTCAGAGCACATGCCTTTTTGCTGCACGCCGAACTTCCGGTTTCGGTTCAGGTATGAACGCTATACACTAATTTTTCTGTGATCATTGCTTCCGATACTTATTGTTGCCTGTTATAGTTTGCACTTAGCATTTTGGGTTCCCATTTGAACAACATTGCCCTACTGGTGTCGGTAAGTGGCTCGTTTCCTGTACTTCCTGGTGGTAACCGGGAGTGATAGTGGTTGTTCATCTAACGTTTTGCGACAAGTATGTACTTTTTATTTAGTACATTCAGAATTCTTTGTGGTATGTACCTTTTGATTGTTTCATCCTGATTACAGAAACTGTGGGTGCTGCAGATGTGTGCATGAACGCTGCTGCTTTGCTTTATTTTACTGTTTTGCTTCACTTTGTGTTGCTTTGCCTGAATGCATTGCTTCATTTTGCTTTGCTGCTTTGTTCATTTTGCTTTGCCTTGCCTTAATTTTGTCTTGTTCGGCTATAACTTTGCTTGGCTGTATTAACTTTGCTTAGCATTAGCTTTGTTTGCTTTTGCTTTGTATGAATAATGCTTTGCATGAGTACTGCTACTTTTGTTTTATTGGTTTGTTTTCTTCTCTATTGTTAGTGGGTAAATATATGCATTATGCCTCACTATGTTGCATGACTGCTGCTTTGTTGGCTGGTTGCTTTGCCATATTGCTGCTGTGCATGCATTTCTGGCTGAGGGCTTGTGTTCCAAATTGTAAATTGTTTCTCTCTCTCTCTTTCTCTCTCTCTCTCTCTCTCTCTCTCTCTCCATTTTCCTGGTTGTATGTATTTTTAATTACATTTCGAACTCTTGTAGAGCTGTGAGCTAAAGTTGGTGGCAGTGTGACGTGTTGGTTTGTTTCCCTTTTCCGTGTGCGTGTTGGTCACCCGCTTGTGCCGATTCTCACAGTGAATTATGTGTGGGGGTGTGTTTCACGTGTGTTTGGGGTGACTCTTGCTGGGATATTCACCTCTTTCTCTTTCAGTCTGCTTAGCCACTGGTAAGCTCCAGCTCCAAGTTGTTGATTGTATATTTTAATGTGAATCATCCTTGGTGTAGTATCTCCTTGATGTTGCAACTATTTTTTATTATTTTTATAAATACATTTTGAATTACGATGGTGTATGATTGTCTGAGTGAATAAACGTTTGTGTTTACGAAATCCACGCCTCTTGTCTGTTCAGTGAACGAACCTGGGTGCCTTAGTTAATTTAATAACTAGGGTTGTCTATTTCCTTGGGTGCAATTCCCAAGGTGGCGTAATTGGCTACAGTTGTTAAATCAGGGGATCGGCGGCGTTCGAGCCAGCCCCCTTCACCTCGCCACAGAAACATAAACATTATTTTACACATTGTATTATTTTATTCCTAATATGAGGTGAGGGCGGGGTCTTGATTGCCCTGCCATGTGGTCCGGATTCAGACCGGAATCCTGGCCCCGGTCCTGGAGAAGCCCTGCTCTAAAATCACCAGACAACACATTAGCATACAGTGATACTTCCTTGACTTAATTTTTCTTGAGCTTTTGTTGTTAAAAATGTCATTCTGTAAAGCTTCATAACGGCTCTAATCTGAGGTGCTGCTTGAGGTTAATTGGTGATTTCTGAGGCTGGTGACTCTAAATGAACTTCTCCTCTGCAGCAGAGCTCAGTTTTGGTCTCGCTTTCCTGGAAACGTCTTCATGAAAGACAGTTTCATCATGGAGCTCGATGGGTTTTTACAAACGCACTCGACACACGATACTGTTCTTGCGGGACCTGTTCAAGAACAGCTGAGCTTCATGTCTTAAAATAACAACTGACTGTTACTGTCGTTGTTGCTTAATTACCAAATTCCATATGTGTTATTTCATAGTTTGAAAAATCCCCAGTTCTGTTGTAGAATGTAGAAAATAAATCAATAAACAAAAACAAAGAAATTTGGCTGTCTCATTCACTCACTCATCGTCTATACCCTGTATACAGGGTCACAGGGGGCCCGGAGCCTATGCCAGGGGACTTGGGGCACGAGGAGGGGTACACCATGGATAGGGTGCCAATCCATCGCACATAAACTCACACACACACACCACGGGCGGTTTGGGAACACCAATTCCCAGAGGAAACCCACCAAGCAAATGGAAGAACATGCAAACAGAGGCAGGAATCAAACCCTGACCCTGGAGGTAACAATGCTAACCACTACATTACCATGCTGCCTTTTAATGTGTCTGTGTGAGGTCAGCGAGGTGGCCGGTGGTTTTGCTGATGTGCGTTGGCTTGTGAACGGGAACTCGGTCACCAGTGGAGTCATCACCGGCTCTGCACTGCAGCAAGCCAATAAGAAATTCACACTGAGCAGCTCTTTGACCATCGACAGCTCCGAGTGGGAAAATGCGAAAACCATAACATGTGAAGTGTCTGCTGGAGGAAAAGCTGCATCGGTGAAGATTAATCAGTGTGAATGCAGTGAATGAACTTTATTACTTTATTGATTATAGATGTTTTAGATAAGTCTGTCTGTAGAGAAAGAAGAACTATAAAAATCTTTCATGTAATCAAACATAACTTCAATAAAATTGCAATTCTGAAAAAAAGAAAACTGTATCTGTAAGTCTTACATAACATTACAAATGTTTTAAAACTTTCATGAAGTCTGTGAGCACAACACCTTCGGACAGATAAGACTAGTGTAAAACTTTAAGGTTTATCTCTCACTCTTGCAAAGCACTCACTTCACTTCAAGACTCCTTCATCAATGTTGAATAAAGATCTAGTTACAGAATAAAAGCATTATATCAACATCTTTAATAAAAAAATAAAAATTTGCGATGAAAGAATAGTTTCAGCTTGGTTTGATCACTCATCACGCATCATGGATGGAGGAACACTAAGCAAACACCTGTCTGACCTAGTGTGTGTAATTTTAGCTCAGTGTAAATGAGAAGCTTCTCCTTGGAGAGAATAAATAAATATATATTCATAATTATAGATTCGTAAGGGTTCATTGAAATGTTATGCTGTTTAATAAAAATGTAAAAAAAAATGATCAAGATCTAGATTATTTTCGTCTAAATTATTGAATAATACTGACTGTAGAGTCATATAATACATATATAGAGACTCAGTAATACATATATAGTTAAACATTATGCCCAGTATTGTGTGGGTTTCGCTTGTGCCAGCAGGGCAGTTCTGGCCCCACGCCGCAGGACTTTACAAGACCACTGGGGGGTGCTGTGGTGTCTGCCACCTTGAAAAAAAAATACATGATAGGCAGTGGATCCTTGTATGCAACCTTGAACTCTCTACCTGCTCGTGTGGAGAGTGTGCAGCAGCTGTGGTGCACTCTGTGTTCTGGTGCGTGTGTATCATGAGCAGCACTGAAAGCCTACAGTTTGTTAAATAACATAAACAAACACATCAAGTCTGAAGTCTTAATACTTCGTATAAAACTAATTTTCACACAATAGTCAGTCATAAGAACAGCTGCTTTTAATAAATTATGTAAATGACATAACTGTGCATCTGTTCCTTCCACTGGTCCGATTGGCTGAGAGCAGATCCAGGTCCCGTCTCTGATGCTTTATGAAAGCTGGCTCGGCTCTGTTCATCACTCTGCTGATCAGACTGACATCATGCTGCTCACCGTCTGCGCTCTGCTCCCTGCTCTGGCAGGTAAAGATTCCTGCTCCTGCTTTCCTCTTCACACTCACGTCTTTTCATTCATTAGAATTCTCTTTATGAAATGATGATGACTCTCAGTGTTGCTTTATGTTGCAGTGGTCAGCTCACACAAACTAGTGACGCAAAAGCCTCCAGTTATAACAGTAGATAAGGGGAACGCTGTCACTATGGACTGCAACATCGCAAAGGATGAAAAAAAATATGTATGCTGGTATAAACAGATTCCACAAGAAACTACAGAGTTTGTGTTGAGATTTTATCATTCTCACTCCGCTCCTGATAAATACGGAGACAATTTTTCATCCACACGCTTCACATCTAAAGCCTCGTCAAGCATCGACTATCAATTAATAATCAGTAATGTGGAGGTGGGAGACTCAGCAGTGTATTACTGTCAGACATGGGATAACTCTACTAAAGAGCTTGTATCACAGTGATGTACAGCGTGACAAAAACCTCCTCACTGCTTACACTCACTTCTGCTTTCACACAACACGAGAAACAACAAAAACCTGAACTCACTGGGACTGAAGTGGAAACTCACTCTATGTTCATTGAATTCTTTGTTCAAGTCAAGTTCAAGTCTTTTTAATTCTCAGCTGCCTAATACATGGTCACCCTAAACCAAGGGTTCCTAAACTTAGAATTCTGAGGTCTGAAATGCTTTTCTGTTTTTAAATTTTAACTAAAAGAGAAAAACCTTCTCTGACTGATTTTTATGCTGAAACAAACTAAATAAGTATTATGCATTTGTTTTGATGCCTTAAATTGACCCCTCAGTGATGCTAGATCAACGTACCTCTCTACTCTTATAGAAAATAACAAAAACAACCCGAGATTTTTATTTAATACCAAAGCTAAATTAACTAAAAACAAGACCACTGCAGAAATCTCCACAACATCATCATGCAGTAGTGAAGATTTCATGAACTTTTTCAATTACAAAATCATAAATATTAGGCAAAAAATTCAGGCTTTGAAACCAGACAATTTAAATAATTCAGATGATCTAACCACATCACATCAGAAGTTAGAACACTTTACTCCCCTTGAAGCGAGGGAACTAATTTCACTCATCTCTTCTTCAAAATCGTCAACCTGTATATTAGATCCTATACCGACACATTTTCTCAAATAGATAGTACCAGCAATAACAGAACCCCTGTTGAAAGTAATTAACTGTTCACTCATTAGTGGGTATGTCCCCAAATCCTTTAAATTAGCCGTTATTAAACCGCTAATCAAGAAACCTGACCTTGACCCCTCTCTGCTTTCTAATTACAGGCCGATATCAAACCTTCCGTTTATCTCCAAGATTTTGGAAAAGGTAGTATCACAGCAGCTATGTTCACATCTACACAGAAATAGAATGAATGAACTGTATCAGTCAGGATTTAGGCCTCATCACAGCACAGAGACAGCACTTGTTAAAGTAGTAAACGACCTCCTATGGGCCTCTGATCAGGGTTCTGTCACTATACTTGTGTTACTGGACGTCAGTGCAGCTTTTGACACCATTGATCATAGTATTCTCCTTCACAGATTAGAAAAGGTAGTAGGAATTAAGGGAACTGCCCTCTTGTGGCTCAGATCCTATTTGACTGATCGTTATCACTTTGTAGATTTAGACGGTGACCATTCCTCATGTTCTCAAGTGGAGTTTGGTGTTCCACAGGGCTCAGTTTTAGGCCCACTGCTTTTTTCCCTTTACATGCTTCCTCTGGGCAACATAATTCGTAAACATGGTATTAGTTTTCATTGTTATGCTGATGACACACAATTATATGTCTCAGCAAAACCAGATGAGAAAAACCAGTTTGCTAAAATTGAGCAGTGTGTGCAGGACATACGAGATTGGATGTTAATTAATTTTCTTCTGCTTAATCCTGATAAGACAGAAGTTCTAGTCATAGTACCACAAGTAGCTAGAAGTAAGCTTTCTGATCACACTGTAACTTTAGATGCCTTTCTGTTCCATCAAGTGCAACAGTTAAAGACCTCGGTGTGATTATAGATTCCAGTCTTTCGTTTGAAGCTCATGTAGATAATATTACCAGGATAGCTTTCTTCCACCTTAGAAATATTGCCAAGATAAGAAACATTGTCACTAAACAATGCAGAAAAACTGGTTCATGCTTTTATCACCTCTAGGTTGGACTATTGTAACGCCTTACTGTCTGGTTGTTCAACTAGGTGTATAAACAAGCTTCAGTTAGTACAGAATGCAGCGGCGAGAGTCCTCACTAGAACCAGAAGATACGAGCACATCACCCCTATCTTATCTACACTGCATTGGCTCCCTGTGAAATTTCGCATCGATTTTAAGATACTACTTTTGACATTTAAAGCACTAAATGGTCTCGCGCCGCAGTATCTGAGTGAACTGTTAGTGTCTTACGATCCACCACGCCTACTTCCATCAAAGGATGCAGGCTGCCTGTCAGTACCACGTATTATTAAAACTACAGCAGGGGGCAGAGCTTTTTCTTACAAAGCCCCAAAGTTATGGAATAGTCTTCCTGTTAATGTTCGGGACTCAGACACAGTCTCAGTGTTTAAGTCTAGGCTAAAAACCTGTTTATTTAGCCAAGCATTTTTGTAAATAGATTAACCTTAGGTAAAGGAGCAGATCTGGTAGACTCATGGACGTAGAGTATTCTGGTGAACTGGTATGTTTAGATGCTGTCCTCCCCACTCTCATTGTTCACTCAGGTTTGTTGACGGTAAGGTGATTGGTTGCTTTACATCTCAGTTCCCCCTCATGTCTGTGTTTCCTTCTGGTTCTCCCTTTTAGTTATGCTGTTATAGTTAGTCCTGCCGGAGTCCCTGCTTGCACTTTGCACTAATATACATTCATCTTATACATGTTGACTGTGACCAGACCTAACTGCCACCTCTCCTTATTTTCTGTTCTCTCCTTTTCTGCTCTCTCCTTTCCCTCTCTCTGTCTCTCTGTCGAGCTATACATGTTCGCTCATGAGTTGCCAGTGATCCAGACCCCTCTGCCCTCTGGAGCCATCTAACCCGTCCTGGAGTCCTGCTTCTGGTTGGAGATCTCGTCGCATGGATGCCCCGTGTGGTCTGCCTGGATTCGTATGGTGGCTGGGGATGGTTTGCATTAAGACTGTCCTATCATCGATTGATGCTCTGGGGACCTGTGACTTCAGTTGTTCGATAGCTCAGGACTGGAATCTCCTACAGTCCACCTGAGCCTCCAGGAACAAACTGGACTCCTTTTAATTTTAACACATCTCCTGTTACACTGAACTTCTAGTACACATTATTATGCTGATCAATCCCTGCTATCCGTTATCACCCAGATGAGGTTGGGTTCCCTGTTGAGTCTGGTTCCTCTCAAGGTTTCTTTCTATTACCATCTCAGGGAGTTTTTCCTTGCCACCGTCGCCCTCGGCTTGCTCATCAGGAACAATCTTATCATTTTGATTCATACACATTGCATACAAACTTACTTCTTTTTATTGTGTAAAGCTGCTTTGCGACAATGTCAATTGTTAAAAGCGCTATATAAATAAAATTGACTTGACTTGACTTAAAGGACAACATGAGGGCCGTTCACATCTAAAAAGTTAATAAAATGCCGGCCGCACTGATTGTGCTCCTATAGCTTTTGCAGTTGCTAACTAATGCAACGCTAATCTGTTTTTCTTGTACATAGTCATGCATCCACACCTTTGAATATGAGCAGCGTGCTGCATTAGTTCTAGGAAACTAGGTCGAGCATTAATCCTGTCAAGTGGGCATTTGGTTTGGTTTGGTTTTGTTGTATTTTACTTCATTCTTGTATGTTTATATGGGCTCTGAATAAGTTTTGTTATCTGTGTAATGTGTATGTTTAAATGTACCTTTTAGTTCCTGTGATTTATGTGAGTACTGTGCCATGTATTTCTTGTGTTTCCTTTCATCTCGTATCTTTAGTGTTTCTCCCCTGTTCCTAGTGTTCCCCTCTAGCCTCTAGTATGTTCCTCTAGCATCTAGTGTCTCCTCTTAGTCTCTAGTGTTTCCTCTAAGCCTCAAATGTCTCCCCTAAGCCTCTAGTGTTCCCCCTCTCGTCTCTAGTGTCCCCCCTCTCGCCTCTAGTGTCCCCCCTCTCACCTCGAGTCTCGAGCTCCGTCCCTGTCTCTTGTGTCTCTCCATCTCTTAGCCTCCGGCGCCCGGCCTAGGCAGCACTGCCTCATCAGGCAGGTCCCTAGAGAAGATCCCTGACTGCCTCCATCACTCGGCTGCGATGTCAGGCGTTCACTATCGCTTGACCCGAGAGTGTGCTATGGCCGTTTCTGAGGCCCAGCATCGAGGATAGGCCACTATCCGCCGCCTGGCTTGAGGATGATCCATTACTGCATCGGTCGCCCGAATTGGGGGACGACCCAGTGCTACAACTGCTGCTCAATATACGAGAGAAATCCAGTGCTGCCTCCACCGCCCGGCCTACACCAGCGATCCAGTGCTGCCTCAGCCACCCGGTTTAAGGAAAGGGTTCAGCGGCTGCTTCCACAGCTCAGCTTCGGCGGCGGCTCCGACTCGTCCACCCTCCCACCCTGCTCTGGGAGCCAGATCGCCGGCGTCATAAGCTGGGTGAAGAGACTTTGGATGATGTAGAGGTTCAATTCAATTCCATTCAATTTTATTTCTATAGCGCTTTAAACAATGGTCATTGTCTCAAAGCAGCTTCACAGAAATGAAAAGAAAATTAAAAGAAAATTTATGGAAGTGTATATATGTGTAAGATAATGAGATTGTCCCTGATGAGCAAGCCAAGGGTGATGGCAACAGTGGCAAGGAAAAACTCCCTGAGATAGCAATAGGAAGAAACCTTGAGAGGAACCAGACCGAACAGGGAACCCATCCTCATTTGGGTGATAACAGATAACAAAAATTGTATAACATCATGTGTGTTATGCAGCTGAAGGTTCGGTATGACAGAAGTTATTTAAATGAACACAAAGTCCAGTTCAGCACAGGGATGAGTCAGCAGGTGCAAAGGGCAGATGGGGGTCTAGATCACTGGGAGCTCAGGAGCAGCATGTGTAGCTCCAAACCAACATGAAGAAGAATTCAGTTGGAGCTGGTCCTTTTCTGGATGCCTCAGGAACCTTGCAGGGTTGGCCTCTGCCTACTGAAGCTGGCACAATCTCCAGATGCCTCGGGATGGGTGGAAAAATAAAGAGCAGGTGAAAAGAATTAGCGTAGTTGCCATTCAGGATAGATGTACTGGAGTATGAGGTAAAGAAATTAATTATGTGTATGCCAGATTAAAGAGATGCGTCTTGAGTCTACTTTTAAATTGGGAAACTGTGTCTGAGCCCCGAACACTGTCAGGAAGGCTATTCCAAAGTTTTGGAGCTAAATATGAAAATGCCCTACCTCCTTTTGTAGATTTTAATATTCTGGGAACTACCAGAAGTCCGGAGTTTTCTGATCTTAAGGAGCGTGGTGGATTGTAACGTATCAGAAGACTGGTTAGGTATGTGGGAGCTAGACCGTTTAGAGCCTTGTACGTAAGTAATGCTATTTTGTAATTAATTCTAGACTGAACAGGTAGCCAGTGCAGGGATGATAATATTGGGGTTATATGATCATATTTTCTGGATCTAGTGAGAACCCTGGCCGCTGCATTTTGGACTAACTGTAGCTTGTTAATTGAGGATGCAGGACAGCCACCCAGTAATGCATTACAATAGTCCAGTCTGGAGGTCATGAATGCATGAGTCAGCTTTTCTGCATCAGATACAGATAAAATTTTCCTAAGCTTGGCAATATTTCTAAGGTGGAAAAAGGCTGTTTTTGTGATGTTGGAGATATGATTGTCAAAGGATAAGTTACTGTCTAATATTACACCCAGGTCTTTCACTGTCGAGCTGGTGGTAACAGTACATCCTTTTAAACGCAGGCTGAATTGTGAGAGCTGGTGTCTACTGGTTTTTGGGCCAATAAGTAATATCTCTGTCTTATCTGAATTTAGTCATCCAATCTTTTATATCTTGAATACACGCAGTTAGTCTAGACAATTTGGGTATTTCGTCTGGTTTTGTGGAGATTATATGTATAACTGGGTATCATCAGCATAACAATGAAAACTAATCCCATGTCTTCTAATGATGTTATCCAAGGGAAGCATGTATATTGAGTACAGCAGAGGTCCTAAAACTGACCCTTGTGGCACCCCATATTTCACTGGCATTACACCAGACTGTTCTCCATTCAGATCTACAAAATGGAATCGATCAGACAGGTAGGATCTAAACCATTTTAACACCTGTCCCTGAATACCAATGTGATTTTGTAAGCGATCTATGAGAATATCATGATCTATAGTGTCGAATGCAGCACTAAAATCAAGTAAGAATTATCTACTTTGATTGGATCGCCATCTGACTTCACAGAACTCGAACAGGCGAATGAATATCTAGAGTCAGCACTTCGTTATAGCTTAGATAATGTCGCTCCAGTTAAAAGGAAAATGATTAGAGATAAGAAACTCGCTCCTTGGTATAATGACCACACACGTGCTTTAAAACAAACCGCTCGCAAATTTGAACGTAAATGGCGCCAAACTAAATTGATAGTATTCAAAATAGCTTGGAAGGAGAGCATCCTGAAGTATAAAAAAGCTCTCAGTGATGCTAGATCAACGTATCTCTCCACTCTAATAGAAAATAACAAAAACAACCCGAGATTTTTATTTAATACCGTAGCTAAATTAACTAAAAACAAGACCACTGCAGAAATCTCCACAACATCATCATGCAGTAGTGAGGATTTCATGAACTTTTTCAATAATAAAATCATAAATATTAGGCAAAAAATTCAGGCTTTGAAACCAGACAATTTAAATAATTCAGATGATCTAACCACATCACATCAGAACTTAGAACACTTTACTCCCCTTGAAGCGAGGGAACTAATTTCACTCATCTCTTCTTCAAAATCATCAACCTGTATATTAGATCCTATACCGACACATTTTCTCAAGCAGATAGTACCAGCAATAATAGAACCCCTGTTGAAAGTAATTAACTGTTCACTCAGTAGTGGGTATGTCCCCAAATCCTTTAAATTAGCCGTTATTAAACCGCTAATCAAGAAACCTGACCTTGACCCCTGTCTGCTTTCTAATTACAGGCCGATATCAAACCTTCCGTTTATCTCCAAGATTTTGGAAAAGGTAGTATCACAGCAGCTATGTTCACATCTACACAGAAATAGCATAAATGAACTGTATCAGTCAGGATTTAGGCCTCATCACAGCACAGAGACAGCACTTGTTAAAGTAGTAAATGACCTCCTATTGGCCTCTGATCAGGGTTGCGTCACTATACTTGTGTTACTGGACCTCAGTGCAGCTTTTGACACCATTGATCATAGTATTTTCCTTCACAGATTAGAAAAGGTAGTTGGAATTAAGGGAACTGCCCTCTTGTGGCTCAGATCCTACTTGACTGATCGTTATCAGTTTGTAGATTTAGATGGTGACCATTCCTCATGTTCTCAAGTGGAGTTTGGTGTTCCACAGGGCTCAGTTTTAGGCCCACTGCTTTTTTCCCTTTACATGCTTCCTCTGGGCAACATAATTCGTAAACATGGTATTAGTTTTCATTGTTATGCTGATGACACACAATTATATGTCTCAGCAAAACCAGATGAGAAAAACCAGTTTGCTAAAATTGAGCAGTGTGTGCAGGACATACGAGATTGGATGTTAATTAATTTTCTTCTGCTTAATCCTGATAAGACAAAAGTTCTAGTCATAGGACCACAAGTAGCTAGAAGTAAGCTTTCTGATCACACTGTAACTTTAGATGGCCTTTCTGTTCCATCAAGTGCAACAGTTAAAGACCTCGGTGTGATTATAGATTCCAGCCTTTCGTTTGAAGCTCATGTAGATAATATCACCAGGATAGCTTTCTTTCACCTTGATATTACTTGAGATAAAACATATTGTCTTAAATGATGCAGAAAAACTAGTTCATGCTTTTATCACCTCTGGAATTTGAGTTCTATTGTAACGCCTTACTGTCTGGTTGTTCAACTACTATAGGTGTATAAACAACCTTCATTTAGTACAGAATGTAGCAGCGTGAGTCCTCACTAAAACCAGAAGATTCGAGCACATCACCCCTATCTTATCTACACTGCATTGGCTCCCTGTGAAATTTTGCATCGATTTTAAGATACTACTTTGACATATAAAGCACTAAATGGTCTCACGCTGCAGTATCTGAGTGAACTGCTAGTGTCTTACGATCCGCCACGACTACTTCGATCAAAGAATGCAGGCTGCCTGTCAGTACCACGTATTATTAAAACTACAGCAGGGGGCAGAGTTTTTTTTACAAAGTCCCAAAGTTATGGAATAGCCTTCCTATTAATGTTCGGGACTCAGACACAGTCTCAGTGTTTAAGTCTAGGCTAAAAACCTATTTATTTAGCCAAGCATTTTGTAAATAGATTAACCTTAGGTAAAGGAGCAGATCTGGGGGACTCATGGACGTAGAGTATTCTGGTGAACTGGTATGTTTAGATGCTGTCCTCCCCACTCTCATTGTTCACTCAGGTTTGTTGACGGTGAGGTGATTGGTTGCTTTACATCTCAGGGAGCCCTCATGTTTGTGTTTCCTTCTGGCTCTCCCTTTTAGTTATGCTGTCATAGTTTGCACTTTGCACTAATATACATTCACCTTATACATGTTGACTGTGACCAGACCTAACTGCCATCTCTCCTTATTTTCTGTTCTCTCCTTTTCTGCTCTCTCTCTCTCTCCCTCTCTCCTTTCCCTCTCTCTGTCTCTCTGTCGAGCTATACATGTTTGCTCCTGAGTTGCCAGTGATCCAGACCCCTCTGCCCTCTGGAGCCGTCTAACCCGTCCTGGAGTCCTGCTTCTGGTTGGAGATCCCGTCACATGGATGCCCCGTGTGGTCTGCCTGGATGCGCTTGGTGGCTGGGGATGGTTTCCATGAAGACTGTCCTATCATCGATTGATGCTCTGGGGACCTGTGACTTCAGTTGTTCGATAGCTCAGGACTGGAATCTCCTACAGTCTACCTGAGCCTCCGGGAACAAACTGGACTCCTTTTAATTTAAATTTTAACACATCTCCTGTTACACTGAACTTCCAGTACACATTATTATGCTGATCATTCTCTGCTATCCGTTATCACCCAGATGAGGATGGGTTCCCTGTTGAGTCTGGTTCCTCTCAAGGTTTCTTCCTATTACCATCTCAGGGAGTTTTTCCCTTGCCACCGTCGCCCTCGGCTTGCTCATCAGGGACAATCTTATCATTTTGATTCATACACATTGCATAAAAACTTACTTCTTTTTATTGTGTAAAGCTGCTTTGCGACAATGTCAATTGTTAAAAGCGCTATATAAATAAAATTGAATTGAATTGAATTGAAGTAAGACAAGAATTGAGATGCAGCCTTGGTCTGAAGCTAGAAGCAAGTCATTTGCAATTTTAGCTAGTGCAGTTTCTGTACTATGATGGGGCTTGAAACCTGACTGAAATTCTTCGAGGATATCGTTTTCCTGCAAGAATGTGCATATTTGGGCTGATACTATCTTTTTTCTAATATCTTTGATATAAACGGAAGGTTTGAAATTGGTCTGTAATTTGTTATATAATTTGGGTCTAAATTAGATTTTTTAAGAAGAAAGGTTTAGGGACATGACCTAGATATAATGAAGTTGATCATGTTTAGAAGGGGCGCTCCAGCTATATTTATCACTTCTTTTAAAAGTCTGGTTGGGAGTGGATCCAGCAAACATGTTGTTGATTTAACCGAGGTGATAAGTTTATACAGCTCTTCCTGTCCTACACCTGTAAAGTACTGAAAATCTAATTGTGAAGCTTTAGACTGGACTGGATTATGAAGTGTTGTTAGAGGTTGAATTTCCATTATTTTCCTCCTAATACTATCAATCTTTTCATTGAAGAAGTTCATGAAGTCTTCACTTCTAAACTGTGATGGGATACTCCCTGCAGGCATCTTAGGATTTGTTAGGCTAGCCACTGTACTAAATAGGAACCTGGGATTGTTTTGGTTTCTTGCTATGACTTGGCTCAGATGCTCGGCCCTAGCCGCTTTTAGAGCCCGTCTATAGCTGCACATACTACCTTTATACGTGATTCTAAATACTTCTAGTTTAGTTTTTTGCTCTCTATAGGTACCATGGTGCAAGTGTTTTATCTGACTTTTTTTAATCTGATGGGAGCAACAGTGTCTAATGTACTAGTAAAAATAGTGCCCATGCTGCTATCCACTTCATCTAGATCGTCTGCACTTAGGGGTCTGATAAGAAATTGGGACAGATCCGGCAGATTACTTGTTAATTTGTCTTTAGTAGGCGGATTAATATTTCTACTGAATTGATAACGTGGGGAGACACAGCTACGCTGTTCTACAGGTAGATTATATACTAAGAGATGATGATCTGTGATATCATCACTTTGAGGTAGAATGTCTATATTAGAGACATCTATACCATGGGATATAATTAAATCTAGCGTATGATTAAAGCGGTGAGTTGGTCTATTTATATTTTGTTTAACCCCAAAGGAATTTAGCAAATCTATAAATGCGAGTGCAGAAGCGTTGTTAGCATCGTCTACATGAATGTTAAAGTCTCCAACTATCAGCACTTTGTCAGAGTTAACCAATACAGTAGGTCTGATAGCAGATGCCCAAACTCTTTAAGAAAATCGACATATGGCCCTGGGGGTCTGTACACGGTGGCCAGAACGAAATGTAGCAAGGGTTTATTATGTATTTCGCTGAGTGCAACATTAATGATAAGCACTTTAAACGAGTTGAACTTGGGCCTTGTTTTCTGAGTAACAGTGAGAACATCACTGTAGATAGTTGCGACACCACCACCGCGACCAGTTTGACGGGGTTCGTGCTTATAGAAATATCCTGACGGAGTAGACTCATTTAAACCAATATATTCATTTGGTCTGAGCCAGGTTTCAGTAAGGCAGAGTGTGTTGGACCTGGGCAAAAAAGCACGCGGAGTAGAGGTTGTGGAAGGATGTGTGTCATGCCGAGAATTTACCTGGGACAGGTGAGCGTCGGTCCGTGACGATTCCAGCGCGGCTTTCCGCTGTCGTAGCTGGGCCAGCTTCACCTGTAGGTCGCGGATCTGCTTCTCCAAGGCCTCCATCTCCAAATCTGCCGAGTGAAGCTCCAGTGTGTCCTCACCTGCACTCAGAGGCAGACACACAACCGACATGGTGTAAAAAAAAACGGAGATAATCGGTGTGGAAAACGCGTAGGTAAACTTGTGATAGCCGGGCTAACGGGCTAGAGATGCTAATGGGATAGCCGGCTAGACGCGGGTGCATGGCAAAACTATTAAAACTTAGCGATATAACAGGAGTTTCGAGTGAATATATTATAAATACTTATCTGTAATATGTTCGCTCTTCGTAAGAAGACAAAAAGTAAGAACATCAATCTGGATTAAGCTGGAAAATTGGTCAGTCTGTCGGAGCTCGGAAAAAAAGCAGCGTCTTAGTGGGGGTACTGTAAGGGACCACCGCTAGAGGGCACTGAGTGCAAGTTTGTGTTTGTTTGTAGTTTTGTTAGTCGACTCAATTTCCCAGAAGGCACCTCGATCAGGTGATGACGGAGCTCACCTGAACCGAGGTAGCTCATTAAAAGTGTTATAAATAGCTGGCTGTTCTGGGAAACTGGGTCGAGCATTAATCCTGTCAAGTGGGCATTTGGTTTGGTTTGGTTTGGTTTTGTTATCTGTGTAATGTGTCTGTTTAAATGTACCTTTTAGTTCCTGTGATTTATGTGAGTACTGAGCCTTGTGTTTCTTGTTTCCTTTCGTTTTGTATCTTTAGTGTTTCTCCCCGTTCCTAGTGTCTCCCGTTAGCTTCTAGTGTCCCCCTCTCGCCTCGCGTCTCTCGAGTTTGCCCTGTCTCGAGCTCCATCCCTGTGTCTTGTGTCTCTCCATCTCTTAGCCTGTGTGACAGCTCTTAGCTTTCGTGTCAGCTCTTATGTGAGCCCTATGTGTATGTTGGTTTGTTTTTTTGTTCACCATTAAAGACTTTTTTATGTTGAAACAACCCCTCTGCACCTATGCCTGCCCTCTATGCCCATGGCAACTACATCCGCCCGAACCGCTAGTAACACCAGTTCGTGACACTAACTTGCTAGTTTTTAAACAGGTACCTGTTAGCCGACCCTTGAACTCTCTCATACTGTACATGCGCTGGCTGTCTACACTGCCATGAAACAATTATGTTTGTACTTAATCTTGGGCCAGCATCGGCATAATGATCTCCAAAAAGGTTGTATACCAATAATAATGTATACCAGGTTTTTATTTTTGTAAGTATGAAACATAAACATTATTTTACACATTGTATTATTTTATTCCTAATTTGAGGTGAGGGCGAGGTCTGGATTGCCCTGCCATGTGGTCCGGATTCAGACCGGAATTCAGAAGCCCTGCTCTAAAATCACCAGACAACACATTAGCATACAGTGATACTTCCTTGACTTAATTTTTCTTGAGCTTTTGTTGTTAAAAATGTCATCCTGCATTAACAGAATCCATGCCCACACACACTGCTGTCCAGTAGGAGTTCCTCAGTATGTGTGTTAAGGGATGATTAGACCTCAAGATCTCCTGGATGTACAATAAGCTAATGTCTTGTGTTGACTTTCCACTAAAGATTTGATAATGTGTGCCGATTGTCTTCAGCAGGAGATAAATAAGAAAACGGTGTATAAGAAAACACAGTCATTTACTGACACTGAATGTGATGTTAAAGGAGTGTGTGCTGATGGTAGACAGTAGAAGAGAGAGCTGAAGTCTGGAGGACGTTTCAGTTCTTCTGCTTTCACTTCTCTATCTGAGGAGGTTTTTGTACGGGTGAGGACACTGAATGAATCACTGTGGTATTCGGCCAAGGAACAAAGCTGATCGTCAGCGGTAAGTAAAACTTCTCCGCTCTTTATATGAACACTAGACGTCTACACTGTATCACATTCACACTGCATGTTCTAGTGTCAGGTTTATTTCTTTGTCTAGTCTGGAAAAATTTTGACGCAGAATTGTTTAGTTATTTCTGTTTTTTGCTTTGCTTGAAATGTATAAAAAAATATTATACACTATCGCTCAAAAGCTTGGGGTCACTCTCTAACTCTTATACTAACTTTTATATTTTTTTCTACACTGTAATACAACACTGAAGGCGTTTCTCCAAAATACTCTACACAATAATCTCCTCTGAACAGTTGACATTGACATGTGTATCTGCTACTTCTGCTCTGTAAAGCTTCATAACGGCTCTAATCTGAGGTGCTGCTTGAGGTTAATTGGTGATTTCTGAGGCTGGTGACTCTAAACGAACTTCTCCTCTGCAGCAGAGCTCAGTTTTGGTCTCGCTTTCCTGGAAACGTCTTCATGAAAGACAGTTTCATCATGGAGCTCGATGGGTTTTTACAAACGCACTCGACACACAATACTGTTCTTGAGGGACCTGTTCAAGAACAGCTGAGCTTCATGTCTTAAAATAACAACTGACTGTTACTGTCGTTGTTGCTTAATTACCAAATTCCATATGTGTCATTTCATAGTTTGAAAAATCCCCAGTTCTGTTGTAGAATGTAGAAAATAAATCAATAAACAAAAACAAAGAAATTTGCAAGTGATCTCAAACTTCTGGGCGATAGTGTATTATTATTACATCTCTGAGAACGGGTTGTTGCTGTAGAAATGCTAAAGTATTAGAATGAATGCATTAATTTAAAACTGAGCCTGAGTGCTGCTGTTATAGACATTTAATCATCACCTTGTGACCAATCAGAACTCAGCAGTGCTGTAATATAATTTCTCTGAACGTCTCCCTCTGTGTGTGTGGAATCAGACGCTGCTCTCCCGGCTCCTGTTCTGACCGTTCTCCCTCCGTCCAGTGAAGAGCTGGAGTCTAAAAAAGCCACTCTAGTGTGTTTGGCCAGCGATGTGGGCAGATATTTTGCTGATGTGCGTTGGCTCGTGAACGGGAACTCGGTCACCAGTGGAGTCATCACCGGCTCTGCACTGCAGCAAGCCAATAAGAAATTCACACTGAGCAGCTCTTTGACCCTTGACATCTGCGATTGGGAAAACAACAAAGTCGTAACATGTGAAGTGTCTGCTGGAGGAAAAGCTGCATCGGTGAATATTAAAAAGTCTGAATGCAGTGTGCCGACCTGATTACTGCTTTATACATGTGTGAATTTTTCAGCAGAGGTTTAGAGATGTTTTAGGAGAGTCTGTAGACAAAGAAAGAATATCAGCTCTTGCATGTAATCAAAAATTATTTTAATAAAACTTCTTTTGCAATTCTGAAAAACGAGAACTGTTTCTGTTAGTTGTTCATGATGATGCAAAGGTTTTGAAATGTAAAAGTGTCTTATGCTCCAATTCTCTCTCTCATACACTCACATTCTGAAACGTCACACTTCACGGATGGAGGAACACTCAGGAAACACCTGCTGACCTGCAGTGGTTAATTTTAGCTCCATGTAAATGAGGAGCTTCGTCTTGGAAATAGAAATGCGTTCAATCACCCGACGTGACTCATTAAAATGTGAAATTAATCTGAAAAAAAAAAAAGAAATAAAAATTCAAAGACACGTAGTTACATATATTTTCTTGATAGATAGATGGGTAGATAGATAGTTACTGTATATTAGCTATTAATATATGATTCATTAATTAGCTATTAATACATCATTATTGACTTTCCTTTATCAGTTTTAAGAGCAACACCTCAACTAACAACAGGATGAGAGATTTGTTCTTCTGAACAGTTCCTCAAACCATGTCTCTCAGAAGGCCCCAGGGTCAACTAGGTCATGACCACTGATATTTTACACATTTTTTTTTTTTGGAAAATGAACTATAATTCTGTTGAAATGGATTCCTTATGAAGATTCCTAGCTGTGTGTTAACAGGGTCTGAAGACAAAGCAACTCAAAGTATTTTGTTAAAATCCTTAACAAAATACTTTGATCTCACAAAAAATAAATATATTTGTTTACCTAACAAATAACAAAACAAAAAAATTGTTTGCTGAAGGCAATTATGACAGTTTGATCCATTATGTATTCATGATTATTTTCATAATTAAAATTTAATAAACCACAAAACAAATTTCTCTTTTTTTAAGTCAGTTAAGTCAGCCTTTATTGGTCAGACATACATTACTGCACAGTGAAATCCTTTATTCTTCACATATCCCAGCTTCTTGTTAGTAGGTCGGGGTAAAATTCGATTTTAAAAGGATTTTTTTTTTTTTTTTTGCTTAACATAAAAAAATAATAAAAAAAAACAGTATAGGGGTTTTATTATTATTTATTTAAGCAAAACGATATAACCAAACATGAACTTCTTATTTGGATTAAAAGCATATAACAGTGTGGCTCTGTTTGAGGTGCGCGAGGACATTAGTCGTGCTCAAGTAAATTAGCTTCCTTTAGTTGCCACAAACTTCAGACAAATTTTACACCGGGCTTTGGCTTGTTCAATGTTTAAAGTTGCGAACCCGAACAATTTCCATACGACTGAAGAAACCGCGCCTCTGTTGGAAACGAGCTCTTTGGTTTCATCAGCGAGGGGGCGTCACAAAACTACAGAAGCTCACGGTGCCGCACCAAAGCGAAACTGTAAAATCCATTTTCATTTTTCAAAATCGACATAAACCATAAATTTGAGTTAATCAAAAATAAGGATTAAATCGCCCAGGTCTAGTTACAAATTATCATGCTCCATATGCGCATGCACCAACAAGAAACGCACGCTTTAACGCTATAACTAACATTTTAAAGTAAGTTCTACAAAACATTTTTAGTATTATACAGTTTTTAACATTGAAGCAGCGTATTTGTTGAATAAACTAAGTATTATTTCTGAACATTTCAAATAAAAATATCTTAATTCAGTTTACTTTTTAATACTTTATTTAGATAACTTTTCAGAAGTTGACTTTTTTACAGTGCATACACCCAAGTTTCGTCACCGCTTTTCTCTTTGTTTTAACTTGCTGTCCATGATGACATCATAGACGTGGTAACGCACATGGTCAGAGTCAGAATAGCACCAGTTTCACAGTTCCTGATGTACACAGGATGACTTGCGAAGGTCTGTGCTCCCCGTGACTGTGTGTGCAGCCTTGTGCTGCCATCTGTTGGCGTGTTACAAAACTAGTCTCGAAACTTTGTGATACCAGCTCACCTTAAATTGTTCCCAAATCTTCCATTCTACTACCTTCCTGTCTCCTCTTGGATATCCTTTTGTGGTTAATAAATAGAGACCATTCCGACAGACGTTTGTGTCCGTGTCTCTCCTGGCGCCGGTAAACTTATCACCGCACAGCGAATGGACCAAGGGACTCGTTTATTCAACTCCGAAACTTTAAAACTTTAAAGACACAAACTGGCAATAGTCCATGATAATGGCAACTATTTTTGGTGCATATGTTTAACTATGAAACTATGGCTGTCTCATTCACTCACTCATCGTCTATACCCTGTATACAGGGTCACAGGGGGCCTGGAGCCTATGCCAGGGGACTTGGGGCACGAGGAGGGGTACACCATGGATAGGGTGCCAATCCATCGCACATAAACTCACACACACACTACGGGCGGTTTGGGAACACCAATTCCCAGAGGAAACCCACCAAGCAAATGGAAGAACATGCAAACAGAGGCAGGAATCAAACCTGGCCGGGAATCAAACCCTGACCCTGGAGGTAACAATGCTAACCACCATGCTGCCTTTTAATGTGTCTGTGTAAAATAAATAAATAGTTAAATGATTCTAAAGTATTTCATGATACTACATAATGTATTATATATTACATTTATCAAACAAGGCTGTTAGTAACAGGTGACTAATTAGTTGGGTTAAATAACTAACTAGCTCTGTTTGCTAGCTTGTTTTAATCTCAAAGAAGATGGCAGATTTTCGTTTAGTCAGTGAAATTACCTTAACATTTACTTCATCACAAAATGCCTGACAGATTTCCAAAGGTGTCTGAAACAAAATTAGGTAAATTTACTTTTAAAAATTAGAATTCATTGTTTTATTATTTTTTTTTTATCGATATTGTTTGGTTTATCAAACAATCGTTTATCGTTTTAAAATATTTTACATTTTAAATTCAATTTTAAATAAAAAATTTAATGTACATGTTTTGGGTGTTTTATATCGCGCATTGAATATTATATATTTTGAAACATCTTTCAAATGTTTTATTGGAACACATTTCTCACTCGGAACGCAAGATGGCGCTGTTTCCTGCGTCTCCGTTTCCTCCCGCGTGTGACCTGTAACCCGGTACTAAACCCGCGCGAGCCGCATCCACTTCCTCTTTGCTCCTGCGCTCCGAGAGCAGCCATGGTATGTAAACCTGCAGAGAGAAATTTCACGTAGAATCCGCTTTAATCTGTTTGTTGTCGTGAATTTAACGTTAATTAATCACCAGTGTGAGAGATTATAACATTTAGTGGCCATGATATGGGGTTTATTTGTTTAGAGTGTTGTGTAATTTTGAAGATTAAACTCGTTTATGGCGCTGAAGTGACTGAGACACAAAATCAAGATGGCTTCCTGGGAGAGAAGAAATGTGGAATAAACACTACAGTGTTTGTTTTAAAAGCGATACGATTGATGTTTCTAGTGAAATTGTATATTATATTATTATGTTGGTGTAAAATTCAGACATCATCATAACTGTTAGCATCTCGGCTAAATGTGTTCACGTCCCAGCGTGGTGTTTTAAAATCTCCTCACAGCTTTATTAACATTACAGCTGATTTAAATAAGATTCTAAGTTTCTCAAGTCCAAGTATAAAAATTTTTGTAAGAGCTTTTTTTTTCTTCTTCTTCTTCTCAGGTCAACGTACCAAAAACCCGCAGGACTTACTGCAAGAAGTGCAAGAAGCACCAGCCTCATAAAGTCACCCAGTACAAGAAGGGCAAGGACTCGCTCTACGCCCAGGGTAAACACACCTCTATCTGTGTCTAATTCTCTTTAAATCTGATGAATCCCAAATGCTGCATGTGCAAGTGTCATGTGCATGTACAGACAGATCGGTCCGGGCCTGAATCAGCGTTAAGCGTCTCAGAGAAGGAAATCACTCGTAATTGGACAAAAATTCTCACAGTGGTCCTACTTTTAGGAGTAGGACTAAACCTTCTTAAAATAGGAAGTCACTCCTATGCTATAGGAAAAAGATGTAGAAGCATTCTGGAGGTGTCCTGACTGGTTAGGAGTAGCAAATGGTGTTTGTGTGAAAGAGGGCCGTTATATTAACAATGAGTGAGACAGAGCTCATAAAGATCCGTTTGGACGAAAATGTGTTAGAGCCTCTTTTTTTTTTTTAGTATTCCATTATGTGCGGTATACAGCTGGTCCACAAACTTTTCGTGTACCTTCTCTGCAGGTGACCGCTAATTTACAGGGGTGTTCTTTTTTAAAAAATTATTATTCCTTAAAAATTATTATTGTGTGTCACGTCCAGTCAGTGATTTGAGTGATGTGAAGCTCATAAGAGATGCAGTTTGGACAACAATGTAATACTTTTTCTTTTAATTATATGCAGTATGTAACTGCTCTGTAAAAAAAAAAAAAAAAATTTGTACTCCGTCTCCTGTTTTGTTTTTTACTGTATTAACAGTGAAGTGCCACAGTCGACAGTGTTGAAAATAATAAATCTCTACAGCACTGTAGATCTTGTGCAGATTCATACAATTTGCACCATGCAGTGGGAAATCAATGAAGAAAAAACATACGCCCCATTCATGAAGTTGTTGGCATCACATGTTAAAATAATCACAGTGCGCATGGATGGAGAAGGCTTGTGTGAACCCAAAACATTATCAAAGCGTCAACACTCAAGTGGTTATGGATACATGATCATTGATTTTAATATGTAAATAGTCAGCGAAGGGAGAAACAATTATACACTTCAGGAAAAGAATAACTATGTTTATATATTGATATAGTACTATATTTCTTCTCCTGGAGTCTTCTCCTGATTTTTCTAATCTTTCGGGGGCACATGTGGCAGGCTGACACGTGTCACTTATGCTTTGACAAATTGCCTCTGTTCACTAATAGATCAGACTCTAGATCGGACTTTGTTCACTTGTGGATCAGACTCCAGTCAGTTAGAGGCACATTAGGGCAGAATTTTCCTTTTATTTCTTTACATTTTACTCAATCCTCTCAAATCAGTACCACACAGCTCTATTACAGAGGATTTAAACAGTTGTGATTGGACCAGTCTGATTAGGAAAATGTCATGCATCCGAGTCACAAGTTTTGTGTGCATAAAGCTTTCACAAAGCTGCCACTGATTTCACCATTTTACTTTTCCATTGCTTCCATTAAAACTACAAAAACTACAGCATCCACTATAACGTAGAGACTACTTTATGGCTCTATGTCGTATATAAGACGTCGCACGCTTTTTTTCTCAGCACAGTCGTACCGCTCGCTGAGAGAGAGTCCTAAATTAATCTTGAGCTCAATTCCTAAGAGTGATTCTGAGACGCTTGGTGAATACGGGACCTGAGATGATGTTTTAAAGAATAGAAAAGGAGTGTGGAGTTGTTTCTGTTTGTGAGTTTAGAGGAAATGTTTAACCTTGCTTTAAATCTTGTAGGTAAGAGGCGTTACGACAGAAAGCAGAGCGGTTACGGAGGCCAGACGAAGCCCATCTTCAGGAAAAAGGTACGAGTCAGAGTCGAATGAGCTTTTTATTCTGTTGTGGTTTAAGAGGATTTTTGAGATCTGTGAAGGATCCATCAACCTGTCCTCTTCCTTTGCAGGCTAAAACCACAAAGAAGATCGTGCTGAGGCTGGAGTGTGTCGAGCCCAACTGCCGCTCCAAGAGAATGCTGGCCATTAAGAGGTGCAAACACTTTGAGCTGGGAGGAGACAAAAAGAGAAAGGTGAGGGGTCACATCTAAGAATCTGGGAAAGCTCTCAGTGATCGATCACTAGAGCTGGTTCAAAATCTAAATCAGGATCAGCACTGGGTTACAGGGAGCATCCTGATAACTACAGACCTGGCAACTTTCAGTGGTTGAGTTGATGCATGTGAATTAGATTATCACAGAGATTTGTTGAGCTTTTTGATAAACTGGCTGCCTGGAAGCACCGCCCCTCTCTCCTGTAGTCAAATGCTAATAGGAAATCTTTCTGGATTTTTCATGCTTGGAAGACAACCATTTTTTTTATTCTATTGTAACATGACGTAGAGTGTGTGTGTGGGGAGATGTCACTCCTATATGTAAAGATTAAACAATGAAGTCTTCAGCCATGATGGAATTTGTGAGGGAACAGAAGAAAGGGGTTTATGGCAGCATCAGAATCTCGTGCTTTTTCCCCTCGCACCTCTCCTGCACTAATCCTCCACACGGGACACGCGTCTGAGTTCTGGTGTTTACAAAAGCGGTCTTTCACTTGTCTCATTGAGGAAGAAGTTCCATGGGCCGTGATGTATTATGTGTGATTGTGTGTGCCGTGTGATGTACAAGAGTTTTCTCTTCGTGGTCATCTATTGGTTTTCTAAGCCTGGTCCTCTGGGATTCTTTCTCACTCTGCTTCTGAGAGCTGTGACTGAACAAAACCCAGACTCTCTGTGGAACGGTCTTTCAGGGTTACGTTATTAATAATCTCGGCTGAAGTGCGTGTTGCTTCACATCAGATGAACCTAACCAGCATAACCAGATCATGAAACTTAAATGCCAGGATTTTAGTTGTCTTTGTTGTTTCGGAGGAACAGAAGTATCTCACCGGTGCCAGATTAAGAACCTGTCAACTCATGTGGTTTTACATGAAATATATAATTAAGCGTATGCTTTTTTTTTTGTTGTTGTTGCCAAACTTCATGTTTAACAGGTGTATCAGTAAAATAAAACTTTAAACCGTATAACTGTTTTACATTGTTACACATTTAATGAACTGAAATTTTTGTTTAATCATACATGTTTCCTCCCTTTCTGTGTGTTACAGGGCCAGGTCATCCAGTTCTAAGCTGGGCCATGGACTTTCTTTTGTGGTTCTTCATCTGCTAATAAAAGTTGTATACAAAAAAATAAACAAACTGCCTGCTCCTTTTTTTTCTTTCTTTATTTTAATTACAGTTCATGTGAATTTGAATGGTGGCGTAGTGGTTCAGGGTCAAGTGTTCAATCCCAGCTGCAGGTTTGTATGCATGTCCTCCCTGTGCTTGGTGCGTTTCCTTCAACAGTCCAAAGACATGTGGATAAGACTTAAAAGCAGTGTTTTTAAAATCCTCAGTGTCTGTTTCTGTGCCCTGTAATGGATTGGCCCCCTTATTTAGGTTGTACTCGCCTTGTACAGGATCAGTCGAATAGAGAATGAGTGAGTGAAATTATAATAAGCTTTAATAAGAGATGGTGGGGAATAATCAATTCAGTTACATATTGCAATTCTTATCCGTTTGTGAATCTTGGAGTAAATTAATGTATTTACTATACGTTTGCATTTGAGGTGGTAAAATGCTGCTATTCCTCCATAATCCTACAGGGGGTGTTCTTTACATATTCGCACTGACAGGCTGCACAGCATACTGTGTGGTAGGAGTTAAGAATTGTAATGAAATCTGAAACAATCTAATGTAGAATGGGAATATTTATCAAATTTAGATATTTCTAGAATTGGAATATGACTTGAATCAGCAGAGATATCATGTTGGGAGATCCCTGGTGATTTCCATCACTGTATAAGTATGAGTATAAGTAAATGTATTCACTGTATAAGATTTAGTGATATGAAGAGAGGGAACTGCTTTATTGAACCACAGTTTGTTTGGATCTGTGGAAATTCGTAACTTGGATGTTCGTAAGTTGGGGACTTCCAGTGCATCCTTCAAGAGTAAAAAAAAAAAAAAAAGTTCTACTGAGATCTTAATTATAGACATCACTAGCCTATACAAATAATTATAAAACAGTATTATCTGGTGTATCAGCCGCTCTGTATGCTGAAGACGTGGCATTGAGAGGTTCATACACATGTCATAGCCACGCCATAAGTAACCTTGCCATGGTGGTGGTAATCTCAATAGGAGTGTGTGTGTTCTAGCATACAGCTCACTCAATGACTGGAAGCGTTTCTGATCTCTCTGTTGTTAGAGCCTTGGATTATTTATGCCTTGCGTCTCGTCCAGAGCTTGTAAGCGCAGACAGCGTGGAGCTCGGGGTCCGTCTGTTCACTTCTTCGCTTCTCTGGGATTTCTCTTCCAGCCGCAGGGAGCGAGGCTCCTCTGACATGCGGCTGAGTCACCGACGTGACCCGTCGCTCAGAGATACCGTATTAGTGATTCACCGCAAACGTTCGGACTGCTCCAGAACTTGTGATTGACAGATTGGTGTCAGTGTGTGTGTGTGTGGACGTGTGGCAGACTCTTGCTTCTGAACCTCCACAGGAAGTACTATCGCACCATTTCCTGTAGCAAAGGCTGCTGAGGAACATGTTCGCTTTTTAAGAAATTAGCGAATTACGCGTGACGTGTTGCTATGGTAACGTCTCCTTGTTCATCAGACTTACATCCTTCGTGTCTTTCCTGGACGTGTACCTTCCTGGATCGAACAGAAGCAGATTGATGCATCTTAACACACACCATAACCAGCTAATCCGCTAGTAACGTGTGCGAGGACAATAAACACAAGAGGAAACCAGCATTAAATACTTTATTGCTCCTGTTTACATGTTTGAAGAGTTTCAACTGCTTGTTTTTCCGTTGAGCTGGATTGCAATGCCTTCTGGGTAAGTGTACATAGTTTTCGGAACACTAGGCCGGAGACTCAGGTCGATTGCTGACCTTTGACCTTTGCTGTGACTTCAAACGGAAAATCGTTTACAATCGATCATTGTACAAATAAGTACGGAAACATCACGAAGAAGCATGGAAAGGAAGTGCACGCGGCTACCTTGCTAACTAAACAGTGCTGATGAGTGCGTAAATTTATAAGCGCGCAATTAATTAGCGTACTCCATTGCTTAGTAAAAGACAATGTACAAGCAGCATGAACGACTCGTGACCTGATGGCGTGAACGTAAGGTCGCGAGAGAAGCTACAGGAAGCTACGCGGGAGCCGGACACGATGCTCGCTAATTTCCATGAGATGTCTCTCTCACTTCGCCGACTGATTCAGTCTGTCCGGTGAACCGTCCGTGACGGCGGTATGAAGGGCGCTGGAGCGGTGTCCTTCAGTCCACAGCGTTCACAGGGCGGAGTGGAAATCCTCATTACGCAGAACTTTGTAGGTGAGCCAGTAGAAGACGTTGAAGATGAGGAAGGTGAGCGGGAAGAGGGCGCGCGAGACGGTGTCGATCCGCTTGGCGCGGTCGATAAACCGGCGGCGGATCCGGAACATCGAGTGGCCTGGAGGAAGAGCGGCGAACATGGCCGCCGCCTCAGAGAGGGGACCGTCTCCGGACAGGTGGACGTCCAAGCCGAAGGTGGACATGAAGTAATCCTGGTGGTGTTGCGCCAACTCCTGCAAAGAACGGCGGACAGATGGAGGTATATGATGACGCAAATTATTTCTCACAGTAGTATGTCCACGCCTACGTAGCTGACATTTTATTACGGCATGTCTGCATCATCCATTAGCAATACAACAGCAGTACCTTTTATAAAAGTATGCAGTGTGTGTGTGTGTGTGTGTGTACCTGTACACAAGCACTGCATTGTTTTGTGTTCCTGTAGGACGTCGTGCCGACTGTAATATCATTGCTCTTGGTTTTCTCAGCTCCACCAAACTGACCTGAAACCTGAACAACACACACACACACACACACACACACACACACACAGTTTACTCAGAAATGGGCATAACACATTATTTATTCACAGAGCAAAACATTCCCTCGCTCTTGTGTTCTCCACACAGTGCTGAGCCTCTGAAACTAGGTCACTGCAAATCCCACACACACACACACACACACACACACACACACACACAGCTGAGAACCCCCTGATACACTGATATACATTTCTTTTCCATTGTGTTTGTCCAATACTACACCATCCTCACTATTTAGGCCACATAAACACCAACAACATGTGCGACATCTCACACACTTTGCACTACATGCTGAACCTTCTGTAGCATTTTCAATGATGAATTACCCATAATAATGAAGCTCATTTGGATTTTTTTTTACTTTTTTACTGTTGGATTTCATGAATTGACCTTCATTCTGCTGCACTTTCAAGTGATTCTACAAAATGGACAAACGGTTTGCAATACACGTATTCATCATCTACCGTAGCTTGGGACACATTCACTGTGGCTTGATTGACAATTTTTACTGGTGTATAATGTTGTGACATGGCGCTAGTATGTGTGTATGGGCGGGTGGGAGTCAGGGCAGGGCGTGGCGATGTCACTCACGGCTCTTTGCCGTTGCTCTTCCTGGAGTCGCCTCCTGAGTCTGAAGAACTCTTTGTGCTGCCGAGAGACAAAGTTCACCGCGGCGTACTCCAACAACGCGGCAAAGACGAACAGCAAGCACACGGCCATCCAGATATCTATCGCCTTCACATAGGACACCTACAACACACGTGATGGACTTTATAAAACTGATTGACAAACGGAAGGTTGAGAATGTTTACATGACTTTTGTGTGTAGTAATGAAAGGTGGCATGAGTACTTACAGTCAGATGGATGAATAAAACATAGTTTGGGAATCTCTGCAGCCGGACCTTACCACATTGTGGATGAATAGATGGATGAATGGATGGGTTGATCAATCGATCAATGGACAAAACCTAGGTAGGGAGTCTCTGTAGTCAGACCCTAACGTACTATGGATAGAAGGATAAAACATAGTGAGACGTTTCTGTAGCCAGAACCTATAGTACTATGGATGGATGGATGGATGGATGGATGGATCAATGTATCAATGAATGGATGGATGATACCATGATCCATCCAGCCATCCATCCATAGGTAGGGAGTCTCTGCAGTCAGACTGTACAGTACTGTAAATGGATGGATGGATGGGTGGATGAAGCATAGGTAGTGAGTCTCTGGAGCCGAAACTTACAGTATTGTGGATCAAAGTATGGATTGATGAATGAATGAATGAATGAATGATAACTAGGTAGGGAGTCCCAGTAGTCAGACCTTACAGTACTGTGGATGGATGGATGGATGGATAAAAAATAGTAAGAAGTCTCTGTAGCCAGAACATATAGTACTGTGGTTGGATGGATGGATGTATTGATGAATGGCTTGATGAAACATATGAAGGGAGTGTCAGTTAGACCTTATAATACTGTAAATGGATGGATTGATCAATAACTGAATGGATGAAATATAGGTAGGTAGGTAAGTCTCTGGAGCCAGAACTTACAGTATTGTGAATCGATGAATGGATTGATGGATTGATGCGTCAATGAATGGATGGGTGAAACATAGTAAGGGAGTCCCTAGAGCCAAACTTACAGTAGTATGGATGGATGGATGGATGGATGGATGGAATACAATAAGGTAGTCTTTGCAGTCAGACTTTACAGTACTGTGGAAGGATGGATGTATGATGAATGGATAAGTGATCAGAGATGCTATGATACTGAAGCTGAATAAGTATCATCATGAATAGCATGAATGGCAGCTTGAGGCCAGAGTTCAGTACTACAGATGGCTGAGTGTATAGACGGGTGATTGGTTAGCTGGGGGGATGAGATGGATATGGGAAGTGAGACGCTAGAGGTGGAGTTCTGATGAACAGTTGGATGGTAGGTTGGATGGAGAGACAGTGACG
Source organism: Clarias magur (assembly GCA_013621035.1). NCBI lineage: Eukaryota > Metazoa > Chordata > Actinopteri > Siluriformes > Clariidae > Clarias > Clarias magur. Next base: position 33,322 of record QNUK01001049.1, read on the forward strand.
TGCAACCTTGGGCAGCGAAGCCCTGGAGCCAGAGCTCTGCGTTGTCATGGTGAGGACGGTGGTGATGCCGAGGCCTACGCGAGCAGGAGCAGCGTCCATGTTGATCCAGAATGAAACCCAGGACAGGATGACCGTCAGCAGGCTGGGAATGTACATCTGGATCAGATAATATCCCATCTGCCTCTGCAGGTGGAACTTCACCTCGATGCAGGTGAACTTACCTGCCCAAACACATGCAATATGTCACTGCCAATATAACGCCCAGCAACGGTTCAGTAAATAACGCTTCTCCTTAAAAATCCTCTCATTACACACAGCTTCCACAAATCTGCATAGAAAAAGGTCAGAACCTGTTTTGAAAGTCTTGTGGCATTTCTGCACGCCGAATTCATTCTACTGGAATTAGACGTTTGACCTCAGGAGTGTTTGGGGTTTATTCGTGCGTGAGCTCATGTTTGTGCGGTACCAGTGTTGTAGTGCTTGGTGCAGTATCCCAGGTCCTTCTCTTCTTTCAGCACAAACTGCGGCATCGTTAAATCATCGGCCACCTGCACAGGACCTTTATCCAGCCACTGGAAAATCAGATCGTTCATGGTGTAGCCGACTGAAGAGAAGTGAGAGAGAGAGAGATTCGCTGATGAACATTTTTATTTTGTCTCAAAGAATAAAATAATTTGCATTTAAACACACCGTCTTGGTTTCCTGTTGGTTTAATCGCCATCGCTAATTTATGACCCGTATCGAAAGTTTATTTGCTCAGACGGAGTTTGTTCGCCGATTCGGAACGTTAGGTCACGCTACAGAAACAGAGCTGACCCAGAAGACAGCGTGATATGACGCCGTATTGTTTTTAACATACAGGACAAATTCCGGCGTAATGTGTTTAAATTGATAAACATCTCATGGGTATCAGTATTCTGTGTCAGCGCCCCCTTCTGGTAACTAATGATTAAATTTTAAAAAATGGTTTATGAGTATATACACTCACCTAAAGGATTATTAGGAACACCTGTTCAATTTCTCATTAATGCAATTATCTAATCAACCAATCACATGGCAGTTGCTTCGATGCATTTAGGGGTGTGGTCCTGGTCAAGACAATCTCCTGAACACCAAACTGAATGTCAGAATGGGAAAGAAAGGTGATTTAAGCAATTTTGAGCGTTGCATGGTTGTTGGTGCCAGACGGGCCGGTCTGAGTATTTCACAATCTGCTCAGTTACTGGGATTTTCATGCACAACATTGAATAAGTATCATCATGAATAGCATGAATGGCAGCTTGAGGCCAGAGGTCAGTACTACAGATGGCTGAGTATATAGACGGGTGATTGGTTAGCTGGGGGCATGAGATGGATATGGGAAGTGAGATGCTGGAGGTGGAGTTCTGATGAACAGTTGGATGGTAGGTTGGATGAAGAGACAGTGACGTGCAACCTTGGGCAGCGAAGCCCTGGAGCCAGAGCTCTGCGTTGTCATGGTGAGGACGGTGGTGATGCCAAGGCCTACACGAGCAGGAGCAGCATCCATGTTGATCCAGAATGAAACCCAGGACAGGATGACCGTCAGCAGGCTGGGAATGTACATCTGGATCAGATAATATCCCATCTGCCTCTGCAGGTGGAACTTCACCTCGAGGCAGGTGAACTTACCTGCCCAAACACACGCAATACGTCACTGCCAATCATGCCTTGTTACCACTGTTCAGGCTGCTGCTGGTGGTGGTGTAATGGTGTGGGGGATCTTTTCCTGGCACACTTTAGGCCCCTTAGTGCCAATTGGGCATCGTTTAAATACCACGGCCTACCTGAGCATTGTTTCTGACCATGTCCATCCCTTTATGACCACCATGTCCCCATCCTCTGATGGCTACTTCCAGCAGGATAATGCACCATGTCACAAAGCTCGAATCATTTCAAATTGGTTCCTTGAACATGACAATGAGTTCACTGTACTAAAATGGCCTCCACGGTCACCAGATCTCAACCCAATAGAGCATCTTTGGGATGTGGTGGACCGGGAGCTTCGTGCCCTGGATGTGCATCCCACAAATCTCCATCAACTGCACGATGCTCTCCTATCAATATGGGCCAACGTTTCTAAAGAATGCTTTCAGCACCTTGTTGAATCAACGCCACGTAGAATTAAGGCAGTTCTGAAGGCGAAAGGGCGTCAAACACCGTGTTAGTATGATGTTCCTAATAATCCTTTAGGTGAGTGTGTGCACATGTATCGTACTGCGCAAAAGCACATGAAAATAAATGCTATCGAGCAAGTAGGCTTTAAAAAATTCCAGAAAACAATAATTTATGAAACAAAGACCATTTAGTCTCAGGTACGTTTTGTTCAGGAATTTAGCTATTAAGTTTTATTGAGCATCCTGCAGGACCATACACAGTTCTTTTTTTGCACCCAAAACTCTTTTTTTGTCGTTGTTGTTTTATGAAAAGCGATCGCTTATATAGGGTACTGCTTTCTTTCTGGGAAAACAAGCAATTTTCTGCAACTTTTAATTTTGTGTTGGAATACTGATGTTTGGGAATGTTTTTGTACCGGCTCAATGATAAAATCCTAATAGACTTTTGCGCAGCTCTGTATATCAGGGTCTATCATGCAGATCATCAATGAGATCATATTTTCTCACACATTTCATACTCATTTCCATATTATTATTATTTTTTTGATTCTGTAAAGCTGCTTTGCGACAATGACCATTTAAAAGCGCTATACAAATAGAAATTGAATTGAATCGAATCCTTCCCACTGCCACGTCCCGAGGGAACGCTGACGAGGGCTCATTAAAGACAGGGTTATTCTTAGTGCAGGGATAAAAGGTCAACGACGGCTTTGTGAGTCAAAACGTCTCTTTCTGTATTCTCTGATAGATACCAACCTGAAAGATTCTCAGACAGCTAGTTTTACACCGACACGCACCGAGCCTACCGCGCTATGGGAAAGCCTGCGGGGCGAAAATGAATAAAATATTAAAGTCTCAGGACTCGTGACTGGGAGTTTAGGGTTGAAGCAACCTGGGACTGTTCCATGAAAAAACTCAATAAAAATCAAGTGAAACGGAGTCTCATGGATGAGATCGGAATGCCGAAGCTGGAGAGATGTACATGGTTACAGTAGCGCATTTGAATGAATGAAAACAACAACTAACACACTCTGACCAATCAGAATCCAGAGTCCAACAGCCCTGTGTGATCGTTCTTAATAATTAAGCACTCACAGCTCTCTAGCTGCATGGTGCAGGTCTGAATGTCCATGGGGAAGTTCTTCAGATCCATCGGACAAGACAGAATCAGAGTCAACCTGAGAGAAAGACCAGTATGAGAAAAAAAAAAACACACAAACACACACTTCCTGAACAGAACGCTAATGCCTCGGTTCAAGTACTCGTCATATTACCGGATGCTGTAGAGGACATTGCCGTTTTGGAAGATCCTCAGCAGCTTGTTGTCGGTGGTGACCTCGTGGAAGTTGGCGCCCTTCTCGTTGGCGAAGAACAGGTCGGGTTTCCAGATGGAGTCCAGCATGGACGGGTCCAGATCGAGCGAGTCGTCAGGGTACTCCTTATACGCCAGGCGAGGGTCGTTCCACTGCTGCCGCAGGAACACGTTCAAGCGGTAGTCCTGAGGAGCGACGGGGAATCGGACAGAGACGGGTAGAGTCAAAGAGGAAGAGATTACACCTGAAGATGTTGAGATGTTGACATGACACCTGAGTCAATGTGGGTGCATGATAAAGTGTTAAACAATTCTAGACTAATACAGTATTAAGTGTGTGTGTGTGTGTGTGTGTGTGTGTGTGTGTACCATAGTTGTCTCTGTGACGGAGCCAAAGCTGTTGATGAAGATGTTGCAGGTGACGTTGACAGGAGGCCCTGAAAAAAACGAGTACACACACACATAGTCATGTTCAAAAGTTAGTACTCCCTCTTCTGTGTAAAACATAATAAAAGTCCGATCACAGTGGATACTATAAGGCAAATACAACCGCAGGTGAATAACAACATATAGCTTTTTACATTTTTTTTACCATTCCAGTATTTATTTAACAAAAAAAAAAAAAAAAAAAAAGGAAAATATATATTCGGGCAATATTAAGTAAGTAGCCCCTTAGTGCTTTCATATGATTTAAGAGGGTAAGTTGTAGCGATGTGCTGCTAATCATCAGCTCTTGATTACTTGATTATCTATAAAAGCAGAAGCGTTGGCTGTTTGCTGGTCTGGAGCATTCAGGTGTGTGTTAACACAGTGCCAAGAGGGAAAGACGCAAGCAATGGTCTTAGAGAAGCAATTGTTGCCGCACATCAATAGCATGCAGCTACGGATAATTCCGACATCTTGAATTACTCATCAGGTTGCCAGATTGTGACAGTGTAAAAGAAATAATGAGGAGCGCCGCACAATCCATGCCAGCTGTCCAACCTGCTCCAATTACCACCCGGCCGGCGTTAACAATTTTTCCCTGAATATTTGATAAGATGAGATAAGCTTACAGACAGATTATCATTTATTGATTGAACTTTAGGGACGTAAGTTACAGTTCTGGCTAATCAGCCGGGACATTCCACTCTGACACACACTGATGTCCAGCTTCATCTTAGCACTAAGATGAATGATAGATGAGCTCTGAGACACACACACACACACACACACACACACACACTGAAAGACTGAGCTAATAAAAGTGAAATGGGAGAAAGGGAGATAATTTTAAAAAATTTTTAAAAAGAGGGAACAGAAAAAGTAAAAAGGGCTAGGGAGACAGGGTGAGAGGCTGAGGAGGCGTGGGAGGACAGGGACGAGAGCGCGAGCCTGTAGGAAATGTGTCAAACATGATCTACAGTGTGGACGGGCGAAGGAAGAGACAGCGGAGGATATAAAATAGGAGATAGAAACAGACAGAGAGTGACTAATTTGGGTCTGTAGGTTAACAGCGAGCAGACCGCAAAAAGGAAATAAAGCGCTTTGGTGTGTGGATGGAAAAATTCCACACACGATTTACGTGTTAGAGATCAGATTGTCGCAATAGTCAGTAAAAACATGCCGTTTTCGGGTTTTACACGAGGACACCGGCGGATAAGCGGGTACATTTGGACACATGGAGTCTGAGGTGACCACATGCTAGTAAGCTAATATAATGAGCTACATGCTAGCTAACCAATTATTCCTTTGAAAATAACTCAGACTACCTAGTTGTTAGCTAACAGCTAAGAATGGACTACATGATAACTAGCTAAAGTATAAAAACATGTATGACTACATGTACTGACTGTACAGATGTGCCTTATATTGGGGCCAATACCAAAAGACGACCCTTTTCAATGTGGCATCAATTTCAACATTCTGTGTGTGTAAAAAGCCGGTATTGTCCGTAAGTCGTTCCAAGTTCATCATTCAAACAGCCATGAACACACGACGTCACTTAAAGAACGAGCAGCCGTGGCGCACCTTCGGGTCGGTGGCCGGCGGTCAGATGTTGCTCGTGAACTTGGTGTGTCTCAAAGTGTCTTCAGCAGACTTGCATCAAGACACAGAACTACTGGCAGAGTTCAGGACAGACCCAGCAGTGGAGCCCCACGAGTGACTGACCGCAACGATGACCAGTACCTGACCAGCACTCAGACATCGTTATGCAACTTCCACACAGCTGCAGGCCCGTTAACGAGACGTGAGGGGTACTAGGGTTTCCAGACAAACCACTCACAACCGACTCCACCGACACCGCCGTGAACGTCGACCAAGACCATGTGAGCAGTGGTCTACCGTCCTATTCGCTGATGAGTTTCAGAGCAAATAGCGAAAGCACCCATGTAAATAACAAATTCCTAACTTATTAGTCGTGTATATAGTATATTGTGTATATACATTTCACTTTTGATGTAATGAATGCTAGAATATATGAGATCATTAAATTACAAAAGCAAATTAACGTTTTAATCTTTCAGGATGTGCTGCGTATAAACACACTGACTACATGCTAGTTCCTTTTTCCACGCCACTTAGCATGTAAATCATTAGCCTCACTAGCGAAAGCCTAGCACTGTTCTCTCTACGTATAACCTCTGTACCATATGCCTTTACTTCCTCAGCTGTTATTTTTAAAATAATACCTGCTATTTTATTCTGCGGGGGATTAGCGCTGCCGAGATGAAGTTTCATAAAAAAAAAAAAAAAGTTGCTGTTCTGAATAACTTTTGCCTTTCTGACCTTTTGCGGTTCTAAACTATTCACAGTCGAGGCCGACTGATTAGAAGGGAATATTTTTGCTGGACACACGATTTTCCGTTTTCTTTCTTGTTTTTTTTTTTCTTTTCTCGCACCTCCCTGCCGCGCGCACACAGCCTCTTTATCAGCGTTTGTCTTTGTATTCCCGCAGTCAGAAAGGGAGCGAAGACTCGGACCGTTTGTTTTTATTTCGGGCTGAAATCAGCAGGTTCCTCTCTGCACGCTGCCGCTGTTTCCCGGCGTCTCAAAGAGACAAGAATATCAGCAGCAGGAAAGAGCGATGAAGGAACACGGAAAGTAGATTTCCTACAGGGCAATAAATGCAAGAAAATGCATGTTTTAGATTTAAGATTAAATTTATGGCTTTTGAGAAAATGAGCAAGATATTTATTTGAACAACCCGGGTGCTCTGTAGCCTCAGCGGGATTAAATAAAGATGTCTCAGGCTAGATGTTTTTATATAAACGTAAAAAATTATTTATTAAACACGACATAAATCACTGTTGATATTCGATTGAAACAAATTATTACAGAGTTTTTTTTTTTTTTTTTTCATCAGGTTCGCATTTTAATCATTCTTTTAATGTTGGAGGCGGAGCTCATTTCAGAGCCGGAAAAACACAGTACAGAAATGAAGATCCTCTGCATGCTAACATTTTAAGTCCTAATTTCAAGCAACAATGAAACGATGTTACGTGTAGAAGTTACACACGGCACCTTTAAAGTTGGGCCGGATGCGGGCATCGTAGCCTGACGTCTTTCCCATAAGCTTGTCCAGAAAGTCTGAGGGCGACAAGGGCTTGGACCTCCCGTTCGGAGATTTTGTGTCCTTCCCAAAAGTGAACCTGGAAGAATAAGAAACAGAGAAAAAGAGAGATTTTGTTCTCCTTTTATGATCTACCACAACCAGGGGCGCCGCTAGCAATTTTGGACCCTATGACAAAATATGCGGTTGGGCCCCCCTACCACACTCACTAGTAGTGTTATTACTAATAAAGCGGATCTCTGGGGGCCCCTAAAGGGCGTGGGCCCTTAGAATCATCCTAACTTTCCCCCCCTTAGCGGCGCCCCTGACCACAACTGTCACTCAACTTCTGGGCCAAACCCTGACTGATCGCAGCCTATTCTTACATAATCAATGCTCTTGGAGTTTGGCAGAATTTGTGCATTTTTGTTTGTCCACCCACCTCTTGATCACAAGGTCTCAATGGGATGAAGGGCTGGGGAGTTTCCTGGCCAAAAATGTTTTTCTTGCACCACTTAGTGATCACTTTTGCCTTATGACGAGTTGATGGAAAAGGCATTTGTTAGGCACCAAACTGTTCTTGGATGGGTGGGAGAAGTTTCTCTTGGAGGATGTTTTTGTACCATTCTTTATTCATGGCTGTGTTCTTAGGCAAAATTGTGAGTGAGCCCACTCCCTTGGCTGAGAAGCGACCCCACACGTGAATGGTCTCAGGTTGCTTTACTGTTGGAATGACACAGGACTGACGGTAGCGCTCACCTGTTCTTCTCCGGACAAGCCTTTTTTTCCGGATTCCCCAAACAATCTGAAAGTGGATTCATCAGAGAAAATGACTCTACCTCAGCAGTCCAATCTCTGTACCGTTTGCAGAATACCTGTCTGTGACTGATGTTTTCTCTTGGGAGAAGTGGCTTCTTTGCATCCCTTCTTTACACCAGGTCATCCACACCAGGTCTTCTCCTCACATGCCTGCTGCAATTCCTGAGCAAAATCTTTACTGGTGTTGCCCCGATCACGCAACTGAATCAACTTTAGGAAGCGGGCTTGACTTTCTTGGGCACTATGAAGCCTTCTTCCCAACAATTGAATCTCTCTCCTTGAAGTTCTCCATGATCAGACAAATGGTTGATTTGGGTGCAACCTCACTACCAGCAATATCCTTGCCTGTGAATCCCTTTTTGTGCAAATCAATGATGCCTGCACGTGTTTCCTTGCAAGGTGACCGTGGTAAAAACCTCCAGTCTGTTATTATAACTGAATCAGCATGACAGAGTGATCTACAGCCTTGTCCTCATCAACACTCTCACCCGCGTTAACAAGAGGATCACTGACATGATGTCAACTGGTACTTTTGTGGCAGGACTGAAATGCAGTGGATTTTTTTTACATTTCTTTTTTCATTTTAATGGTAATGGGGAACTTTGTAATGAATTGCGGTTCATCTGATCACTCTTCATAAAGCAAATTACCATCATAAAACCTGAGGCAGCAGACTTTATATTTGTGTCATTCTCAAAGCTTTTAGCCACAGCTGTACTGGATAGACCTGAATTCATTATTTAATATTCGTCGTCATTAAGAAACCTTCAGAACGGCCACCTTCACTTTGCTGCTTTGCTTAAGATGATTTGACACCAGCTTCCCCTTTAATTAACTCAACATTATCCGGGTTCCCCTCGGCTGGCTCCGAGCTCTTTCTAGAACATTCTTCCTGTCCAATACTTTTTCAACACAGTGTGGAAATCTCCTCAGGTCTGGATCCCAAGTGACGAGACATTAATGTACATGTTAATATTATATGTGACGGCAAAGTTTGACTCATTATAAGAATAACTACAATGTCCCCACTCTCTCTCTCTCTGTCTCTCTCTCTTTTGTTCATTCCTTTGTTTTTCCTCACTCTCTCCATCTGTTTGCTCTCGTACTGTATCTCTGTTTTGTGCTTTCGCTTTGTTTTGCTCTGTGTATCTGGGCTCTTTCTGTCCCCCACCCCACCCCACCCCCAACACTTTTACTCTCCACTGAATCTGATTCCACATTAAACTCTATTTCACGCTCGCGTTCCTTCACTTCACTTCCTGTTTGAACGGACAGATGCTCATGAAGTCAAGATTATTAAAATGACAAGAAAGTTTCATCCCTGTTTTAATTTGCGATGTAGCCACCTGCGAAGTCCTGCCCAAGAACCCGAAAAAGAGGAAAAGGCAGATTTAGATTAGAATTAGATAACGTCATGAAAACAATCATTCAATTCACACAGAGTACCCGAGCAAAGTTTTGGTTAAAAGTTTTATGATGTACCACGCCTGTTTAGATGAAAATTTGCAGGCTGTTTATTAGCACCTAGAATAATGTAGTAATAATAAGAGCAGTGACTGTTTAGTGCTTTATAGATCATTATTAGTGTTTCATGCTCAATTAGAATTTTGGTAAGAGCCAGTGCAGCATCCATGAGCTACATCAGATCAGATTAGATTATATCAGATCAGATTAGATTAGATTAGATTAGATCAGATTTGATTTGATCAGATTATATTTGATTTGATTGGATTAGATTAGATTAGATTAAATTAGATCAGATTAGATCAGATTAGATTAAATCCGATTTGATTTGATTAGATTAGATCAGATTAGATTAGATCAGATTATATTTGATTAGATTAGATCGGATTAGATCAGATTAGATTAAATCCGATTCGATTTGATTGGATTAGATTAGATCAGATTATATTTGATTTGATTAGATCAGATTAGATTATATCAGATCAGATTAGATTAGATCAGATCAGATTTGATTTGATCAGATTAGATCAGATTAGATCAGATTATATTTGATTTGATGGGATTAGATTAGATTAAATTAGATCCGATTAGATTAAATCCGATTAGATTTGATTGGATTAAATTAGATCAGATTAGATTAGATCAGATTATATTTGATTAGATTAGATCGGATTAGATCAGATTAGATTAAATCCGATTAGATTTGATTGGATTAGATTAGATCAGATTATATTTGATTTGATTAGATCAGATTAGATCGGATTAGATCAGATTAGATCAGATTAGATTGGATTAGATCAGATTAGATTAAATCCGATTTGATTGGATTAGATCAGATTAGATTAGATCGGATTAGATTAAATCAGATTTGATTGGATTAGATTAGATCAGATTAGATTAGATTAAATCCGATTTGATTGGATTAGATTAGATCAGATTAGATGATGCTGATGTAGATGAAGATACAACACTGAAGATACAACACACAAAATCTTCTTGGACAAAATTAAATAGTCCATTTTTGTTAATTGAAACATCTAAGATAAGGAGCCTGAGGAGGCAGCAATTAACACTCATTCACTTATCACCTGAATACCGCTTAATCCTCTATTCAGGGTCACGGGTGTCTGGAGCCTATCCCAGGAGACTTAGGTACACCTTGGACAGGGTACCAATCCATCGCAGGGCACAGACACACACATACATACTCACTCACACACTCCGGGCAATTTGGGAACTTCAATTAGCCTAACCTACATGTCTTTGGACCGTGGGAGGAAACCGGAGTACCCGGAGGAAACCCAGCAAGCACAGGGAGAACATGCAAACTCCATGCACACACACATGGGAGTCGAACCTGGAACCTGGAGGTGCAAGGCGGCGGGGCTAACCACTACACCACCGTGCCGTCCGGTTCAATTAACAGCCAAAGAAAATCTTACTCATGGGATGAGATGCACGTTGAATATCGCGATGTAATGAATGGATGATAATCAGTACGTGCCTAGTCTCCACCCACACACACGTAAATGCACACACTCACTAAACCCTTCCTGATCTCCACACACACACACACACACACACACACACACACACACACACACACACTTATCCCTTCCTGACCAACAGGATTTAATCCAGTTCAAAGTGAAAAGCCTTACCTGCGGACTCCACACACACCCAACAGCACTAAAATCCACACAACCTTCTGCAGCTGTGAGAACATTCTGCTCCGTTTCTTGCTCGATGAACCGTGCTGCTCCAAAACCAAAGGACCGAGATCTCCCCCCCCCACACACACACACTCACACACACTCTTCTCCTCCCACACTGTTGGACTCGCAAACCACATCAAGCTTTCTGAGAAGTGCCGGCAAGAAGTTTCATTGTGTGTGTGTGTGTGTGTGTGTCTCTCTCTCTCTCTCTCTGTCTCTGTCTGTGGGGGGAAGAAGGGTCTCAATACACACTCCCTCCTTTCTTTCTCTTCTTTCTCAGTGGGCACGCTAGCCGGAGGAGACGGAGCAGATCCAGATGCGTAAATGCGTGTGTGTGTGTGTGTGCAGGCATCTGGGCGTGTGATGCGTTTAAAGACGTTTATCAGTAAAAACAACTGTGACAAGAGTGCACTCGCTTCATTTCCCGACTCTCCTCTCCCCTGGAGTGCTTTTTTTCCCCTCTCTTTTCCCCCAATTCGACCTGACAGGAGGCAGATTGATCTTTTAGTCGTCCGTACAGTGTAATACAGTGTAGAATATCAGGAATGCCTGAATGGTTTTAGTTGCATTTTTTTTCCCTTCCTATGAAAACGTGCTTCATGTTGGTAGATGTGAACCTGCATGTAAATATGGAGAGAGATGCGCACACACGCTCACACACACACACACACACAAGGAGTGAAAGGCCATGTGGCCGACGTGGAGGAGTGAATGAGTTTCAGGGTGCTTAAGGCCCTGGGGAGAGGGATGTATATTTCATGCGGCGTGGACTCTGACTGACCTGAGGATTATAAACACCAGACAGACAGACAGAGAGACAGAAAGAAAGACCAGGACGGAAAGACTGAAGGTGAGCGAGAAACAGACAGCTAGACACAGAAGTACGGTCACAGTGATGGATGTTTTTTTCCCCTCCCTTTGTAATCCAGTGAACATTCGGTTCTGTAGCTCACGTTCCTTCTGTAAACCGATCGTGATCTTCAAACTTTTAGGATGCGCAAGCTCGTGGTCGGAAAAGTGCAGAAAAAATAAAAAATATCCATAAAAAAGCAACAACAAAGCTTTAAGCCGTCCGTGTTTATCAGCAGGATTTGGTAAGACGGGATGCTTTAATTAGTGGCATGTTGTAGTTCAAAGGTTGGGAGTTCAAATCCCATCCCTGGTTGAGTTCTTAAGCAAGAACTTCTTCACTCTCTGACTCTGAAGCTGAAAATCCGTTAAATGTCACCCTGTTCCTGGACAATCTATATAAATAAAAGACAGGTTTTGTCTGTACATTGGGTCAGATCTCGCTCTTTCAGTGATATCTTTATGGTTCATACATTGCAGGACCAGGAGCCAGTCTCAGTCTTGTCTGTATGTCTGTCCAGCCAATTTTGCCTGAATTTACTGGAACCTTGGCAGTACTTGTGTATTCGCCTGAATTTAAACCTGTGACGTGAATAAGATCAAAATTTGAGCAGTTATGTGCCAGACGATGTCTAAGCATCCAGTGCATCCAATTGAATGCTTCCCCCCCCCCCTCCACACAGTGGGCGTGGCTATACTCGTCACTCAAAAGAGTCAATCAACATGATCGTTTACCGTGTATAGACAGAGAGTATGTGAAACACCCAGAAATGATTGTAATGCACCTACAAGCCGCCCAGATACTCAAGAAACAGAAACAAAAGTGTGACACAGCATGGCTCACTCCAGAAAAAAAAAAAAAAAAGGCAAAGTAGCCAAAGAAAACAAAATGTTTAAAGATAAATGGACAGATCAATGTATGTTTATTCTGAAGTTTAATCTAAATGTGGAGTAAAAGTGATGTTATGAACAGTTACGCGTCGGATTTAATAATCTAGTTTAAAATAATCTACTAATGCGCTACTGTCTCAATGTAAACACACACCTGCACCAATAGATATTAATGAGAAAAGATAAAGTGAATGTTTTGACTGGGATTAGTTCATATTTCCACTTTGGCTGAAATAACAGCGCTGAAGTGGTAGAAGTGAATTTTAACACGCCGGAGTCGTTTTAAGACAAAACTTCATCTTTATCTGATCGACTTTTTCCATTTCTCATCTGTGATTCTCTCTCCGATTACCGAACAGGGAGTGTGTTTGTCTGAGCACCAAAGAAGTCCAACTTAGTGTAAACAAGGCGTCAGATACTCAACCTTACAGAATGTGATTTCTGTGTATCAATAAGTGAGACAGAGAGTTCTGCTGTACAGAGAGACACACAGACATGTACATGGGCTTCAACCTGAAATAATAATAATAATAATAATAATATCACTGATTACATTAAAGAGCAGCAGATTATTATTAGCTTTAACCTTATAACAATTTATAAATGTGTACTTAAACTAGTACATTATAGGAGACACAAACCCAGCACACAAGTTCAAAAATAATCTGCTTTAATCAAGTCTCAGAAGATCAAACTGTGTCACATGGTTCAGGAGAAACGACAGGAGCTTGTGCAGTTTTGTCTGGTGATAAATAAACCGCAGTCGGAACCGGTGCAACAGCTCGGGTTTATCCAGCGAAATGTGGACCAGATGCCTCAAGCCCTTGCTGTTGAACACGTCCTTTACAGGGTCAGTCTGTTACCCTTCCACTTCAAGTCATATCTATCTTAGGTAATATAATTACTATAAATTACATCTACATGGGAGAGGACTAGCGTGTCGTGGATCCTGACCGGCGTTCCAACACCTCATGCAGTCCAGACTCCGGGGACGACGGGACGGCTCACAGCTATACGTTTACTGACCTCACTAGAAAACACGTGTACACTGTTCCTGTATAAACGACGAAGGTTTCCTCTGAGCAGCACTGATCTGATCAGTTCATTAGCGAGCCGGGGCCACAGTGCCACCAACAGGGCTGGAGGCAGAACAGAGTTCATGGTCAAAGTGATTGTGTGTGTGTGTGTGTGTGTGTGTGTGTGTGTGTGAGTGTGAGAGAGAGAGAGAGAGAGAGAGAGAGAGAGAGAGTGTAATTTTGTGCAGAGGTGTTTCCCAGGCTCCACAAGTACAACATCTAGGTGTTTATTCTTCATGAATATTAAACAGCTTGGCCACCTCGTTCAGGTCAGCGTGCTCCTCTCCATCTTTAATGATCTAGAAAACAAACGTGTCACGCGTTAACGTTGTGCAGAAGAAGAAAGAGTGAAAAACAGTAACCACAAATATGAAAAGAGAGAGAGAGGAACAGTGTGTGAATTCAGTGAGTGGGTGTTTCATCGGGTCTTTCAGCGGGTGATTCAGTGGGTGATTCAGTGGGTGATTCCATGATTCAATGGGTCAGGGGGGTCATTCGGTGTGTGATTCAGTGGGTGAGTCAGTGATTCAGTGGGTCAGTGGGTGATTCAGTGGGTCAGTGTGTGATTCAGTGGGTCAATGGGTGATTCAGGGGGTGATTCAGGGGGTGGGTCAGTGGGTCATTCTGTGATTCAGTGGGTCAGTGGGTGATTCAGTGTGTGATTCTGTGATTCAATGGCTCAGGGGGTCATTCAGTGTGTGATTCAGTGGGTCAATGGGTGATTCAGTGGGTGATTCTGTGATTCAGTGGGTCAGTGGGTGATTCAGTGTGTGATTCTGTGATTCAGGGGTGATTCAGTGGGTCATTCAGTGGGTCAAGGGGTCATTCAGTGGGTGATTCTGTGATTCAGTGGGTCAGTGGGTGATTCAGTGTGTGATTCTGTGATTCAGGGGTGATTCAGTGGGTCATTCAGTGGGTCAAGGGGTCATTCAGTGGGTGATTCTGTGATTCAGTGGGTCAGTGGGTGATTCAGTGTGTGATTCTGTGATTCAGGGGTGATTCAGTGGGTCATTCAGTGGGTCAAGGGGTCATTCAGTGGGTGATTCTGTGATTCATTGTGTGATTCTCTGATTCAGTGTGTGATTCTCTGATTCAGTGTGTGATTCTCTGATTCAGTGTGTGATTCTCTGATTCAGTGTGTGATTCTCTGATTCAGTGTGTGATTCTCTGATTCAGTGTGTGATTCTCTGATTCAGTGTGTGAGTGAGCCCACCTTCCTGGCGATGGGCATCCTGTTGAAGACGTTCCACAGCACGATGCCGACCACCACCTTGTCTCTCAGGTAGAAGATCACTCCTTTCCCATAGTTCTCCTGCTGTGTGGGCGGAGTACGAGCTGCTGTAGATGTGGAAAGCGTTCCAGCAACCGCCTCCGTCTCACTCTCAGACCTGATTCCTGTACCTGAACACACACACTTACAAGCTTGTAATAGTGTCTTTATGGCTCATAGAATTCCTTTAATAAGCACTACATGCTGTGTGTGTGTGTGTGTGTGTGTGTGTGTGTATACCTGATTGCTCAGTAGCTGCTTTGGGTGTATCCTTGGCAGTAGCTTTAGCGAACACTCCTACAGTTGGGAGACTGCTGTCTACAATACCGATGGCTTCATACCCAACATCAGGGCCCAGGTCACTCCTAACACACACACACACACACACACACACACACCAACTGAACAATAAATAAACAAGGAATGTGTTGAAGCACGGACTTTACTCTTTTTGCGTGTGTGTGTGTGTGTGTGTGTGTGTGTGTGTGTGTGTGTGTGTGTGTGTGTGTGTACCAGAACATGGACTGGTGCCAGTAGGGCTTTTTGGCTCCAGTCATGTTTTCTCCAGCGAGTCTGCCGCTCACCACTGCGTGGTCATGATGCTCGACACGCCTCCGACCCAGCTTAATGTCATAGAAGCACGCAGCATCGCCCGCCTACACACACACACACACACACACACACACACACACACACACACACACACCCATTTTTAAAGAATAAACATTAATACAGTGTGTACTGCAGAGTGAGTGCAGAAGTGTGTGAAGGAAAACGCTAAACGAGTGCAGATGCAGACAGATGTGATGTGGAAGGAGGCCGGTCACACGCACCACCCAAATGTTGGAGCGCGCCTGCAGCTCGGCGTTCACGCGGTAGCCTCCGAAATCAGAGTCGATCTCCAGGCCGGCCGATTTTGCCAGCTCCACGCTGGGCTCCAAACCCACGGCTGCCACGATGTGGTCCGTCTTCACCTACACACACACACACATCAGAAGTGTGTGGAGCGACTCACCAACCTGCTCTAAACCCCCCCCCCCACACACACACACACAGTTCACTCACCAGTCGCCCGTCTTTCAGCTTGATCTCCACTTTCCCATCCTTGTAGGACACATTCTTGACCACGGCCTCCGTCAGCACCTGGACGCCCTCTGTCAGAGGTTAAAGGTCAGGAGAGTCAAACATACATGCCTTCTTGTAAGATACCAATATTTACAACCAGATACAATATTTTCAGTGTGCAAGTGAATGAATAAAACGTCCAAAGTCGGGTATATTGTATGCGTGTGTGGGGGTGACATTATGTCTGTCCTGTAAATCTGTCCTGATAGTGAATAATCCTAATTTTGGAAAATCCCCACCAAAATAGAGTCCAATATAGTGGAAAACAGCCCTGAGACAAAATGGTGTCCAAGATTCCACGATTTAAAAGCACAGACACGACACGGTTACATTTCCTTAGGCGCAGTTACAGTTTTTGGCCACATGATGGCCGTGTGGGGTAAGGGGACAGATTTAGTGGACTGGTATGATTTACACCTTGTAAATTCGTGTCAAGTGGGTACAAGACTATTTATCTTGGGGACAAAGGGGGACAAGACTCATTTTGTCTGACTTAAGAACAAATCCGACTTACGAACAAGTTCCGTTTCTGGTGCATGTTCATAAGTTGTTCTACCTGTTCATACATTTTCCACCTGTATTTCTAAAAATAATAAATAAATAAAAAACCTTATCCCAGCCCTCCGAGTTCCTCAAACGCTCATGAGCATAAGATTATTATATACATCATTTAAGGATATGGAACTGATCATTTTTTGAGTAACCACTGAGACGAAACTGAGACCGAGCCTTTAATATATATTTTTTTTAAGTGATCTGTATCGTACAGACTTTCATGTTCATTCTTCCCATCCTTCTCACCTTTCTTCACTTTGTTCGTGGTCCAGTTGCTCAGGTACTCAGGAAGGACTTTACCCATGTTCCCTTTCTCTGGGAACATCTGGATCACCTCCAGGCCCAGGTCTTGAGCTACAGAGAGAGAGAGAGAGAAAAGAGAAAAAGACAGAATGAACCCTTTCTTCTTCTTCCTGACAGAAGCCTGATCCTCTCAGAGGTTCTAGAGATGAACCCCCTCAGTTCCACACGTCTCCTCCTGTCAGGCCATGAGCTGGATTTTAAACAGTACAATCGGTACCATCACGCTCGCTGCTCACCGCTAAAGGATTTCGGGAATCAGCAACAGACTGCGGGATCCTGGCCGCGGCGTGACGCGAATCAGGCTGATTAATTAAAGGAGAAAATAAATCTGGCTAAATTTAACTGCTGGATTAGAGCGGCTTAGGGAAATCTGACGCCTTGTCTTCTGGAATGTCACAGCGTGCGATGTTTCCTGAGAAACAGGCGATCAGAGCGCTTACTGATCTCCATTGCGTCGTAGACGCGACTCTTGCAAACCCGAGTCATTTCATTATTTACCTTCACTGCACACATTCACCGTCTATTCGTCATTTGTCTAGAACACTTAAAAATCATCTTTAATAATTAGACATTTTTTTCCGAAATGCGTTTTGTTTGTCTATTGTACATGTTGCATGTTTTTCTCCTTACTGTTTTATTTATTCCTTAAAAAAAATTGTTTGATTATTAGATATTTATCTACAGTATATTGTTGATTTATATATTTGTCTGCGGATTATTTTCCAAACATGGATTTTAAAAATAAATTTATAAAATCTATTTTTATATTTATTACTTAAATATGTATAATTTGGCTGCATGTTATTATTTATAAATATCTATGCATATGTTAAAATTATAATATAATGTAGCTATTTATTATACATACAACGACTATTTTACAAAGTCTTAAAAATCATAATATTCTCCATGTATAAGATTTATTTAGTTATTTATCCATTTTATCTTATTTAATTGATCTATTTATTTATTATAAGGGAAAATGGATAAATAAATACATTATACATTAAAAATATAGAAAATATACATTATATTACATAAATTTTCAAATATTTTTTAAAATATAAATAAGAAATTGATGTATATTAAATAAAATTTAAAAAGTGTAGCTATGTATTTTGCATGTGTTTTTTTTATAGACATTTTGATATCAGACTTTTTTTTATATGCATCTGATATTTTCTATTCATATTTTTTTAAATATTAGCAATTTATTTACGTAATAATTTTCTATAATATTTTCTATGTATAAAATCTGTTTATTTATTTAGCGAGCTTATTTTATTATTTTTATCTATCTGTTTATTTTAGGGAATATCGGAGATACGAGTGAAAACAAATCGGACTCGTCCCGCCTTCACGCCGTTCCCGTTGCGAGCGTGCTGACCCGATTCTCGGCGTGTGACTGACGGCTCCGTGACGGCGTCTGGACTCACCTCTCCTGCCCAAGGCGCAGGCGAGCTCGCTGCCCAAGAACCCGCCGCCGATGATGGTGATGGACTTCAGCTCGCGGGAAACTTTCTCCAGCGCTCTGAAATCCTCAATCTGAGGCAAAGAGTGAGAAAGAGGAACAAAGAGCAGAGTTACTGTGAGAGGAAACCGCTGCAGGCAAATGGCTGACACACACACACACACACCTTCCTAAACAGCGTCGTCCTGTTTTTCACCTCATCGCTGGCTCGCTCAATCACCTGCAGGTTCCTGGGAATACCACCTAACCCGTGCGTAGACACACACACACACACACACACACACGTTAATGTCCACTAAATTGTGTGTGTGTGTATGCATGCATGTGTGTGTGAGTATTACATCGTACCTGTAGCAATCAGACACTTGTCATATGAGATCTCAGCACCGTCACTCAACCTGATTTTATTCTCCCGCACGTCCATGTGCACCACCTAGAGGACACACACTTGCATGATGAGCTTCACACACACACACACACACACACACACACACACACACACACACACACACATCCACATTTGGAGAGCTCATTAGAGAAGAAGTGTGTGTAGTGGGAGATCCCTCACCTTCCTGCCTGTCAGCACAGCCACGCCCCCGTTTTCCACCCCTTCCAGCTCACTGGGGCTCACGTAGAAAGAAGGAGGCTGGAAATAAATGCTGCAAATCACACACGCACACACACACACACACACACACACACACACAGGTTAGTACAACATGCTGCCCGTTCAATAAAGAATATAATTTGCATCACAATGAACTCTATAGTAAATCCTCCAGATTTACAATGTCACAGAGATTTCATAGATCTTTCAGTTAATCTCACTCCCTCACACACACACACACACACACCTTCTCTCTTTGCCGTTCCATTGTTTGAAGCGCAGAGTTTCCGTGACAACGGGGTCATCAGAGAACCACAGCTCTTTAGACAGAGGAGGCCTCATGTACGGCAGGTCGGCTTCTTCGGTCACGATCAAAACCTGCACGGAAAGAAACAGAAGGCTAGTCCTGGGAGCGCCGCGCACTTCACTCCTGCTGCTGAACATCGGGGACGTGGCCCTTTTTGTTTTTGTTTTTTTTTCCCCCAGGTGCGACTGGACACTCCCTACAGAATATCTAGCTCACATATTCCTGATTCGTACACAATATCCATTTAGAGTGATCGTATTATGAACAAAATTATGAGTTACCGTAACGGTAAATCTACCAATGTGTGTTGTGTGGTAAAATTCTCATCCTAATATCTTGGGATTGGTCTGCTAGCCGATGTAACGCTGAATTCTGACGGAAAAACCATTTGCAACCTACAGGAGGGCATTTACATCCAATTCACCATCATCTTCTCACGAATGTATAAGTTTGTACAACCCGAAATGTTGGGATGTTTCAAAAATTTGAATAAAATGAAAACTAAAAGAATTTCAAACCACATTTGGACTCGTCGGACCATGGAACACTTTTCCACTTTGAGACAGTCCATTTTTAGCGAGTCTTGGCCCACAGGACGACACTTCTGGACCGTGTTCACATACGGCTTCCTTTGGCATGGCAGAGCTTTAAGTTGGCATCTGCAGACGGCAGAGCGGATTGTGTTTACCGACAGTGGGTTTCTGGAAGTATTCCTGGGCCCATTTAATAATGTCAGTGACAGATCATGGCCATGAGTGACGAGTCTTCGGTCTTGTCCCTTACACACACAGATTTCTCCAGTTTCTCTGCATCTTCTGATATACACTGTAGATGGTGAGATTTACAAAGCCTTTGCGATTTCACGTTGAGGAACGCCGTTTTTAAAAGTCTCCCACAATCTTTTTACGCACACTCTCACATATGAAGAGCCTCTGCCCGTCTTTACTTCTGAGAGACGCTGCCTCTCTCAGACATCCCGTTTATAGCTCATGTTCCTTCCAGAGTAATCTTTTCAAAATTTCGTGGTTTTTTTCAGCCCTTTGTTGCTCCCCGTGCCAACTTTGAGACCTTGGGGGACCTTTGAGAACTGAAATGAGCTCTTGAAATTTAGTGGATAAAAGTGTAACAATTTTTCTGTTTAAGCATTTATGGTCACTATTGTTATATTGTGAATAAAATAGTGATTTGAAAGTCTTTTAGTTTTCATTTTATTCAAATAACCTTTTTTTTTAAATTCCCAACATTTCCGTAATTCGGACTACTGTAATGTAGAACGTTTTCCATCACATGCTTCTTCGATACATACATAATTTAACTGTAGTAGCTGACTAAAAATAACTATTTCTTTTTTCCTTCACAATCCTGGGATTTCTTTCTTGAGTTCAGGATTTGCGTATTCAGAAAAAAAGTGAGTCATCTGGGAGTGCAATCATAGCAATCAAAACACGTTGAAGCGATAATAACAAGAAGGGATACTATTGCAAAAGGCGAGTATTTTCAGGAGATTAAATCAGGTTGTATTATGGAATTTGTTGATTTAGACTATTTAACATTTGTGTATTTACATAAATAATTTAAAAAGTGTAAATCAAATCTGAATTTTTAAATTGATCCATCAATTCAACCAATAAACAAATACCCATTACATCACACAGCTCTATTTTTAATTTTTTTTAAATAGTTCACTAGCTGGCTAGATGTTAGCTGGAACTTCTGTCATGTCCAAAAGTGGAATATACAAGAAAAAACATAGCGGACTCAAAACAGAACTTTGTGGGACACCATACTTCAATTCTATTCATGTAAAGACATAGTTAAGCAGTAGAAAGAGTATTACTCACTCTAGCACCAGGGTCACGGGCACGGATAGACCTTGCTGCTGCAAACGATGCCGTACCTCCACCGATCAGGAGGTAAGGAGTGTGAGCAGGGACCTCAGGGAGGGCAGTGGTGGCGGCAGGGAGAGCAGATTCAGGTTCTAAAATGAAGACAACAAGTTCACTTCCTGGAAAGTCATAATCTCTCACATCTTCAACATGAAGTTAAATACGGGGGAAGGGGTGTGTTTAGGAGAACAGGATTTCCGGAAGAAGGTTAATCCCATGTGTGAGTTCTTAGCGTTAAGATCTAGCATTACAATTATCACACATTTCACCAAAAGGACCCGGTGACAAAAGGACTTCACAACCTAGCAAACCAGGTAGATGTGACCTCTACATTTTAGTCTTAGCAGTTAGCAATACAACAGTCACACTTCTATGAAAGAAAAAAAAAAAAAGACAGCAAACATGAACAGTGGGTTTGGGTAAATCATCAGGAAATGGTCCACTATGAAAAAACGACCCCTAAAATTCACACACCAAAAAAGTGGTAACATTATGTTTGGTTCCCATCCAGTTGAACTGAAGTCTTACCACTTTGGGTTACTGGTGGAGTCTCAGCCATGCTTCCTGCCACCACTTCAGGCACAGGTTCTGTTGGTTTTTACCCGATGCAAAAGCAGAGAAAAAATTAACCATGATTCCAAAAGCGAATAAAGGGACATCAAATAAGGTTCTTCAGTGGTTTTAACAAACACATCACTGGGTCTCCATGTACAAGTATCTGGCTTACCACTCTCAACAACAGGAGCTGGAGGTTCTTCAGTAGATTTTTCCTTAATGACGCAAGCCTCAGTCCCAGTTGAGGCAGTTACGGCTGATTCGGAAACGGAGGCTTCTGGTACAGCTTGTGCTACAGAAGGTTCCGGTCCAGTGTCTTCAACGACAGGTTCGGGAGTACAAGCTTCTGGTACAGCAGGTCCTGGTCCAGGGTCTTCCACAACAAGTTCTGGAGAAGAAGCTCCTTGTGCAGCTTCTATTACAGAGGGTTCAGGAGTCGGGTCTTCTGGAAAAGTTTCGAATTTAGATTGTTTAGATACAAGGGCTTCTGGATCGGAGTCAGTCACCGCTGCTTCTTCTGAAGGTTCGTCAACGGAAGACTCATGCACAGGTTCTGAGACATCCTCAGCTGTTGGCTCTAACACCACAAAAGGAGAACATGCGCAAGACTGACCTATTGGTTTGGAAAGCAGAGTCCTACAAATTTGAGAAAAGACTCAGAGGTCGGATTGTTGCCTTGGTCAGCATTTTACAATAAAGAGAAGGAATCTGGAAATCGGGGCATTTTCGCTTCATCTTCTGTAGCTTTCAAGTGTCCCTTATCAAGTCCAGCAAGAGGGGTGTAAACATGCCTGTAAGCAAACTCCTTAAAGAGTACCGGAAAGCTTCACTTTGATATCCATGTATGAAGTTATATAAATGGCCCAAAGATCACGCTGTTTAAAAGAAGCCAACAAGCTTGTGGGGAAAGAGCAAACAAATTAAACCAATCGAGTCCCCAGGTTAATTTGTGACAGAAGAAAGACGGGTGTGTTAATAACAACAAACTTTAAGAAGCAAAGTGTGGTACTGATGGGGAGATGGGAGTGAGAATGCCAAAGAACATCACCGCTGCCGCATTTCAATGAGACCACAAGGCATTGAGATGCTGACAGTCGGGTGAGGGAGCAATGGAGGACAAATGCATATTAGAACATGTTACAGAAATGGTGATTAGCATGGTGAGATGACTGAGCATGCAGCCACAACAACAAGAAGGTGCTCGACACGTGCAATATACGACATGCAGTGTTTGCTTATCACAAGGTGCAAAATCAACAAGGAAAGGGTTCCACTAGTGATCAATCCTGAAGAAGGTGCTACATGTAGTTCGGCAAAGTACACGGGGTCAGGTAAAGGAATAGAGTCTCGGATCGCTAGCAAGGCAGGAAACGCCAAGTATCCAAGACAGGGATCAGTCGTGTACTGCGCATCTACAGAACCTGATGGTACGTCTTCCGCAGTGTCAGTGGGCGGTGCTGGTTCTGGACCACAGAAAACAGCACACTCGACGTATCTCCAGCACGCAGATCGCTTAACTCTTAACGATGAACCATTACACTTGTCATCAACACTGAATTTTGAGAAATGTTAGAAAGTTTGTGTAACCCCGCCCCCCCATCCGAGGACACAATCCCTAACTTTCGGACTTCCAGAAGTCTACACGCCTTTTTTTAAAGGTTAATCAATTTCCAGAATAAAAAAGTTTACACACTCCTTTCAACGATTGTGTAAATGTTTTGTATCAGCTGTTGTAGTATCTATCGACACTTTACCTGGTTTAACACTTAACTAAAAAGAAGATGGTATTGCTGTGGTGAGTGTGTGAATGATTTATCTATTTATCTTTAGGTGGGTGCAAGGGCAACAAAAATACCAGCTTTGTGTCTTTTACGCACCAAATAACCACCTACTTGCCTTCTGACCTTCCACAAAAATCTGATAACTTTATTAGTGCTTTATTTGAAACAATATCCTTCCTGCGCGGACACCAACCTCCTAATGCACAGGAAGCACAGCGGACGTAATGTCAAGCTAGGCAGGTAAAGAAGCTGAGCGTTTGCACACGACAGGATGTGGCTCTGATTTTCTGACCTTCGCTCAAGTCATTTAAAATTCAAGCAAAACCCACCACAGACTGGCGTTAGATCTAACCCCAGGGCTGAAGTGTATTTACATTGTGGTACTGGCAAATCTGGATAGCAAAGGGGCTGGAGCGTAGCTACAAGACACTGGATAAACGTATGAAATAAATATGAAAGAACGTCAGATCTGTTATCAGGGTGATGATACTGAAACATAATTAATACCTAGAATAGAACTGTATATTAGGGACGGGACTTACCGGGGCCACCCGATTCGATATCATCACGATACCTGGGTGCCGATTCTATTTGTATTGCGATTCTGTACTTTACAAATCATTAGATTTTGCTACATCTAACTTTAACAAACTTCACACAGGATGCAGTGATACAGCTTAGAGTGCACCACCTGTAGGATTATAGAGGAACTGCAGCATTTTAGTAACTCCAATGCAAACATATATCTTGTATATATAAATAAAAAATATGGGATTTGGATCACCACAACAAAATATTGTGATATGTCATCATTTCCACTGTGTACATAGATATAAAGTATACACAGATTTTATTTTAACTTAAACAATAGCTTTAAATAAACAAAGCTACTTGAGGTTTTTTTTTTTTATAGCATGAAAATTAAACGTTTCACCAGGTTGACCTGAACGAAAGCTACAGAAAGTCCAAAGAGCTATGTGTTAGAGTGTGTGTGTGTGTGTGTGTGTGTGTGTGTGCGTGCTCGGACATGAGTAATTGCATGGTGGTAGATGTAAATAACTCACCTTTTTTTGGTTCTTTCACTGCTTTTGCTGCTACGAGAGGACAAAGAACAAATTCAGTGAATACATTTTAAAAATGCTGTGTGTGTGTGTGTGTGTGTGTGTGTCCTGGAGAATTTAAAATCTATAGCTTCCTAGATCTAATTGGCTGCTGCTACATTTAGCAGTTAATAATAGTTAATAAAACACAAAGAAAAATTAAATATATAAATCCTGAGTAGCATGTGTACCGTAAATACACTAGTAAACCTGCATGTTATAATTAAGCAGCTCAGGGGGGAAAAAAAAGCAGTTAAACGCACACACAGAGTCTGTGACCCACCTGTGACCTCTGGTTCCGTTGTTTTCTTCACCTTGCCCTCAATTTGTGAGATTCGCTCAGAGTATCTTGCGCTGTCTCTCGAGACAGTGTGGTAAGCCTAGGACAAGAACACACAAACACACACAGATTAGACACGCCTCTTCTCTCGTCTTATATTTACTGCATAACGTTACCATGACAACCATGAGCCGATACGCTCTTGAGTAAGCGTGGACGAGCTGATCTCACACAGGAGTGAAGCTTGTTAAGTGGCATCACACAAGCCCCGCCCGCAAATCAGTCGACTCGGTTTCAGTTTATCCGAAAATGGCAGCGACAGCAAAAGCGGACTTAAGGTGATACTCACATAGGCTCCGCCTGCCAGACACGTCGCTCCCACCAGCACGAAGTATACGGCGCTGTCCCCGGCTCCTCCCTGTGGACCGGACGACATGTGGGTCTGCGGCGCGAACGCCGGCGTCCGGTCATGTCTCAACACTGCAGAAACGAAGCACCACAAATACGTCAAAGCAGGAAGACTCTCACTGCAGTTCCAGGGGCGAGTCGTCTCGGCTTCAAGTGAGTCAAGTCTCCAAATGATTCATTGATTCATGTGTTCTGACAGCTTGTTTGCATATTTGTGTGTGTGTGGGCATTCCGCTTACCAGTACTGACACTGACCTTGAAGTGACCGAAATAAGTTTATACATGCAGGGAAAAAGTGTACAAAATGTTCTGCGCTTTTTTTTTTTTTTTTCTTTTGGACAAGTGTCTTTAGGATCTTTTCATTTCTAGAAAATCTCTAGAACCTGTGTACAATTAGCCCACATTTGTAAAACCTCAGGGTGTGTAGAACCCCATCTACTTTAGGAAGTTTATCTTTAGAAAGTCCACAGAACCTGAACCTTCAGCACAGATCTTAAGAACAACTTTAGAACCTCACTGCAGTAGAGCATTTAAGAATGTCGGTGCAATTAGAACCCGAAATATTTTACAACAAAAATGCCTTTAGTGCCGCTCTTTTACTGCTGTGGAGCGTTACTGTCTTTAGAACCATAGCGGTGGCACATCAATACTGTACTGCTCTAGCAACATTCCTGTTCTGCTCTAGAACCCTACAGGTACTGCTCTACAACCGTTATGTGCCAAGTGACATAGTGCTGCTCTAGAGCTTAAATGTTACTGCTCTAGAACCGGAGTGACAACATGCCACTAATCTAGAACCTTAACATTTTTAGTGACACATTTTGCTGCTCTAGAACCTTAATGTTTCGACTTTCAACTTTTTGCTGCTCTAGAACCTCAGTGTTTCTATTGACGTTCTATTGCTGCTCTAGAACCTTAACTCTGACACTGTACAACTGCTCTAGAGTTTTAATATTTGTAGGGACACTGCATTGTTGTTCTAGAACCTTAATGTTTCTAGTGACGTTCTATTGCTGCTCTAGAACCTTAACTCTGACACTGTACAACTGCTCTAGAGTTTTAATATTTGTAGGGACACTGCATTGTTGTTCTAGAACCTTAATGTTTCTAGTGACGTTCTATTGCTGCTCTAGAACCTTAACTCTGACACTGTACAACTGCTCTAGAGTTTTAATATTTGTAGGGACACTGCATTGTTGTTCTAGAACCTTAATGTTTCTAGTGACGTTCTATTACTGCTCTAGAACCTGAAATGTCTTTAGAGCTTCTTTCGAACCTGAGTGTCTCCAGATAAAGTCTCAGCACCATTAAAACAATTTTCTGTCGGCTTTAGAACCTTTAGTCGTGTAACGTTATATGAGCACGCGCGTTCTCTGAGCGACCGGAGGCTCTCCCGGGGTTCTGTGCTGCTAAGATGGTTAGCAGCAGATGCTAATGCTAGTGAAGCCGCGGTGATGCGCATTCTCCAACCTGCTGCGGCTCTCAGATCAAACTGACAGGTAACTGACGGACGCACGCACACGCTAACGGACACTCACGCGCTCTTTTCCCGGTTTGCCGACACAGCGTTGAGGAGGCTCGCGCCACCGGGGCCAGTTTATCCCACACCGCTCTGCACCGGAACATCGCCGCCGCTGAGATTATTCACAATCAACTACAGTCACTGAAGACCGCAAACTCCACCAGGTGCTCGCAAGGCCGGTGTTCTGCGTTAGCGCGAGGGGTCACCATAAACATCCTGCACCCCCTAGGACCCTCGTGTTTTAGTTGCCCTTAGATCTGCCTGAATAAAAATTTGAATTGTTAACTTTAAAGCTCATTATCTAACATAGACATTTATAACATGTTTCAAAACGTGCGCATCTGAACAATAAATCTCATAATACATACATTTACAAACTACGAGTTTACTAAATTACATAAATTTAATGTTTTATATTTTTTTAACTAGGCGTGTGCACGGCGTCCTAAATCTTATCGCGTCTCTCCTGACAGAGGGTGTAACCGGCGGGTCAGAGCTGTCCAATGAGAGTCAGACAATCTCTAATTCAGCCAATGAGAGTGAGACAGGAAGTGAGGGGTCGCAGGATGTTACAAGGTTTCACAAAACTTGGCGACACCGAAGACGTTTTGCAGGTCATTCAAAGTTTCTGAGCAGAAACTTCCGGGTTCCGCTTACAGCCCGCCTTCCGCTGCCCCTCATTGGCTGATGTTCTTGCGCACCGTTCACTTATTGGTTGTTTTTATGTTCTATAATAAAAATGCGTTTTTTATTGGTGGAATGGCAGTTCATAGAACTTTTCCATGTCTACTAGAGGTCAGGTCGAGGAGTAATTTGGAAGTGGTCATGTGTTTTTTTTTTCCTACGTAGACTGTGTGTGGATTATTTGCATTTATATAATACACTACATATAATTTGTTTGTAACGTCAAAATTGTAATTTATCAACATTCTGACATATTGTCTCAAAGTTCTGATTCATTATCTAAAAAGTTGAGCTGGCCCATTTTTTTTTACTCATTGTCTCAAAGATATCTACTACCATTTTTTCTTTTATTCTTTCTTTTTTTATTTTTTTTTTTTTGTTTTACTTTATGTATCTATCTACAAGGTGGTATCAAAACGTGTCAAGGATGGTTCTGTAACATGCCACCAGATGGCAGCACAAGACTGCATACACAGTCACAGGAAGCACTGACCTTCATAAGTCAGTGTGCCAAAAGACATGGTCCAGTGTTCATCAGGAACTGTGCAACCATTGCTATTATGACCAAATGCATTATCTGCTATTTCATCGTGAACAACAAATTGGAACAAAGAGCAAACATGAAATTCAGGTTTTAAGGTGTCTAAGGGTGGACATATGTTGAAAGTGGATCTATGGCCCACCAGTCTCTAAACCCTAAACCTCTAACCATCCTGCTTGATTTTCCACTCATCTCAAAATTCCTAACACCTGGGTCTGGCAAAAGTATGTGAACCTTTGGTGTGACCTGTGCAACTGTTTGATCAGTCCCGCTCATCACCTAGAGGAATCTGTGACTGTCCACAGATGAGCTTTAATCCGGGGTTGTTGATCCTCACTTCAGGTTCCTCACACAATATTTCACCAGGGTTCACATCAAGACTTTGGCTGTAGGCGCTGAGTTGCTTAGACGTCACCGTGAGCTCCTTCGTGACCTCTCAGGTTTTTCCCCGCCTCGTTCTTGGGGTGATTTTCGCTAATCGCTTCCTCCTGGGAAGAATAATTCCTCCATGTTTAGTACACAATCTGTCTGCTGGAGTCGAAATTCTTTAGAAAGGGTTCAATAACCTTTTGTTTTCAGCCTGAAGAGCATCAACACATGAGAAACATCCTCTGTTCGAGCCAAGATACACATCCGCTGCCATGTTCGTTTAAATGATCTGAATGGTGACTTTTTCAAGCACAGATGTGTTTTTGGAAACTTTTTTTCTGAATCAATAATTGACAAAGCTCAAATAATATTTTTGTCTCATTTGTTTAGGTGACATTTATGCATGAAGATTTTAAGAACATTTTAAAGGGTTCAAAACTTTCACTCACAATGTATCTGCCTTTTTTTTAGTCTACTCTTTATATTCTATTTTTCCTGCCGTTCTTTCATTTTCATGTTTTGCGTTTTTTTAAAAGGCAAGACTTTTTGTTAACTTTGGGTTTCCACCAAAAAAAAAAGCTTTGTTTGCATTTCATATTGAATTAAATGGATCTGACACTGATAGATAGTGGAGGTGGAGGAGGTGGTGGTGGTGCTGATGTGCCATGTGTGGTTTGGAACACAGCCACTGAGACCTGCGGGACTTTCCAAAACAACATGAACCAGGAAGTGCAGATAAGCGGGAACAGACCTACACAAACTTTTCCCAGTTTTTCCCGTATCCACACACACACACACACACACACACACACGGATAAATACAGAGCATTGAACTTTCACTTTCTATCTGTCATGCAGCTTGCCCTCTGCTTGCACACCGAACATGACGTTAAACATTCAGAGTAACCCATGTTATACTGCCTGTTATAACACCTGTTATAACCTCTTACACAGAGCCCCGGGTGCAAGCGCAGGAGCGACACCGAGGACTCTTTCTTTCCTGCTGCTGGTTGTGATTCTGGGCGCTGAAACTTTAATCACAGTCGTGCTGCTGTACAGCTTCACCCACGAGCTCCACACGGTAACACACACACACACACACACACACACAAAATCATTTTCCACACAATTGGGTTTTCGCACACCTTTCTTTCCTTCTTTCTTTCTGTGTTGTCAGTACTTTGTCCTCGTTGTCCTGACTCCTTTCTGTACTGTATGTCTGTCTTCCTGTTTCAGTCTATCCTCTAAGATAATGTCTTAATGCCAGTGAATGTGTGCCGTGTGTATGATCCCTGTGGTGCTCCTGTGACTAATTATCCCTATAATGTGCCTGTTATATAATGTTAATGTAAGTTGTGGTTACATCCTTGAAACTTCTCTAGAATGTCTTTCTAACATCACTATAATATTATTGTAACGCTCCTTTAACGTCTCTGGAACATTCCTGTGATGTCTCTGTAAGGTCACTGTATCATTTCTGCAACATTAATACCATAAATGTTTCATAATTATTTATTATAACAAATATAAATGTTTAATATTTAAAATATTTATATGCCATTCCTGTAACCTCTCTCTATAAGATTCCTGGAATTTCTCTGTTACATCACTGTAACGTTTCTCTAACATTTCTGTAATCTTTCTTTAATGTCTCTGTAACGCCTCTGTAACATTCCTGTAATGTCTCTGTAACGCCTCTGTAACATTCCTGTAACGTCTCTGTAATGTCTCTTAACGGCTCTGTTACATTCCTGTAACGTCTCTGTAACGCCTCTGTAACATTCCTGTAATGTCTCTGTAACGCCTCTGTAACATTCCTGTAACGTCTCTGTAATGTCTCTGTAACGGCTCTGTTACATTCCTGTAATGTCTCTGTAACGCCTCTGTAACATTCCTGTAACGTCTCTGTAATGTCTCTGTAACGGCTCTGTTACATTCCTGTAACGTCTCTGTAACGCCTCTGTAACATTCCTGTAACGTCTCTGTAATGTCTCTGTAACGGCTCTGTTACATTCCTGTAACGTCTCTGTAACGCCTCTGTAACATTCCTGTAACGTCTCTGTAATGTCTCTGTAACGGCTCTGTTACATTCCTGTAACGTCTCTGTAACGCCTCTGTAACATTCCTGTAAATTCTTTGTAACGTCCCTGTAACGCCTCTGTAACATCTCTGTAACATTCCTCTAACGTCTCTATAACGTCTCTGTTACATTCCTGTAACGTCTCTGTTACATTCCTGTAACGTCTCTGTAACGCCTCTATAACGTCTTTGTAACATTCCTGTAACGCCTCTGTAATGTCTCTGTAACGCCTCTGTAACATTCCTGTAACGTCTCTATAACATTCCTGTAACGCCTCTGTAACGTCTCTGTAACATTCCTGTAACGTCTCTATAACGTCTCTGTTACATTCCTGTAACGTCTCTGTTACATTCCTGTAACGTCTCTGTTACATTACTGTAACGTCTCTGTTACATTCCTGTAACGTCTCTATAACATTCCTATAACGTCTCTATAACGTCTCTGTAACGTTTCTGTAACGTCTCTGTAACATTCCTGTAACGTCTCTATAACGTCTCTGTAACATTTCTGTAACGTCTCTGTAACGTTTCTGTAACATTCCTGTAACGTCTTTGTAACGTCTCTGTAATGTCTCTGTAATGTCTCTGTAACATTCCTGTAACATCTCTGTAATGTCTCTGTAACATTCCTGTAACATCTCTGTAACATCTCTGTAATGTCTCTGTAACATTCCTGTAACATCTCTGTAACGTCTCTGTAACATTCCTGTAACGTCTCTATAACGTCTCTATAACGTTTCTGTAACATTCCTGTAACGTCTCTGTAACATTCCTGTAACATCTCTGTAACGTCTCTGCAACGCCTCTATAACGTCTCTGTAATGTCTCTGTAACATCTCTGTAACGTCTCTGCAATGCCTCTATAACGTCTTTGTAACGTCTCTGTAACATTCCTGTAACATCTCTGTAACGTCTCTGTAACGCCTCTATAACGTCTCTGTAATGCCTCTGTAATGTCTCTGTAACATTCCTGTAACATCTCTGTAACATCTCTGTAACGTCTCTGTAATGCCTCTGTAACGTCTCTGTAACGTCTCTGTAACGCCTCTGTAACGTCTCTGTAACGTCTCTGTAACATCTCTGTAACGTCTCTGTAATCTTCTGGTTTAATTTCTGTAACCTTTATCTGTAATTTCTGTAATGTCACTTTTAATTTTTATAACTTTACTGCATCTTTGCTTTAACATTTCCTGCAATCTCTCTAAAACATTACCATAATGTCTCTAACATTTTTGTAACTGCACTGTAACGTCTCTCTAACGTCCCTGCAATCTCTCTGTAATTTCACCTCATGGTTTCCGTAACATCACTGTAAATTCCTCTGTAATGCTTCTGTAGGATGACTGTCCCTTCCCTTTGCCATTCCATGCTCATTACTGTACCGTTGCATAGCATCTGATCCTGTCATGCCCCAGTAACACCTCTGCATCTTTGTATTCCTTTACTTTCACTTTGTCAGACCTATGAATCACTGGACTTTGAGGTCTTCCCGACCGAGTGCTTTCACCAACATGGCGGTGATCCAGCAGCGATGCGCACCGCAAGCCTGGGAAGCTGCGAACTCATGATGCAGGGACTCCAGAACAGCGTGAATACGGTACTGAGCGGAACCTCGCGGCGTTAAAATTGAACTAAAACCTGTGTCTATAATGACTGTAGAGCTTCCAGTGTGGAAGAGTGACGTGTCCTTTTAAAATCCACAGAGGCTCTTGCTGGACATCCGCAATTCCTTATGGCAGAGTTTAGGAGGTGAGTAATATACATTTTTTATTTTAATTATTAAATATTAAGACTTCATACTGTAATCATTTTTAAGATAACCTTCCTTATAAGAATTGAATAACTTATAAGAAGATAACTGGCCTTGATAAGAATTTACAGATTAAAGTGAGTTAGTGTTTTATTGTTCAATATAAATTGGTATTCAATTGAAACGCTTTTTTAAAATATATTTTTCTCTAATGATGTATTTCACAGAACACAATATCACCCAGGACTTCAAACCAGCAATCCATGTTGGAGCAAAGCATGAACTCAAACAGTATCAGCATCTCCAGAGAACAGGTCTGAATAATACTCCAGTGCTAATGCACCGCATGATACAAGTTAAAGGCTTTTAGTCAAATATTTGTAAAGCATGTGATCGAAGGACTGACTCGTTAGTCTGATCAGCTGGAGTGTCTAAAGTTTCAATGTTAAGTTTTGCACTGGAGTAACGGAACATTTAACAAGATCACTGAACCATAAAAAGTCCACGTATGGGCAAAACCTGTGGGCAAAAGCCTTTTTTTGTTTTATTCTTCATCATTTAAAGCTCATTCGTAGCTTTTTCCTGGTGTTTTATATGCCGCCCTCGGCCTCCAATATATAATATAATATAAGCCTTCAGGATTTTATCCCAGAATGAATTTTTACATTGTAAAAAGCATACGGAATTTCCTCCGTTCAAATGTGTACATGAGTTCTTCCCTTTTATCTACAATTTTAGCATCACGCCCAAACTGAGGATCTAAACCCATGACACCAGCGTTGTGCAACAGCCAATTTTAGCCCAACACTACAGGATACAGCTCACGCTATGTTGTGTGACCTCCCTCTTTATAATTCACTTCATAAATTACAAAACATTCCTTTAAATTGAACTGAGTATTGGTGATGAAATCACATTTTCATGAGAAACTTAATGTTTTAATATACTAGAATAATATAATTAATCTTTTTTTTTTTTTTTGGCGGGGGGCGGGGCTGCTACATCCTTATATCTTTTCAATTTTTACCTCAGTATTTCTTTTTATCATCTTAAATTCTTTTGGATTTTTAGTTCAGACTCGCTTACAGAATACCTCAGAATCACTAGGCTGTTAGCGCACACTTATTTGGACGTAAATGAAATGATTTATTTATTATTTGGGAATATGCTGAACATGCTTTGTATTTTTACCTTCTTTTGTATTTTCAGCTTAGATTTGTTTGTATTTTGTCCCAGAATTACTTTTACATTTTTAATATTTTAGTCATTTTACTTTTACAGATTTTTATTCCAGTTTTATCTCGGAATGATTTTTAATCCGATTTCTCAAGATTTTTACGTCATTTTCTGTGGGGTTTTCAATTCAGATTTGTTTAAACTTTACCTAAAAAATTCTTCTTGGGTTTTTACCTCAAATTTGTTTAAATATTAGGCTACCACAGAATTCCTTTTGTTTTTTTTTTTACCTCAGATTGTGGCGTATGTACTTTGTAGTTTTACTTTATATTCTTCTTCTTAAGTTCATTTCAGTTTCACCTCAGAATTACTCATTAACCATAGATTTGTCTTAATTTTTACCTCAATTACTTTTGGATTTTTACATCATATTTTACATCTTTACATATTTTGTGTATTATATATGCGTCTGTTTTTAATTTCACCTCAGATTAAAAAATAAATAGTTTTTAGTTTAATGCAGAACTTCTTTTGTTTTTTTTTTGTTTTGTTTTTTTTTTGACTTTATTACATATTTTTACTTGAGATTTCTTTACATTTTTACACTCATACAGAGTTGTATTCGCAAAAAATACATCCTTTAATTGGGCATCAGATTTGAGATGGAGTTTATAGTCCTGAGTGTGGAGAGTTAAAAATACCAAAAAATACATCTGAAATATCTGAAAATAGAATCCAAAATATATACAACATCGATTTTAAAATGTACAATTTTGGGGGTCAGACTTACTGTACCTGTAATTTCTTACCACCAGGTGATCCTCATGATTCTCGGCTGACGTTGGATCGTCTAAATTGGGAGGTCTTGAGCGGACAAAATACTCAGGAGGGCCTGATGATCCTCAGTCCTGCTGGAGAAATTGTGATTCCTCAAAATGGGATTTATTTCGTCTACTCTCAGGTTAATTTCGTAACCTCGAAGCTGGAACCGGATCGCCGGTTGGTCCAATACTTATTCAAGGGAACGAGATTGTATGCCGAGCCGATGATGCTTGGTAAAGCTGTTGCGAGTCGGCATCTCGACGTTAAATCCAGGGTGGGCCTGTATTCCAGCCACCAGGGGGCGTTGTTCCGGCTTGAGCAAGGCGACAGGCTCTCGCTGTGTGTGAGCAACATGGACACCGTTCTCCTTCAACCAGAGGCGACATATTTCGGAGCATTTATAATAGACTGATTAGGTTTATACACGACTCATATACTGAACCATTCACTGATGTCTTCAGCTGTAGCCTAAAGATACAACGCCCCTGGACGGACAAGAGACCACGCACAAAAAACCCTGATTTGATCATTAACGTTTGAAGCAAAGCTGTGAAACAGCGATTTTTTTAATTAAAGTATTTAATCAACAGACATTTAGCGAACACTATTGTTGACTACTAAACGAACACCAACACTAGCTCACTTTTAGGAAAAGAATTTAGGTGGTCCTCTCGCTACTCATAGAACAAAAATTAGTTAGATCAAGGGTGCAAGCTAATGTTAGCTAACCTACTAAAATCAAATATTAAACAATGTTCGCAAAGAAAATAAGGCTAATCATCGTATTCATGGTCAGTGTACTTACTAAAACTGAAGCATTGGATAATTTGCATACTGTAAGACTAACAGAACCACAAATTAGTAAGTAACTTCAGAAAGTAAATAAAACAATTATGGGAGCATTATATATATAAAAAAAAAAAAACTATTTAAATATATAAACAATTTAAATTATGAGTAAATATGTTCACAGGTATGTGTCGCCAGAGACTTAAATGGATTTGTTAGTTTTTAAATGTTTAAAACTAAAAGAGATTTTCCTTTATTTTATGTAAATGGGGTGGTTGGTGAATATCTTAAAAAGCTCGACCTATGTAATTTTTTCTTACTGAAACATTTTGTTTAATAAATCATTTTTGATTAAAATAAATATATGCTGTAAATAAATCTGATACCACACATGCTGGATGCCTGAGATCTTTTGGATTAAGTATGAACTTGTGTGAAAACGACCATAAACAGACCAGGACGAACTCGGTACGTAACACTGAATCCCGAATTTTTATTCTGAGCCGTTTTTATAAATGCAGGTACTTCAGACAAAAAAAAAAAAAACTGAATTCACTAGGTCTATATAAAAAACATCATGGGGGCATTATGAAATAAAAAAATAATTAAAGAAGGGATTTATCACATTAATATGGGGGAGAAAAAAACAAAAAAACAACAACAACAAAAAGGTCTATACAAAACCCCAAAAGGGCAGAATCTTCAGGAGAAAACCATATCAAGGATGTCATCTAAGCTTAAAAGAAACTTTCCACAGTTTTTTTTAAAACATGACTATGTGATGAAAAGACTAAATTCATTGTCTGGACTTAAAAATATTGTACAGTATGTGCATGTGTAAAAAAAATTAAACCAAGGAAAAAAAATAAAAAACAAATAAAAAGTCGTTCATGTGTGTCCCGGGCTCTCAGAATCGGCGCCGTTTGAAATCGACAGGCGGGCCAGGACGCGGGAACGGCAAAGGAAGTCCACCTGCGTTTCCTCCAGCTCCCTGTGAAGACATACAGATAGCGATTTCTTGAAGGCGCCTCTTAGCGCATGAGAAATTGCTGCAAGTTGGTTTAAATATCGTGCCAATGCACATGAAGGCGGGGGAAATAAATAAATACTGTCGTTATAGCATACCTCATTGGCAGCCATGTTGGGTGCTCCTCCAGGTGTGGGGTTTCCTCCCATTGAGGTCCTGTTCATTGGAAGGCCTTGACCTTTGACCCAGGACAAGCAGAAATGATTAATTTTCTTTTTAACATCACTTTTTCCAACATCATATATGAGCATTAATGGCAGGTGAAAAAAGAAGGATGGGACGGTATGAATGAATACATAAATAAGCAAACAAAGGAAAAGAAAAAAAAAAGTTAACCTAAAAAAAAAAAAAAAAATGGAACAGAGTGTAAAAAAGAAACAAAAAATACATGCGAGAAATCGAAGGAAGACCATTTGATTAGAGTTGCGTCAGGTCGGAGAGCCTCACCTCCCATGTGCATCCTCATGTCCTGCTCCCTCTGTGACAGAAAGACAAAAACACAAACGAGTCATTTTAGAACACCGAGTCGTGTTTCTGATTTGACCACTGGGTGTCGCTGTACCGTAAAAACACTGCGAAAGTTTAGAAGCGCAATTATCAATGATGAGCAGAGTCAATGCCCTATTCCAGTTGTCTGTGCATTTACACACCTACCCGCTAACTTCTTTATTTTATCCTCTTATTGTACAGAACCCAAACACACACACACTTGAATGCGTGCCGGTACCTTCTCGCCAAAGTTTGCCCCGGCGCCTTGCTGTCTCCTCATCAGCTCCTCGGTGTGAGCCCTGAGCTCCTCGTCCCTGCGGCGACGCTCCTCCTCCTGACGCAGCTCCAGCTGCTTCCTCTTCTGCACCTCCTGGTTGTGCGCCTCCTCCATACGTCTCAGCTCCTCCTGTCTCCTCAACAGATCTGAGAGGAAGGAAGAAAAAAAAAAAAAAAAAAAAAAGGATTATCATGAGAATCTCTATGGACACATAAGGCCGAGTGCATGACGGTGACAGGAAGTGGAAAACGGTGTGAACGAGTGAAGAAAGAAGGACGATGGAGCGTGTGGGACTCACCCTGCCTCATCAGCATGACCTGGTGCTCGTGTCTGGCCGCCTCCATCTCCTGCTCCAGCTTCTCTTGTGCCTCCTTGATGTTCCTGTCCACCTGCTCGAACTGCTGCTTCTCCATCTCCATCAGACCCTTCCAGCGCATGGCGTACTCGTACTCAAATGAGCCGGGCTGGGCAAAGCGCGGGGGCTGCTCACGCTCTCTAAAAATCACACACACACACGGGACACATGATGAGACACCTCAGTATTACGTGCATGCTGAGAACAGGACGATGCTTGGATAATGTTAAATGGTCTGAAGACGAGAGAGAGAGAGAGAGAGAGAGAGAGAGAGACTCACTTGTGGTATTGTGGGTTTTTGCTGATGATTCTCTCTGGAAGTCCTTCGTCTTCATCCAACTGCTCCATCGGCTCCACCGTCACAGGCCGAGGAAACCTGGAAGCACACCAACAGCCACTTTTCACTCGCAGCTCCTTTCATAGCAGAGTGCAAATGTTTGTACTCCCCACAGAATACAAAAAAAAATAAAAAAAATTAAAAAATGTGTAAGTGTGAAAGAAAGTGTGGATTAAACTTTTAAACAAAGAGAATAAACGTTAAAACTGTTGCAGTCACTAACGAGGTGAGGAGGAAAGCGCCGTCGGAGCACCGGTCCAGGGCTTTCCTGGCCGACGGCTTGTTCGCAAACTCCACGATGCCCTTCCCCGTGGGCCGGCCGCGGTCGTCGACGATCACGATGGCGCGCTCGATCGGGCCGAACATGGAGAAGGACTCCTCCAGGAGCTCGTTGGACACGAACTGGGGCAGGTTCTTCACCGAGAGCGCGGCGCCGTGTGTGGCAAAGCGCACGCGGATCTGACGGCCCCGGAACATCGTGTCGTCCAGCTCGGCTTTGGCGATATCCGCGAGGGTCTTGGTTTCCTGCAAGGAAGGGCACGTGGTTAGAGAGTCGTCGCACAGGGGAACCTCGCCATACAGACGTCCAGGATAGAGGATTTTCGACTCGTGAACCAAACTTTTGCTTCGGTTTGAAAGGAGAAACGTGTTTTCGTGAAAGAATATAACACTGTGATCCAGAGACAGCTAGCAAGGATGGTACCAGGATAAAACGGAATACACTTGCAGTGGGGAAAAAAGAAGAAGAAATGAATCAGTAATTACTGTGCTCCGATTGCCTGGAACTTGTGATAGTTTTAAGTGGTACCGTTTCCACATTAATCATAATTAAAAGTTTAAAATAAATGAGATTTACCGTGTTTA
Source organism: Clarias magur (assembly GCA_013621035.1). Lineage (NCBI taxonomy): Eukaryota > Metazoa > Chordata > Actinopteri > Siluriformes > Clariidae > Clarias > Clarias magur. The sequence goes on from QNUK01001049.1 coordinate 71,844, forward strand.
GTTTGTTTTCAATTTCATTAAAATGTCTTGTAAATGTTTTGATTATTTGTGTGTGCAAAAACTGATTAAACTGTTGGAAGTTCTGAAAAAGTTCTGGAATTTTTGGGAGGCTGGAATGGATTATCCGCATTTACGGTGCTTTCTAATGGAAAATGTGTTTCGCTATACACAATTTCGACGTACAAACCCGCCTCCGGAGCGAATTGGACTTCTCCGGCGAGGGACCAGTGTATGTGAGAAAACATGGGCGTGCGAACGCTTTAAACAGGTGGCTTTGCCGTCCTCACCAGGCGGATGAACCCAAAGCCTCGGTCCTTGTTGATGAAGATCTCGGAGGGTTTGCCATATTTGGAGAAAAGCTTCTCCACTTCTTCTTCGGAGGTGCCGGCGGGGAGGTTTCCCACGAACAGCCGGCTGCGCTGCGTGTACGTCTTCTCCCCGGGCTTCTTAAAGCTCGTCAGGTCGATGGTCAGACCCGCATCTGAAGAGGAAAACAAACAAACAAAAAAACTCTGTCAACATAAACATGACACGGAACCACGATCGCTCATCGTAAAGTAAAGCGTGTTCTCACTGGGGCTGGACTGTTCGCCGCTGTCCGTGTGCTGCCCGTTGCTGTCCGTCCCCGGCGGCTTCCTGTCGTGCTGCAGGTTCGGCTGCTGCCTCGCCGGGCCGTGGTTGTGCTGATCTGGACGGCCTCCTCGGTTTCCCTGCATCTGAGGACGAACAGGAGTTTCAGATAACGTCGAATTTCAAAGCAAATATCGTTTAAAGCCGACAAAGCAATTCGATTCGCACCCCTCATTCAGGTTTAACTCAAATTAATCAGATAATAATAATAATAATGCAGCCTAATGAGTTTGTTGTTGACCCTTTGTTTGGCAACGAAGAGGAATAGTTCAATATGTACAAGAGAACATCAAAAAGGTTTAATCAGAAATACATTTACTTACACCTATACATACACACTATTTTACCCTGTACTTATAATTATTTATATCAACTCTATATAAATATACAAATACATAGTGTACAGTATCCCCGATATGAGTAAACAAACAAACAATGAATAGATTTTATTCACCAAATCATTCAGTTTGCTTTCAATTCCACAAGAACGCGTTATTAAATAATATTTTTTTAAAAATCTAAACAGCCTAAACAGATGCAATTCCCCAGGATTTATTAGCATCCGATGCTAACCAGTGATGCTAACCCTGAGAGCGGCTTCTTGTCTCTCCTTTAAACATTTAATTACTTCGCGCCGCTAATCGTCCAAACACATCACCTTACAAACAAAACCTGCACTTTTCCGCGTCCTTGCGAAAAAATAAACGCACCCTCACCTTCACTGGCTGTAGATATTCCTTTGAAACCCGGCCGCGCGCACACAAAACTAGCCTCGACCACAAAGAGCACGAGAGGAGGAGCGAGGAGGCACAACCGAACCCTGGTTTCTTTAGTAACCGAGCGCTCGCGCCACTTCCGGATTCTGATTGGATCGAGCCAACGGTCACTCATGTGACGTAGGGAAGAGCGAGCCTTTTGATTGGTGGATATCTGTTTCGAACGGTTTCAACGGAGGCGTACTGGGAGGAGGGAGGGGGGGGTTCGTCTGGCGGAAATGACGTCACGAGTTAGTCAGCGGTGTAGAATTTAAAAGTCGAAATGAAAGATGTTAAAACGTGCGGGCGGTCAGATCCACCGATCAGATGTTTCATAAAAACGTTATAAACACGGTTACGGTAGTGATGGTGAGATAAAGCCCTGATTTACGGACAATAGTTTCACAGAAAGGTTCATTTCGTGACATTTACGATTTAGTTGTGGACAGGTTCGGTGTAGAAATTATAACCTAAAATCACAAGCAGTGTACATTTAATTTGGACATGTACAGTACAGCAGCTCTGCATCATATCCGCACTATATGGACTAAAATATGTGAGGTGTTTCGATCAGTGAAAGGCCACAGAATATCCCCAGTGAAGGGCAATCTCAATGCTTTATCATACCAAGACATGAAGAAGGCCCTTTTCTATTCCATCATGACTGTGTCCCAGTGCACACGGCAAGGACTATAAACACATGGTTTGATGAGTTCGGTGTGAAAGAACTCGATCGGCCCAAACACAGAGCCCTGACCTCAACCCCATCGAGCACCTTTGGGATGAACTGGAACGGAGATTGTGGGCCAGACCTTCTCGTCCAACATCAGTGCCTGACCTCATAAATGCTCTACAGAATGAATGGGCTCGAATTCCCACAGAAACACTCCAACATCATGTGGACAGCCTTCTAAGAAGAGTGGAAGCTGTTATAGCTGCAAAAGGGGGACAGACTCCATATTAAAGTATATGTATTTGCATACAATGTCATTGTGGGGTTGGCCAAATACATTTGTGTGTATAGTATATCTGGCTTAGTGGTTAACACTGATGCCTTACACCTCAAGGGTTCAGTCCCTGCCTTGAGTTCTCCCTGTGCTTGTTGGGTTTCCTTGACTTCCTCGAGTTGTGTATTATTTTAAGTATATAGTGTATATATTCTGTATAGTCAAGGTGGGTTTCCTTGACTTCCTTGACCACTTGTGTATTAGTTTCTCATTCTATATATGAGTGGTTGGATTCGTAAGATATTTGTAAAACTTATAAAGATAGCATTATATATATATATATATATTATATAGCATTATATATTATATATATACATAGATAGCATTATATATATATATATATATATATATATATATATATATATATATATATATATATATATAGCATGTAAAATAGCTAATATTATTTGCTATTTAGTTGGTGCACATTAGGTTTTATAGTAAAAACCAATCACAGTGAACAATAATCGGTTATGGCACACAGAACTGCCTGATTCCACTTTTGCCTTAACTTTGCTAACATGAAATATGAAATTGTATCCAATCTTATGTAAACTAGCGGCACAGCAATGTAAGTTAACATACAGCGTGTATGGAAAATGATAGCTCCCATTAAAATAATCACATCTTGTTGCTTTGCAGCCTGAAATGAAGACAGATACAGTTTTTGTTTTATCCAGCTGTATTTACTCAGTGCAACGTTTAACATCCACGTGAAAGATAAAACACCAACATGTCGGAAAAATATAGAAAACAATAAAAAAAAAAACATATCCATGTCTAGATGTGCAAAGCTTTGTGTGCCATTGAGAAGGTTACGCTATACACTGTAAGCGTTACACTCGCCTATTTCACGCAGACATAATATTATCAAGACATAACAGCTACTGTACATCACTTTTGCTCAGTTATATTTTCCCCGCTTTTTTTCTAGACTGTGACTTTGAGCTTTTCTTATTATTCCTTTTATTCATTGACTTTTCTATATCCTCTCTTTCCCATTGATTGTAAGAGGAAATGACAGTACAGCAGTACCTAAGCATAGGAACGCACCACCTTGTGAATTTGTGTCTTAAGAACTTAAATTGTAAGGAATTTGCCCCGGCATATGAAGCATTTTCGGCATACGAGCTCATTCTCTTTCGCACGTACGTCCAGGCGCTGCCCAAAAATTGTTTGTGTCAGTGGAAAGCCAAGTGAGCTTACATATTCTTTTTTGTGCTTTTTTTTTTTTTTTTTTTTTTGCATTTTGTGTACGTTTTACTGAAGACATAGGAACATGAGACCCAAGAATATTATCAAGAACCGCAGCAAGAAGAAAAGGGAGCCGCTTTCAGTTTTGTTTTTAAAGCAGCCGCTGCCAAAAAGAATCATAAATTAAGGTTGAGTGAGGTATAATGTCTACTTATTTCATATTTTACTTCGTTTACATGTAATTCCTAAACATTTTGATTGCTTTTATATGCCAACAATTAGATTATAGTGTTGTAAATTGGTAATATTGGCAATATTTTATATTTTTCAGTGACTGGGACTGATTATCTGCATGTATATTATTTCCTATGGGACAATGCGTTTCACAATACGAAATTTCACCTTAAGAACTCGTCTCCGGAAGGGATTAAATCTGTTTGCTGAGGTACCGCTGTAGGTTCAAAATCTGGAAAAAAAAAAAAAAAGTTTGTACAATGTCTTAATAATATTTAGCCAGTGGAAACTGAGACCATATAATGTTGAACAAACGTTTGTGAAAGACAAACATCAACCTGAAATAATAATAATAATAATAATAACATCACTGATTACATTAGAGCTGATCAGATTATTATTTTTAGCTTTAACCTTTCAACTGTTTCTACAAACTCTTGAGAGGAAACCCCCCCATGTGTATTATACTGAGCAGCTGGACGGCGTGACGTGACGTCATCGCAGCTGCCGGCGCTCTCGGGGAACCATGGAGACGCATCCAGAGCGCGCGGGACGTCCCATAAATAACGCGCGCTAGAGTAGCCATCGCTGCGCGCGAGGGCAGGGCAGTGCGCGCGAGCATGGCGCAGAAGGTGAACGCGAGCTGCGCGGGGTGCGCGTCCCCGCGGCCGGGCTCAGGCGCGCTGGCCGCCCTCCTCATCTTCACCATCGTGGCGGACGTGCTGGGAAACGCGCTGGTCGTCCTGTCCGTCTACCGCAACAAGAAGCTCAGGAACGCAGGTACATCACACACACACACACACACACACACACACACACACACACACACACACACACACACACACGGCACGGAGGATGAACCTTTCAGAGTTTTTATTCCCTATGGGCATGAGTTCAAAACCAAAGAGCTGAGTTACAGTTTTCATTCCATTAGGATATTTGTGCAGGGTTTATTTTTCGAGAAAAAAAGTTTGTTGAACGCTGGAACATGAAGCTGGAGTACAAGTAGAAGATTCAGAGATTCATCTTTATGAATCCCAGAGGGGAAGTGCTTTGTGTTGGTCACAGCTGCTTTCCGCTGTTTCAGAAGAGCAATAAATTAGATAAGGGGAATTAGAATAAATTAGAAAAACAAAAAACTTAAAAACAGTACATTCCGCCTTGCACTAATAGGAAGACACGGTACAGGAGTCACGACTGAATTCACATACTGTATAGAGCGGGGGAAAGGAAAGCGCATCGCACACATAACACAGTTAACACTATCACACTGGAAGAGCGGTAAAGCCCTACAGGAATGATAAGTGACTGTGGGAACAAGTGTTGTATTAATGTAATACTGTATTATTACAGACAGTCGCTAACCACATCATGTAAACATTACAGAGAAGAGTCGTATAATTTTATGGCCATTGGGAGAAAAGATATCCTGTGGCGCTTTGTACAGTAGTAACCAGTCTGTGTTTAACACTGAATAGCAGGAGAGAAGGATTGCTCAGGATCTACACAGACGGTTAAAGAGTGTAGAAAGAGTTTCAATGTCAAATCTAATAATAATCTGCTGATCTTTAATGTAATCGGTGATATTATTATTATTATTATTATTATTATTATTATTATTATTATTATTATGATTTCAGGTTGAAGTCCACGTCCATGTCTGTGTGTGTCTCTGTACAGCAGAACTCTCTGTCTCACTTATTAATAGACAGAAATCACATTCTGTAAGGTCGAGTATCTGACGCCTTGTTTACACTAAGTTGGACTTCTTTGGTGCTCAGACAAACACACTCGCTGTTCGGTAATCGGAGAGAGAATCACAGATGAGAAATGGAACAAGTCGATCAGATAAAGATGAAGTTTTGTCTTAAAACGACTCCGGCGTTATATATAAAATTCACTTCTACCACTTCAGCGCTGTTATTTCAGCCAAAGTGAAAATACGGATTAATCCCAGTCAAAATATTCACTTTATCTTTTCTCATTAATATCTATTGGTGCAGGTGTTTGTTTACATTGAGACAGTAGCGCATTAGAAGATGATTTTACAGTAGATGATTAAATCCCACACATAACTGTTCATAACATCACTTTTACTCAACATTGTGATTCCACTGATGGTGCAGATTCAACTTCAGCCAGAGATCTAAGCGCCGCAGAATTTTTGCAAGTTTTGCGTGATGTTGTGACTGAATCTGGCTGGACAGACATAAAGACATACAGACGTCCATTTTCTGAGACTGGTTTCGGGTGCTCCAATGTATGAAACGTAACGATATCATTGAAAGAGACACTCGGAAAAGTCCGACACATCCTGTATGAGAGACTTTCTATAAGGTGGTTTGTTTCACGTCAGAAAAAAGTATAAAAACAAAGTTTTTTCCCAATAGGTTAAAAAGTCAGTCACTTCAGTGTAACATGAACGTTTGCTAGTTGCACAGCTCAGACCTGAACGCTTTCCCTACATTGTTTTGTCTGCGTAATGTAAAAGCGACACATTCTTCATTTTGTAATTGCATACTTTATAATTTCACTGCACAGACTCTCTCACGGGCTGAGCCAGAACCGGGAGAGACGGACCAACACGGATCTCTGTTTATCATCAGTAAACAGGGCATATTTAAGCTTTCGGCCAGCTCCCCTGCATCACATACACCCCGCTCATCAAAAGAACCCAGAGACAGGCAGACAATGGCTAACGCATTAGCATTTCAACAAAAGACACAAGCTGCTTGGTTGTATATTAGTCTGAACACAGGCTATAGGAGGACTCACCGTATAAGCAATCAGGAAGCAGAATGAGGGGGAAGTTCATATCATATTATAAAACCATATAACAGCATAACATCATATTTAAACAAATCATAAATTATCTGTGAACCATAAAAGTGTACGAAACATAGTTTGCAAGCGGTTATCGATAAAATATTTGTCCAAAAATGAGAGAACACTTAGCACAGCGTGTCTCTAAAAAGTACGACACAGGGGAGAATGATCATGTGATGTGGGTCACGTGGCATCGGGACAAATTATTTTTGTGTTCTTATGAGAAAGTCAATAAAACATAAATAAATAGTCATGAAAACGTATTATATTTATATTCATATATCGATAGAACCCAAGAACCAGATGGTGACTTTGAAAGCAGTCCACCGTTTCTCTGCAGAGAGAGAAGAACCTTCCAGAAGAACAACCATCTTGCAGCATCATATTCAAGAAGACTTGAGGCAAGAAATGTTTCTCATGGCCTGAGAGTCCTTCAGGTGCCTCCAGGCGGCTGTCATGTGCCTGTTCCCGAGGATGGGCTTCCGTCTGGTCTCTCTACCGTCCAGGCCTGATTGGTGGAGTGCTGCAGAGATGGTTGTTCTTCTGGAAGGTTCTCCTCTCTCCATAGAAAAACAGTGGAGCTCTTTCAGACTGAGCATCATGCGGTCCCTGACTAAGGCGCTTCTCCCCGGTCGCTCGGTTTGGCCAGACGGGTCACTCTAGGAAGAGTTAAGGTGGTTCCAAATGATGGAGGCCACTGTGCACATCTGGACCTTCAATGCTGCAGACTTTTCTCTGCACCCTTCCCCCGATCTCGGCGGTCTACGGACAATTCCTGTCCTGTGAATACTTATGTATTCTTTTGGAGAGAAAAAAAAATGTTATATGTATATATATATAATAATTATTGTTTGTAGAATTTTGAGGAAAATCATTAATTTTATTCATTTTGAAGAAAAAAAAAAGGCTTTAACATAACAAAATGTAGAAAAAGTGAGGCGCTGTGATTTCGTTCTGATGCTCTGTGGATGTTGTTAATTCTAATGGGTTTTAGTCATTATTTTGAAACCAAGGAACCCTTAAAAATTTTATTGAAAAAATGGTACTTTTTCCAAGATTCTGATGTTTTTCAAGCCAAGTGCAGGATGTACAGAATGTTCGTGTGATGTTATAAGATGTTTTCCATTGAGAGGTCAAATACGATATGTTTTGAGAAAATGTTTAGAATAAATATATTTGTCATCAACAGACATGGAACGTACCACAAATTACAGGATGACGCATGAGAGCGGGTCAAATGAAAACCTTCTTTATTTTATTTTATGTTATTTATTTATTGATTGATTGATTTAATTTGCTTGTATAATATTTCTCAATCAGTCAGTTTCATTTTGTCAAAGTGTCCCAGTGCTTAGAGAAAAAAACTTTGATCAAAGTTTAACTGCCGTCGCACAATTAATGGTTTCATGTGACGAGCCCCTGTATATTACATTGTGTTATTTCTAGATTAGATTAGATTAGATTAGATTACATTACATTACATTACATTACATTAGATTACATTAGATTAGATTAGATTACATTACATTAGATTACATTAGATTAGATTAGATTACATTACATTACATTAGACTACATTAGATTAGATTAGATTACATTACATTACATTAGATTACATTAGATTAGATTACATTACATTAGATTACATTACATTAGATTACATTAGATTAGATTAGATTAGATTACATTACATTAGATTACATTAGATTAGATTAGATTACATTACATTACATTACATTACATTAGACTACATTAGATTAGATTAGATTACATTACATTACATTAGATTACATTAGATTAGATTACATTAGATTAGATTACATTACATTAGATTACATTACATTACATTAGATTAGATTACATTACATTAGATTACATTAGATTAGATTAGATTACATTACATTACATTAGATTACATTAGATTAGATTAGATTACATTACATTACATTAGATTACATTAGATTAGATTACATTACATTAGATTACATTAGATTAGATTAGATTACATTAGATTAGATTACATTAGATTACATTAGATTACATTAGATTAGATTACATTACATTAGATTACATTACATTAGATTAGATTACATTACATTACATTAGATTACATTAGATTAGATTACATTAGATTAGATTACATTACATTACATTAGATTAGATTACATTAGATTAGATTAGATTACATTACATTACATTACATTACATTAGATTACATTAGATTACATTACATTAGATTACATTAGATTACATTACATTACATTACATTACATTAGATTACATTACATTACATTACATTAGATTACATTACATTACATTAGATTAGATTACATTAGATTACATTAGATTAGATTAGATTACATTACATTACATTACATTAGATTATATTAGATTAGATTACATTAGATTAGATTACATTACATTACATTAGATTAGATTAGATTACATTAGATTAGATTAGATTAGATTAGATTACATTACATTAGATTATATTATATTATATTAGATTAGATTAGATTAGATTAGATTAGACTGGACATGACAGCGTGACATTGTTCAATTTTGTTCAATGACATTTTTTTGCCCAGATCGGATTTGCATGCCATACTGTAGTTATTGTGACTTTTTTCTGACTCTAATGAGGACACGTCTGTCCTCTGAAACGGCACACACACTCACATCGACACGTCTTTGCTCGCTCGTTCATTTCAAAAAGCAGATGCAATTTTAGGGGAAAATATCCTTGAGGGTTCGATTCGGGAGGACGGCAAGCAGGCGGTCGGCTGTGTTTTTTCAGGTCCGGAAAAAGGAAGAAAGCCAGACGCCTCACTTTAGCTGCCGACAGAAAAGTTGATGAATTCTGATCCGAAAATTCTCATGTAAGTCACATGACCGTGTACCAGTCACGGTACCATATATATATATATATATATATATATATATATATATATATGATGTAAGACCACATAGGAAAGTTCCTCAGATCCGATCTGCAAAAACATCAGATTGGTTCGTTCTGAAAAAAAAAAAAAAGTTCTAAAAAGCTAAAAAATAATGAAGTTCTTCAATCTTTCCACTGTTTAGAACCGTCTTATCAGGTGTGAAGGAAAAACTGAATAGGAACTCTTAATAGTCCAGTGGCCTGTAACTCGAACGGTTACCACACGGACGGTTTTCTCAATGAGGATTTCCAATTGTAATAAAGTTTGGATGAGGAACCATGAGGAGCTCCAGTTCTAAACGTGCACAGATTCACCTGAACTGAAAAAGCAGCGTAGGGTGTTAAGTTTTAACAAGGTTTTCACTGCACCAAGTAAGAAAGGAATCCGCTCCATGAATTTGTGCAGATTGATGTGGACTGATCAAGTGATCAACCGACTGGTGGTGTCACAAACAAGCTAATGCGGCTTGTGTCTTGCTGAAAATCTCACCAGAGGGCTTGTTTATGATTACCGCGGCGGTTCGGTCTGGAGAAGAAGGCTGGCCATGTTTCCCCAGTGCTTGTACGGTACAGTACCTGCATGATAAAGAACCCTCCTGAAAAATGTTTCCAACTGAAATCCAGCTCACCACCAGAGACTAATCCATCAGATCAAACCCGTAAAAAAAAAAAAACAATGCATCAGCACTTCGGTTCCCTGAGAAGGATTAGCGTTATACATCATCTCCAGCACTGACGCCCAGGACGAAAGTCTAGACAGCATTCGAAGTGAAAACAAACAATCACTGATATTTTTATTATGATGTATGTAATACATGTCTTCATATTTTATATTTCTAGTCTTGGGGAATAGCCCCCAAAAGCACTTGTGGAAGGAAAATATCTGAAGCGCGAGTTAAAATAGGTGGTGATGATGTCCTTCATGTGGAAATAATGTTCAAACGAGACGTTCAGGACGTGACTCCGGAGGATAAGAGGTGTGACGTGGTCCTAAGATTCGCTCCAAGATGGATGCCTCGGAAGAGCTTTTCCTTATTTCTAACTTAATTTGAAGAGAACAACTGATACACACTCACCACATCCTCCACATCCTCTCTCTGTGTGTGTGTGTGCGTGTGTGTGTGTGTGTGTGTGTGTGTGTGTGTGTCGCTCTCTTTACGTCTCTCATCTTTTTTTGGCATGATTATCTGGCAATAAAGGCAACACTGTATTCACATCGATCATCCCCATCCTCTGCTCACCCGGAGCACGAAAGAAAGACAACAGCGCTCATTTTTATACATGCATCGACTCAGAACCCTGCGGCTCCCTCAGAAACACAGCATGCTTTTTCTAGATAACAGCATCTGATCATGAAGCTGCTTGCTCCAAGGTCACGGTGAAGACAGGGGTAGTTATGGGGTAATAAAAAAAAAATAAAAAAAAAGCTTACATTAAAAAAAAAAAAGAAAGAAAGAAAGAAAGAAAAAAAGACTTTTTAGATACTATTTAAATATTTGATAAAGTCATCATTGAAACTTAAGATTAATTCTCAAACTGGTTTATCTTCAGTAATGAGTGGAAAGCCTTGTGTTGAACAGAAACCCTTGGTTGTCCTAAAGTTAAAGGTCACTTCAGCGATTCATACTTAAATGTTTGTTTTTCGACCTTATTTTCTGTCAGGTAACATCTTTGTGGTGAGCCTTTCTGTGGCCGACCTGGTGGTGGCGCTCTACCCGTATCCCCTGGCCCTGCTTGCCATCTTCCGCGGCGGTTGGACGCTGGACGCAGTGCAGTGCCAGCTGAGCGGCTTCGTCCTGGGCCTCGGGGTCATCGGCTCCGTCTTCAACATCACAGCCATCGCTATCAATCGCTACTGCTACATCTGCCACACGCTGCACTACGAGCGCTACTACACGTGCCGCAACACTTGCCTGTGCGTGAGTCTTACGTGGCTCCTGAGTGTCGTCGCAACGCTTCCCAACTTCCTGCTCGGTTCGCTGACCTATGACCCCCGGGTCTTCTCCTGCACGTTCACGCAGACCGTTAGCTCATCGTACACCGCCAGTGTGGTGCTGGTCCACTTCATGATCCCGTTAGCCGTCGTGTCATTCTGCTACCTGCGTATTTGGATGTTGGTGATCAGGGTCAAAGGTCGTGTGCGGGCCAGACCGTGGACACGGGCCACTGACTTGCGCCACTTTCTGACCATGTTTGTAGTGTTTGTGCTTTTCGCTGTGTGCTGGGCGCCACTCAACTTCATTGGCCTGGCTGTCGCCCTGGATCCAATCAACGTGGCTCCAAAGGTACCCGAGTGGCTCTTCGTGGCCAGCTACTTCCTGGCATATTTCAATAGCTGTCTGAATGCCGCCGTCTATGGCTTCCTTAACCAGAACTTCCGCCGCGAGTACAAACAGATCCTCCTCTCACTTTGCACCCCCCGAGCTCTGTTCCAGGACAGCTCCCGATGTAACAGTGATCCCATTCGAAGCAAGCAGTCCCCTGCCGTGACCAACAACATCCCAGTGGAGGCTCACCTGTAAGGAAGTGGCGCTTAACTGCTCTCCTTGTTTAACAAAGCGGGTGAAATTGTTGCTACTCCAAAGCCTTCAGAATTGACATTTTTCCAGACTTTAGACTTTTTGTCTCACCTGTATGAAAATAGGTAAAGACTTTTGGGGATATTTAAAGATCACAGATGTTAGGTGTGTAAAAGACTGCTCCTATAGACTTTATTAACAATATTGTGGATGCTTAATTTTGTGGTGGTGCTAAGTGAGGAGATTCATAACTAGAGAGCAGGTTTACGTTTTCAAGGAAAGCGATCAATAAAAAAAGCTGGCACATGTTCAAACATGCCAGTGCCTAGATCGCACAGATGATTATTCTCCCTGAATACCTCTCATGAGTTTTCCAATAGCTTCCAACACAACATCTTGGTCTATAAAAGCAAAAAAGGAGCGACACAACCAACCAACCAAACAACCAACCAACCAACCAATCAATAAAGCAACCAGGACAACAACCAAGCAAACACCCACACAAATAATCATGCAAACAAACAACAAACTATACAACCAACCAAACACCCAATCAAACAATCAATTAACTGAACAAACAACTAAATAGCCAACCAAATAATCAACGAATCATCCAAACAATCAGACATCCCTCCAGCCAACCAACCAACCAACCACCCAAACAAACAAACAAACAAACATCCAACCATCTATATGACCAAGAATATAAGCCACAATCCGAAAAAAAAAACAACAACCAACAAATTAGCCAAATAACCAACGAAAACCAATAACCAAAATAAACTAAGTACGGAACAGCCAAACAAATAACCAAACAACTAATCATCCAACCATATAAAGAATGAACAACCAGTTCAATAACCAAATAACCTACCAACCAAATAAACATCCAACCAGCCAACTAAAAAACTAACAGACTTCAAACAAACTCGCTAACAACCAACCAAACAAGCAATTACAGTAACAACACAATAAGCGACCTAACTGACAACTCGCCAACCAAATAACCAACCAAACATAATTTTTTTTTTATTTTAAACTCCAACTAAACAAATAACCAACCAAAACCCAAACTACAAGATGACCAACAAGAACATGGAATAGAAATAAACCCCAAAAAGGAAAGCATACAGAAAGTATACACCCAACGCGAGCAAGCAAAGTGTTAGCATACAAAGCATCCCAAAAACGTCTCGGCTAATTGACTCTAAACCACAACATTCAAGAGTGTCATCAGCGTCATCTGGTTCTTATCCGCTTTTCTGATCAGATTTCTCAATCACTGCATGTTTACTTTCCGCTACAAAGGAAACAACTATTTTTAAAATACACACAGCAAAATGTTGTGACATTATTACGGTATATGTGTATATCTGGTTTATATATTCTATAGATTTCTGTTGAATACTCAGCAACATCCGTATGACTGATGTCATATTCTGCACTTTGCTAATTAGCCGGATGACGTTAATTCTCAGTACGACATTAAACAGTTCAGCTGATGTGAGGCTGCTGTTCCTTCATCCATGTTGGAGTTCAGTTTCAATCTTCTGGCTTCAGATGATCAGACTGGATTAAAAAAAAAAAAAAAAAAAAAAAAACCTTTTTCTAAATATCTGTGAGGCGTGCGAGTCCTGGCCATGAAACACAGCTTTATTCACGGACTGAGGAGGCCGAACTGATTGTCTTGACTGTTGCTCTTGTGAGGAAAGAATGTAAAAATTGTCTTTTAGTTTTTTTTTTTTTTTTTTTTTAATGAAAATAAAGCGGAAGCTTGTGATCAGTGTTTTGTCAGTGATGCCAGTCAGTTGTGTAACGTCTGTAATATCGCTCCCTTTCTGAAAAACACAAAGATTTTGTTCACCAAAGAAATAAATAAGGTTTTCCTCTGGGGAAACTATTGCTGGTGCTGAACATTAAATATCACCTGTCTTTTCCCGGCTGTGTCAGATTTCTGCTGTTACAGTCACTACAGAACACCAAACACCACACACACACACACACACACACACACACACACACACACACACACACACACACACACACACACACACACACCGCTCCCTGTTTATCATCTCATTCTCTCTTAGGTTTTTCTTTCATTTTCTATCTATCCATCCATCTATCTGTCTGTCTGTCTGTCTGTCTGTCTGTCTGTATCACTCTCTTTCTTTTTTCTTTCCCTTTTTCTGTTTGTTGTTCTTTCTTCCTCTTATTTCTCTCTCTCTATATCTATTTATGTCCCACTCTTTCTTTCTTTCTTTCTTTCTTTCTTTTTTTCTTCATCCTTTTATTTATTATTTATTATATGTATTTGGTTATTTACTTAATTTTCTTTGCTTCTGTTGTTTATTCTCTCTCTCTCTCTCTCTCTATATATATATATATATATCATGACTTTATTTCTTTCATTATTTTGTTTACTTATTATATTTATTTGTTTATAAATATACTAAGAAAGAAAAAAACTTATTTTTCTTTCTGTTTCCTTTTAATTTTGTGTTTGTTGTTTACTTCTTGTCTCTATCTATCCCCCACCCTATCTATTTATGTCCCCTTTTCTCTTTTTCTTTCTTTCTTCGTCCTTGTCTTTATTAATTTATTATTTTATTTGCTGTTCCTCATCTATCTATCTATCTATCTATCTATCTATCTATCTATCTATCTATCTATCTATCTATCTATCTATCTATCTATCTGTCTGTCTATCTATCTATCTATCTATCTATCTATCTATCTATCTATCTGTATCCCTCTCTTTCTTTTTTCTTTCCCTTTTTTTGTTTGTTGTTCTTTCTTCCTCTTATCTCTCACAGAAGCAAAGAAAAATAAAAAAATAAATATAATAAAAAAAAATAAAAGGATGAATAAAGAAAGAAAGAAAGAAAGAAAGAAAGAAAGAGTGGGACATAAATAGATAGAGATAGTTGTTTATTCTCTCTCTCTCTCTCTCTCTGTACCTATGTCCTGCTTTCTTTCTTTCTTCATCCTTTATTTATTTGTTTGTTTATTTTGCATTTACTTTATTTTCCTTTCTTTTCTTTTTCTTTTTTCCTTCTTGCTGTTTGTTTATTATACTTCTCTCTCTATCTATAATGACATTCTTCCTTTCATCATTTTGTTTATTTATTATATTTATCTATCTATCTATCTACTGTATCTCCATCTTTCTTGTTTTTTTTGTAAATGCGTGTTAAAACACAATATCTGTCTCCCCCTAGTGGCCGAGCATAATCATCGCGCCTACACGTGACCCGGGAGTCATGTGACCAGACCCGGAAGTGAACCTGCTCGTGTCGCACTGCGCTGTAGCCGCTGCCTCTGATACCGAGCTCGCGTTCATTACTGATCCGCGGTGTTGTAGCGAAGTGACGATGCAGAGCTACGACAAGGCGGCGCCGAGCCCGAGGCCCGGACCCGCGGCGGACAGCAGGGGGTAAATCTGTCGCCGAGCCGCGGCCGTACACCGGGGGTAGCGTTAGCATGTTAGCACGGCTGCAGGGGCAATAATAATCATAATCATAATAACAACAATAATAATAATAATAAGTGGTTTATCATGAGGATAATGACGGGGTATAAGGAAAAGATTTTTAAGGAGGAAACGAGTGTGTTTTTATAAAATGTAGTTTTAATCGAAGAAGCAGAAATGTAGAAATTAAGAGGAAGTGAACTTGCACGTGCCTTTAACGATATTCATGAATAAATCACCGGAGTTAATAAAACCCTGGTTCTGTCTCTGGGTCTCTCTGTGTGTCTGTCCAGGACTGACGGCTCTTTACTAGCCGTCCTGAAGACGCTGCTGTTCTTCACCATCCTGATGATCACGCTGCCCATCGGACTCTACTTCACCTCCAAAAAATACCTGTTCGAAGGTCTGTTTACAACTCGCACCCTTCACACACACACACACACACACACACACCAGGGGAGTGTTTTGTTTTCATCCACTGGAGGACCAGAAACCAGTCTCAGGAAAAAAAGTCCCCGTCTGTCGGGATTTTTACTGAAGCCTTTACAGTCCTTAGATCTCTGCCTGAAGTTTAACTCGCACCATCAGTGAAATCTAAATGTAGAGTAAAAGCGATGTTATGAACAGTTATGTATGATCTCTCTCTCTCTCTCTCTCTCTCTGTCAGGATCTCTGGGTTACTCCAGCAACGACAGCTACTTCTACGCCGCCATCCTGGCCGTGGTGGCCGTGCACGTGGTCCTGGCGCTGTTCGTTTACGTGGCCTGGAACGAGGGATCGCGGCAGACGAGGGAGGGGAAGCAGGACTGAGCGGGAGGGAGGAGGACGAGGAGAACGGGAGAGTTTTGATTCTGAGAAAAATGAAAGCGAGCGAGATTGAGAGAGGAGTGAAAGCCACAGGAGACTTTAGATGCAGTGAAAACACACACACACACACACACACACACACACACACACGTGAACCTCAGGGGTCACCTCACAGCTTGGGACGTGTGTGTAGAATGCGTAAAACTCGTGTTGTAGGAATGTCGAGCTTTTTTTGTGTGTGTGTGTAAAACTGTACAACCACAGACTCGTAGTTCTGCAGTTAATATTCCTAAAGATAAAGATTTTAATGCATTATTGTTGTCGGGTTCTGGATATTAAACGAGACTAGGAAAGTCCAGTCCACCTCCTGCATGCGTGATATTGCAAACTTCTGAAAGTTTTCAGCGAGTTACAGAACCGACAACTTTCCCGCTTTAGATGCTGAGAGGAAGAAACGAAGAGGAGGAACATCGTGGACAGTTTGCGTAAAATCACCCGCGACAGTTTGTGCTCTCGGCTTTTCACACCCACCACGCTGTCTAGACCAGAACTGCTGATTAAAGCCAGATAGTGATAGATAGCATCATGTACCATCTCACACACACACGCACACACACACACACACACACACATTGCTCTGACTCTGAATCATCTGGAATGCTTCTGAAATCATCATCTTCTTCCTCAGCGAGCTCATTAACTCCTTTTGTCGGTGTTTCTCCTCCTGTGTGTCCTAAAACTCTGCTGAGTGACATCGTTATTAAGGATAATAATTATACCATCACGTGGTGTGTTTATTGTTTAAAGCTCATCTTTGTATCGTGACTACAGAGCTTCTGAAGGGACCTTTTGCTAAAAAAAAAAAAAAAAAGGAGAAAGAAAAGAAATTCTATAACTGTACATTGTATACTTAAAAAATAATAATAATTTGAATTGATGGGCCTGAGATAATAACTTCATGAGATCCTTCGTCATTTTCTAGAAATCAAAACTTTAACGAGATAGTAGTAAAGGAAACGATGTGGTGTTACGCCATCATGTACTTTAATGAATTTTTTAAAAATTATTAGCATCAGTTATGAGAATTTTTTTCTTTAATGAAAATAATACACGCATTAATTTTTTTGGGAAAAAAAAAAAAAAAACAGAATTGAAGACCGATGCTGCTTTGTGTTTTTTTTTTTTTTTACAAGAATACAGAAAATAACAAAACAATTTCCTGAAAGATAGTAACTGATGCTCATAATAATAATAATAATAATAATAATGACATGATGGTGTTTTACTGTGTCTTTTTTTTTTTTTGAGGAAAAAAATATGAAAAACAGGGAAACACCTTTTGCACATGCAATATATTTCACAATATATTTTTTTCTTTGAATTTATTATTCCTTTTTTTTTTTTTTTTATAAATGTAAATGTCGCTTTAGGTGCTCTGTAGATTGAATGTTCTCGCGTGAGGAAAAAATATCTCAAATTTCATCTTTGTATTGAATTGAAACATTTTTGCGGTTCAAGAAATAAAGTAATAGATCTGTAATAGAGACTGTTTCAAATGTGTTTATTTATTTAGTCTTAGCAGTCATAACAACTGAATAATCAGAATTGGTTTGTAATTTATTTTGGGTCTGGATAATGTCAGTGAGACTACATGTCCAGTATTGGGAGTTAAAGAGGAAATGCACACTGATGGAAATGAAGGAGGAGGGGGGGGGTGATGGAGCGAGTTGGGGGGGGGGGGGGGTTAAGTGCGGAAATTCTGAACGCATGTCTGAGGGCGGGAATTCCGGCGGTGTGTTCTCCTGTGGGTGACTGCATTCCCTCCACATCACCTCAGCGTCTACATCACACACACACACACACACACACTCGGGATTCCTTCGGCGTCTCAGAGTTCCTCTTAAGAAAAATTATTTGCATGTTTGTGACTGGATCGAGTGTGAATGTGAAATTTGTGTTTCTAATACGCTCACATGAGCATTTGAAAGTTTGTTCATCTTCCCTTCCTTAAAGAAAAGAAAAGAAAAGAAAAAGCTCCAACTCCAAATCAATTTCTTGAAACAGGAACTGAGGCGCCGCTTGTCTACGCACAGGCACGGCAGGTCACGTCTTGAAGCCCCAGGACTGTAGGGGGCCCCCCAAGGGCTGACAACCTTGCGACTTCATTCGCGTGGAATTTAATTGCACACTCAGAAGCGCGTTTCAAAAATCGCCTGTTGAATTTTGAAGTGAACTAATGAGTTTTTCAAGGTTGTTTTTTTCTGATAGAAGGGTGTGTTTTATTTAAAATTCAGAGTAGCATCTCTTCGCTTCCCGTGTGCCGATCGTGATGAAACAAAGCCTAGATGTTACCTCAAGCTCGGCCAAGTACACCTGTGAAAACCTCATTTAAAGTCGTTTGGGAGGTTTTATGTGATGTGTGCACAAACGAACAGACAAGAATTCCAAAAAAACATCTCGATGTGCTCTTACTCGTCTCTCGTTCCTACAAATGATGTTTTCGCACATATCTTCAATGCACAAACACGCCCACTTTACAGTTCTACTACATGTATAGAAGATTTACTAGGGGTTAACCGCGGCGTGCTCTGCCCACATGCGTGAGGTTTACTCACTACTCCGTCCGCGTGCTGATCCTGGCGCTGCCACTCGTCATCACTTCCACTTCTGGAAGAAAGTAAAAATAAAGAAGGAGTGTGTAGTGCTGAAAACATCCTCGCTTAACACTTTGTCTTCAGTTCAGAAATGCGGTGACAAAACAAATGCTTACAAGTTTCAAGTTTTCAAGTTTCATAAAAGCTGTGATTAAGCACAGTTTGTCTTTCTTACTTAGTCCATAGACGTTCCTTGTGTAACAAGTGTGTGTGTGTGTTCACGTATAAGCACCAAAGATTAGTGTTCCTGAAACCGCCTAACCTTTCTTTCCTTTGTATGACTCACTCCAGCACACACACACACACACAAGTGACATAAGTGGAAATTGGATGTTGTGTAATGCATCTTCATTCTCATTTCCTCTGTTTTGTGTGCTCCTGTTGCTGCAGTCGAAAACATCCCAATGTAGAGGTTAGGACCACACACACACACACACAAATACATAGCATCATCTGCTTACAGAATCAAAGGTTTGATTGCCTTACAAGAGTGATGCACACCACACACACACACACACACACACACACACAAACCTAAATGACAAGAACTGGAGAACTGAATCGGTCTGAATCCAGAATCAGAACAGCAAATAAGAATGTGAATTGTGAGCTGAATCTGAAATTGAATCAGAACTGAAATGGCGACTAGGAATAAGAATCAACATTTTTGGTTTGAAATCATGACTGGGATTCTTTTCAGGATCTAAATTAGAATCTGAACTTGAATCTGAACCTGGTGACCAATCGGAATTGGATTCTGAAAACAATACAAATAATTCCAATTTAAATATGGGTAGAAAGGTCTGAATAAAATCCTGAATATGTAAATCAGAAACGAATTGTAATTAGACTCAAGCTGAATCAGGAAACTAGGCCTAAATCAGATTGTGTGCAGGATATAAATTTAAATCTGAATTTGATTCAGAATTTTTGATTTGTAACAAGAATTATCATCCGAATATGAACTGGAAAACTAGATTTAGGCATGACGGCACGGCGGTGTAGCGGTTAGCACTGTCGGCTTGCACCTCCAGGGTCCGGGTTCGATTCCTGTCCCTGTGTTCATGGAGTTTGCATGTGCTCCCTGTGCTTGGTGGGTTTCCTCTGGGTACTCCGGTTTCCTTCCACAGTCCAAAGACATGCGGATTAGGCTAATTGGCATCCCAAATGTGAATGAGTGTGTGTATGTTTGTGTGCCCTGCAATGGATTGGCACCCTGTCCAGGGTGTACCCTGCCTCGTGCCCTAAGTCTCCTGGGATAGACTCCAGGCCCCCACGACCCTGAATACAGGATGAAGCGGTATAGATGATGAATGAGTGAGATCTTGGCACCTAAATCAGAAACAAAATGCAAACTGAATCTGAACTGGAATCTGAATCAGATATAGAAATGCTTTCAACATATAAATTAGAAACAGAATGTGACTCAGGATCAGAACTTGAATCTGAATTCTACTCAGAACCGGAAACCAGAATATGAACTGAAATCAGAACCTGAATCTGAATTGAATTCTCCAAACCAAATCCGTATCAGAATCGCAGTCCGTTGCTGAATATCAGAATCTATTTCAGAACAAATTTATAATCAGAAAACCAGAACCTGAGTTACTGTCTGAATCTGAATCAAAATGTCCAATGGGAATATGAATTAGAATTTGAATCTGAATCAGGATCTGAATTATCAGCTGAGGAAAAGAATCAGACTCAGGTTCTGAATAAGAAACAGAAAGAAATGCAGAAAAGTAAGAAGAATTGATGAATTTTCTAGCATGCAAATTAGATTGTAGAATAACTAATACCTATTTTTGTTGCAGTGTGAACATAATACAGAACGCTACAGAAGTTTTAGTGTCTCACGACTAACTTCCTGCATGATGTAACATCCAATTGACAGGATAGCTAAAAATAAAATATGGTGTTTGTGTATATGAGTGTGTGTGTTTAAAAGAGAAAGACTACTGATACAGAGCTTTTAAGGTATCAGTTTTAGGTTGGGGTAAATGTTTTTCTGTGTGTGTGTGTGTGTTGGTGGGAGAAAGTGCTGATGAATGTACCATTTCCTCAGTCCGAACACATCCACTTCCTGTATTTTGATGGTGCCACGGTAACCTTGGGTGATTCACCGGCTAGCGACCGTCGCCATGGAGACCGGCTTCTCTCTCTCAGCCTCGATAGCAGCGTGTCCGCGAATAGGACAGACCAGAGTGGCGCTCTCTATTCTCTGGGGCTAATCGGGATTATCTGGCTTTATACACTCGCTCGCACACACAGTGAGATTTGTGTGCCTTAGAAGATTGTGAACCTGCAGTGATGTCAGTGATGTAACAAAAAAGTGGGTGTGGCTAAACCAACACTCAAAACAACTTTACAGTTTTCATCATGGTGTCATGGGAAGAGAAGGGGCCGGGCGCTTCTCAACCTTCTTCCTTGATCTTGACCAGAGGGCTGAGAAGTGTTTGGCCACAGGGACTTTGGAAAGAGTATTTTGGAAAATCGAGAATGAGAACAAGGAAGAAAGTATTTGATGGGTTTCTCAGGGCGACAGGACTAGAGAAGAGGTTTTAAAGTGAAAGGAAGATGAGGGAGATCAAGACGAGAATGAAACATGGTACACTCCAACTGCAGGTAAACATCAAGAAGAAGAAGATTATGGTGTCATTAAATCAAACTCATAGACGATAATCTCTTCCTCTGATGATCTTGTTTACTTGCCTTCTTGGTGTTTACTGGCGGTGGCATTGCCTTTCAGTTTAAATCCCCCTTTCAGTTTAAACCCACTTCTAGTTCCATGACATCTTCCTATATTTTTTAAAATACTTTTCACACTGCACTCAACCTTTTCAAAGCCATCGCTCTTCCCCAGAAGGGACAGTCACTTTGAGTTAAAAACCTGAAGCCTTCCTGAAGATTCTTTGCTGTTAACGGCGGTTGCAATAGAGTATGTTACACTGCCGCCAACTGTAGATCTCAGGCTCTGTCGTCTTTCCAACCGATTTTAAATTTTCCAGTCCAGCCTTAAAAATCGTCTAATGCTTCCTTCCCTGATCTTGCCTTGTCCTGTTCTGTGTCTTGAACTCTTCATATTCTTTTATCCGGCACTTCTACAGACTCTATCTGTTCCTTTCAGTAACGCTCTGCGCCTTTGTTTGGAGTTCTGTTACATCAGCACCACCTATAGATCTCATTCTGCCTCAAATTCCCGGCCTCCTAAAATTCACTTTTTATTACAGTCTTCCTCAGAAAGACCATTAAATGCGTCCGTCCCTGATTGGTGACAACATTGCTGCGCGATATTGCTGATGTTGCATTTTAAGAAAAAAGGGCTGTGCTAGTTGTGCTAGGCGGAGCTAAAGTCTGTCCTAGAAAAACGTAAATAGTTCTTAAATTTTATGATGCAGTAAAACTGTCCTGTCACTTTAGTGTTAATATTTTAGGGCCCCAGCACAATGACATCATCCCTATGACCTCATATTGTGAAGGGCCCTATTGTTCTTCTAAGCATTTTTCCCCCCAGCATTCAGGGCTTTTTGTGGGTCTTATCATGCTCAAAAAGTCATAAAAATCAGCACTCAGGTTGGAATCTGCTGCTATTAGGACACTTGAGTGGCTTTGTCCCTGGGCATTTAGAATTTAGAATTCATTGAGTTGAATAACTTTTGCTGTCCGTTTCATGGGCCACACTCAACAGGAAATCAGGTATTTTGGGTTGGTTGCAAAAGGCACCCGATGGATTTTGATGTACTCCTTCAAGGAGATGTATTCGATCGCCACCAAACCGGGCCAATGTGATCTCAGGACATTGAGGATGCAAAATTGCGAAGGGATTTTTGATCTCTCAAATGTTTCACCTGTGGCAAGGCCTTATATTTAAAGTGAAAAGTGGATAGTGACTTAGCTATTTACATTTACATTTACATTTACATACAGGCATTTTGCAGATGCTCTTATCCAGAGTGGCTTACAAAATTTATATATATATATAAAACTAGATGTGCCCACGACTTTGTTGGTGTGGAATTTAATTGCACACTCATAAGCACGTTTTGAAAAAATGTACAGCACTATCTGTTGAATTTTGGAATGAACTAAAATTTGTAGGTGTTACCATGAAGTGCGCGAAATGAAGGTGTGAGATCGTGTTTGTTATGAAACTGCACACTCATAAGTACGTATTTAAAAAATGATCTGTGGAATTCTTAGATGAAGTAACAATTTTTGAAAACCCCATTAAAATTTGTTCAGTTGTTTTTATGTGATGTGTGCACAAACAGACAGACAGACAGACAAAAAAAAAAAAAACTTCATGTGTTCTATTACTCATCTTACACCCCCACCTAAAATTTTTGAGAATATCTTCCATGTACAGACACTTTTATTATACATACATAGTATACTGTAGATTGATTACATAATGTATTATGTCATACTGGTGTTGGTAATTGCCCTTTAAATGCCCATGGTCTTTCTGGTGCGCCCGGGTGGCGACGGCGCAGGTGCTTGGGCCCGCTCATCGTTGCTTGCAACTATATTTTAAACGAATTTTTATAGCCCCGACTCTTGACTCCGCCCCCAGACCAACTTTAATTAGAAAAGGACTGAATTATAAAACGTTTCTTTTTTTTTTTTTTTTTTTGCATATAATATAGATATAAATAAATCAGCTTCATAAATAAAGTTCAGGAGGACTCTATTCGAATAGATCGCATTAGGGAAGATGTGACGCCGGCAGTGTGAGAAGCTCCTGTGCCGGTGTGATGACGACGCGGCGGTTATTATTAGTGTTATAATGATTAATAGACGTATTTATAGTGAACCTGTTGCGCTCGTGACATTGTGCGAGGCGATAACGGCACTCTTGGCTCGTGCGCCCGGTTTCCAGACAGTGACGCTGTACGCCATTCTCAGCCGATTACAGAGAGAGAGAGAGAGAGAGAGAGAGAAAGTGCGCGTGGCCGGTCATGCGCGCTCCCGTCCTGTGACTTTGTACCGGTGGATCAGGACTTCTCGGACACGCTCCTCGGGTCTGCGCGTATTCACTTATTAATGTGTTTCGTTCATGTCTATATGTATTTAATTGATGTCAGCAGTTAATTTATTAATTAATTCGGTTGTTGGTCTGTTGTCAGTGCGCGCGGGTCTGCTTGCGCGTGTGAGCGCGCGCGTGAGAAAAACTCCACCGTGGAAGCGGAGTGGAGGCGAGTCGCGCGCGCAGAAACGGTGCCGGTTATGTAAGCAGGCGCTCGCGAGTGGAACGGGTCAGACCCTGAGCGGCTCCGGTGTGTGTGTGTGTGTGTGTGTGTGTGTCGGGATCATCAGCTCGTCTCGCGCTCCGGTGAGTATGCACGGGATGTGTTGTTTTCTGCGCGCGCAGGAGAGCTGTCATCTCGCGCGCTTTAACCCGCGACCGGGCTCTCACGCGCGGAAATAAAACATCTCTCTCTCACTCTGTCTTTCTTTCTGTGTGTCTCTCTCTCTCTGTCTTTCTTTCTGTCTGTCTCTCTCTCTTTCTTTCTCTCTGTTGCTGTATGTTTGATTTCTTTGCATGTGAATCCTGACACAGACTTTAAAAATCACTGTTCTGTAACTACGTGTTGCTTTTACAGGGTTGTTGTTTGTAATTAAACTAATGTACTTTACTTTACATGTCATATCAAAGGTACATCTGTAACCATGGCAACCGGTGCTGACACCCCATGCTTGAACCCCCACCCCCCCAGCCCCACCACCACCATGCCAGTCTTTCTCCTATATTTACACTCACGCTTCCTTTTAGTGACTTTAATACTTAGTTTTAAAGTGTGTGATGTAATGAAAAAAAAAAAAAACCCAGCAGTCGCTGTTACACAACACATGACTTGTGTTAAGCCTTCCTCTGTGATGTCGTCTGTGATGTCATGCCCCTGATTTCATGGTGAGCGCGTGCTTTGTGCATCTATAGCACGCTAACTCGGTTACCCGCTTTTAGCACGCAGGTCCTCCCTGGGGACGTGGGCTGTTTCTATAGAAACGATAAGAGCGAACGCAAGTTACTGCTGAAGGAAATTCATCAACAATCATGAATGAAACTTTTTTTTTCTTTTACAGTTTGTTCTTTTAGAAATTGTTCCATTCCTGTTCTCTATTCGTTTGCGCTTTGATCGGGTAGGATCGTCACCTGGACCTGGATTTATGATTCGCTTCAAATCATCGCAGTCAAGTGGCTTTTATTGTCATCTTAACTGTACAGTTCAGTAAACGGCGAAACCAAAACAGCGTTCCTCTTGGACACTGCTACATACAACATAAATAAAAATAAAAAGAGTTTGCTAAGATGAGGCTTAATTAGTTAACTAGCTAAGACAACATATGAACACCATAAATGAACAACTATACAAAAAGACAAAGACAATCACTGTTTCTTTGCATTTCCCAGATGTTCTTGCAAATTTACTTGCAAAATGAACATTGAGTGTTTCATTCTTTCGCTTATGTTTAAAAGAAATATATATATATATATATATATATATATATTTACAGTTGAAAGGAAATTCACACACTCTAAAAACAGTTCCTTATCCGTGACCCTTATCCTTATCATTCTGTTTCATTGGCTGTTTGTGTCCAGTTTAATTAAACCAGATGTTTCATTACAAACACAGGAGATCAGAGATCATGTGTGTGTGTGTGTGTGTGTGTGTGTGTGTGTGTGTGTGTGTGTGTGTGTGTGAGTGTATACTTGTGTGTACATGTGTGTGTGTGTTAGGTAAGGCCAGTGTTACGCAGCTTCTCTGAATCTGGGTTACTGGGCCATCGCAGACAGGCCAGGCAGCATGACCAGCCATGCAGAAATGAACCTAAACCTGCTTCTCGTGGCAGAACACGCCTAAAGGTGCGCTGGCCCTTTAAGAGCTGTGACTGATTCTTGGGTATTGCTCTGCTACGACACGCAGGATCGTTCAATCCCACGCAGAGAGGCCAGAGTAATTAATAATCGAAATAAATATAAGGGGCGTGGATCTTTGTTGAGATTAAAAACGTTTCGTAACCAAAGAGTGCAAAAAAAAAAAAAAAAAACTACGGTTGAAGCTGGAAGTAAACAGTTCACTTTATTGGAAAAAACATGCAAGAGATTCAGATCCGATCCAGACTCGTGACTAGGATGAGCTGGAAGGAAATATCGTCTGCTGAAACACTATGTCAGAACTTCTGCCCCGGAATCTGCCCCGTTTAATCCCCTGAGATTATAAAGAACTTGCTTATCGAGTTGTATTTAACGTGTATGGAAGGAGACTCCAGTACCAGAGCTTCGTAAACGTAACTTAAGATTTTCTTTCCATTTCCAGCCAAAAGGCTCGATTGACCCGTGACCTACGACTCATGTCTCTCAGGTACAAATGTGTCCCGTGTCCCGCTTCCACAGAGATAATCATGGCTTCGTCTGATTTTGACCTACATTTGCTCAGGAGTTTTTTAACTTCGAGGCACAAACACGAGGCGAGCTTTATCACGCCCAGCTCTCAGGGTCGTTAGATAAGAAGCTGCACTGCGAGAGACGGGAGAGCACGCCGCAGAGCTCACACTCACCAGGTGATAAGAGCGTGGAGTTAAGACTAATCTCCATGTCTCGCGTTATCACCTATCCATGTTTCCTGCTTCCTTAAAAGCAACGTCGCTACTGTTTGTGTTTCAACAAACCCTGAGAAAATGCAGGCTGTTAGCATTGATGCTAACTCTTCAGACTCTATTCAGGTAGGAGAGACACTTTATGGTGCTGTCTGTGTCATCATGCTTTTACTAAAACCTCCTGAACCTCCTGCTGGTTTATGAACAGCAACAGTCAGTCTGAGCTTCTAGAATTCTCCAGGAGCCTCTAGGATTATACAGGATGATTGAGAATGCTTCAGGAATGTCAGGAAATCTCTCAGTTAAGGGCTAGAGTTTATAGAGTCAGAGTTCTGCCCTACTTCACCACACTCCACTCCAATTCATTCCACTCCACTCCATTCCACTCCACTCCACTCTAATCTACTCTAAACTACTCTACTCCACCATGCTCCACCACACTCCACTCCATTCTACTCCACTCCACTCTACTCTAATCTACTCTACTCTACTATGCTCCACCACACTGCACTCCACTCCACTCCATTACACTCCACTCCATTGCACTCCACTCCACTCTACTCTACTCTACTCTACTCCACCATGCTCCACCACACGACACTCCACTCCACTCCACTCGATTCCACTCTATTCCACTCTACTCTACTCTACCATGCTCCACCATGCTCCACTCCACTCCATTCCCCTCCATTCCATTCCACTACAATCCATTCCACTCCACTCTACTCCACCATGCTCCACCACACTCCGCTCCACTCTATTCCACTCCACTCCACTCTAATCTGCTCTACTCTACTCTACCATGCTCCACCACACTGCACTCCACTCCATTCCACTCTACTCTACCATGCTCCAACACACTCCACTCTACTCTACTCCACTCCACTCTGCTCTACTCCACCATGCTCCACACTCTGATCTGCTCTACTCTACTCTACCATGCTCCACCACACTGCACTCCACTCCACTCTATTCCACTCCACTCCACTCTACTCCACCATGCTCCACCACACTCTAATCTGCTCTACTCTATTTCACCATGCTCCACCAAACTCCACTCCACTCCACTCCACTCTATTCCACTCCACTCCACTCCACTCTACTCTATTTCACCATGCTCCACCACACTCCACTCCATTCCCCTCCACTCCACTCTACCATGCTCCACCACACTCCACTCCAATCCACTCCACTCCACTCTACTCTACTCCACCATGCTCCACTACACTCCGCTCCACTCTATCAGGCTTCACATCACTCCACGCCACCACACTCCTTCACTCCAAGTGGAGCATTTTAACCCAACCCCCCTCCAACACGATCCACTCCATCATGCTCCACTCCATCATGCTCCACTCCACATAATTCCTCTTCACTCATTTACATTTAGCCATTTGGCAGATGCTCTCATCCAGAGCGACTTAGAAAAGTGCCTAAGCTTCCGTCATTGAATAGATCCTTACACCGGGTTACTAGATTACTAACTAAGTACAAGTGAAACTCTGATTTCTTTTTCTTTACTCCACTCCACCACAATCCACTCCATTTCACTTCACATCATTCCACTCCACTCCATCATGCTCCACGCCATACACCCCACGTCACTCCACTTCATTCCACCTCACCATGCTCCACTCCACTCCATATCACTTCACTCCATTCCACTCCACTCCACTCTATAGTTATTATAGTTACTAGAACTAATAACTAGAACGCAGCAGCACACCAAGCTGTACCCTGAGTGCTGAGAAAGTGAACAGGATGGCAGGAAAGAAAGAAAGAAAGAAAGAACTGGGCTTCATGTAACAGCTGGTCTTCTGTACTTTATTCTGCTAGCTGGTTATCATGCTGGTTAGTGCCAGCTAGTTAGTGGGATAAAAGAAATATAGCATGGGTAAGAGGGAGGTTATGTGTGAAGGGTTTCTGATTGGTGTGTGTGTGTGTGTGTGTGTGTGTGTGTGTGTGTGTGTATGTGCGTGCGCATGTTCTGGCTAACGGAGCGAACACGAGGAGAGATGACTCTCATGACTCCAGATGGAATGTGTGGTATCCGTGTCACCACCGTACGCGATGTTCAGCCAGCGTCCTCTCAGCAGCGACACACACACACACACGCACTCTGTCCTTTACCCTCTCTCACACACACTCTTCTCCTCCTCCCTTCATCACTCTCGTCTCCATTCTCTAAATCTTTACTTGCATTCTGCCGTGTCAGCGGGCGGGATCAGTGACAGCTTCATGATGTAACCATGACAACAAGAAAACACGCCCAGAGAAAGAGAGAGAGCTGAGAGTACTGAGAGAAGTGTGTGTGTGTGTGTGGGTGTGTGTGTGTGTGGGGTCTGTGGTTGGTCATGATTCAGTGTGTCAGAATATCACTGATGTGATGCCACACCTTACTGCCACGCCCCCATCTGTCCGCAGAGAGAGAGAGGAAGTTTGTTTGTGTGTGTGTGTGTGTGTGTGAGTGTGTTTGAGTGAGTGTTTGCACAAATGTGTGTGACCTACATATACACAGAGAATGTTAACGTGTATGTGCAGATGAGTAACCGAGCTATTATAACCACACACACACACGCACACGCACACACACAGCAGGTGTTCTAAAGGAACATAATAAATACATTTTACTCTGTGTGTGTGTGTGTGTGTGTGTGTGTGTGTGTGTGTGTGTGTGTGTTGGCTCAATTATAGTCTCTCCTCCACATGAATTAGTCCGTACCTTTTTATCGTATAGAATAGGACTCTGTAACTCACTCGGTTTCACACACACACACACACACACACACACACGCACACACACACACACACACACACACACACACACACACACACAAAGGCTTTCACTTGATCTAATGTGAGGTGATGAGGTAATTAATTTAGCTGAGCCAGAGTGCCATCAGATAATTACACATCTAACAGAGAAATGTACTGTCCCCCCCACACACACACACACACACACACACACATAGAAGATATGGTGGAAATTCTGTTTCATTGTGATGTATAAGAGGTGACAGAAGAATTTTATTGAACAAAATAATGAGGAAGCAGAAGTTTTTGAATGAGTCTGTGTGTGTGTGTGTGTGTGTGTGTGTGTGTGAGTTCCTTTGAGATTAAAGGAGGAGCCTCAGATTTCTTTTTTTGTAATGTTTTTGTTCCTTCTTTCTGCTTTTATTAATGAAGAAGTGAAACCTTCATGCAATTGATATATCATAAAGATGACACAGGAACCTTTACTCCTTTGTGATGTCACCAAGGAGACGATGGAACCAGAATAGAAGGCAACGTTTTTAGAAGTCTTTTAGAATGTGGAGGCACCGATCAGGGACAGTAGCACTTAATTAGGGCCGAAGTAATACAGCAGGACCCTCTTGTTTTCCGAGGGATTTTCCCTACCATTTTGGGCTTTTCGGGGTCTTAACATGCTCAAAAACACATGAAAATTGGCGGACAGGTTGGAATCTGCTGACATTAGGAAGCCTGAGCGTCTGGGCCCCGGGCGTGGCTCTGGGCCCTCACATGAGATTTTGCTGCATAGCTCATACACACTTGCACGTATGCACACGAAACTCTGTGCACATTTAGAGCTCATTGAGCCGAACAACTTTCACACTGCATGTCCTCGGCTCAACTCAACAGGAGGCCGGTTATTTCGTGTCGTTTACCAAAATGCACCCGATGAATTCTTACATACAGGTGAAACTAATAAGTTTCAATAAGTTCAAGCTGTGATTTGTCATAATTGAGATGATTATGGCGTACAGCCCATGAAAACCCAAATCCACAATCTCAGAAAATTTGAATATTACATGCAATCAATAACACAGGGATTGTACATAGAACACTATCGGACCTCAGAAAAGTATAAGTATGCATATGTACTCAGTACTTGGTTTGGGCCCCTTTTGCAGCAATTACTGGCATGGAAGCTCTCAGTCTGTGGCACTGCTGAGGTGTTATGGAAGACCAGGATGCTTCAATAGCGGCCTTCAGCTCTTCTGCATTGTTCGGTCTCATGTCTCTCATCTTTCTATTGGCAATATCCTGTAGATTCTCTATGGCAGGGGTGGCCAAGTTCGGTCCTAGAGAGCCGCAATCCTGGAGAGTTCAGCACCAGCCCTGAAAAAAAAAACTCTCCTGCCAGTAGCCTTAGTAGTCCTCAAGACCTTGATTAGCTTGTTCAGCTGTGTTTGATTAGGGTTGGAGCTGAACTCTGCAGGATTGCGGCTCTCTAGGACCGAACTTGGCCACCCCTGCTCTATGGGGTTCAGTTCAGGCGAGTTTGCTGGCCAATCAAGCACAGTAATCCCACGGTCACTGAACCAGGTTTTGGTGCATTTGGCAGTGTGGACAGGTCCCAAGTCCTGCTGGAAAATGAAGTCAGCATCCCCATAAAGCTCTTCTGCGCAAGGAAGCATGAAGTGCTCCAGAATCTCCTGGTAGACGGCTGCGTTGACCCTGGACTTAATGAAGCACAGTGGACCGACACCAGCAGATGACATGGCCCCCCAAATCAACACAGACTGTGGAAACTTCACACTGGACTTCAAGCATCTTGCAGTGTGTTTGTGCCTCTCCATTCTTCCTCCAGACTCCGGGGCCTTGGTTTCCAAATGAGATGCAAAAGTTGCTCTCATCAGAAAAGAGGACTTTGGACCACTGTCCAACAGACCAGTTCTTTTTTTTTTCTCTTTAGTCCAGGTAAGACGCTTCTGACGTTGTTTGTTGTTCAGGAGCAGCTCGACAAGAGGAATATGACATTTGAAGCCCATGTCCAGGATCCATCTGTGTGTGGTGGCTCTTGATGCACTGACTCCAGCCTCAGTCCGCTCCTTGTGAAAGTCCCCAACACTTTTGAATGGCCTTTTCCTGACAATCCTCTCCAGGCTGCGGTCATCCCTGCTGCTTGTGCACCTTTTTCTTCCACATAACTTTATATTAATGTGCTTTGATACAGCACTTTGGGAACATCCAACTGGCTTTTCCCTCCTTATGGAGGATGTCAGTGATGGTTTTCTGCACAACTGTCAGGTCAGCAGTCTTTCCCATGATTGTGCTCCTACTGAACCAGACTGAGAGACCATTTAAAGCCTCATGAACCCTTTGCAGGTTTTATGGCTTAATTAGACGATTAGCTTGGGACACTTTGAGCCTAGAATATTGAACCTTTTCACAGTATTCTAATTTTCTGAGATTGTGGATTTGGGGTTTTCATGAGCTGTACGCCATAATCATCTCCATTATGACAAATCACGGCTTGAACTATCTTGCTTTGCATGTAACGAGTCTATCTCGTATATTACGTTTTAAGTTGCATTACTGAAATAAATTAACTTTTGCATGATATTCAAATTTTTCGAGTTTCACCTGTACCTCCTCCTAGGAAATTTATCTGATCGCCACCAAACCGGGCCGATGTGATCTCAAGACACCGAGGATGCAAAATTGTAGAGGGATTTTTGATATCTCAAACGAATCAGTCTTAAACTTACTCCAAAATGTGGTTAATAAATGGCACAGGGTGGCAATTGCGCAGAGTGCTTGGGCCCGCTCATTGTTACCTGTAACAAAAGTTTTGCTTTTAAAGGAAGATTGGACAGGGACGTTGCAGGAAAGTGAGACCTGTATTTGGCACTGATGCAACTTTCAACCTTTGTGAACAACAAAAAAAGAAGTCGAACCTCGGTTTGTTGGGCCGCCGTGGAAGGCGTGACGAAACGTCGTCTTTTCTGTAACGTCACACGGGACGTCACGAGCAAGATGGCAGAAGCTGGGTTCCTCTGTGACATCATTAAGGTGGAGCTGGAACCACAGGATGAAACAGATGGAACCTGCTCCACTTTTTGAAAACGATCTTCAATTCATCTGGCTCTGTTCATGTTTCTCGGATACTTCTGAAAAGCCTGACCTCGCTGTTTGCCATTGCGCCGTGGAAAGTGAAACACTGCGCACGATTTGCTTCCTCGTCTAAACTAATCTAATCTAATAAAGATGCAGTTCAAAGGCAGGTAGTGTTAAAGGTGAGAAACTAAATGGCACTGGTGTGTTTTATTGTTCTTGTGTGTTGTTGGAGATCATTCCTTCCTTCCTTCTTTCCTTCCTCGTGTCTCCTCTGAACATGAGCACTCCGTTCTAAAACTAAAGACACACACACACACACACACACACACACACACACACACACACACACACACACAAACAGACCTGACAGTTTTTCAATACAGTAAAGAAAGATTACTTAGATTGTCTTCGGTTATAGTGCGCTCCTTGTAGCCTTATAACTGCACTCAGACGGATTAGCGTAACGTCTCTGCCTGATAAGGCGCAGGGTTGTCAACGGTCACAGGGTTTATTTCCGTTTACCTGCCTTTACGGCTTTAAGATTACACTTAACACTGTGTGTGTGTGTGTGTGTGTGTGTGTGTGTGTGTGTGTGTGTGCGAACATACAAGTTTCCTCAACAAAACAAAACAAATCTTCGCCAAATTCTGCGATTAAAACTTTACCGGAGTAAACAGGAAGTCGAATCTCATCACACACAGCCTCATTACAGTGTAGCAACTAGCCAGCTAGCTCAAATAGCGCTAGCTATCAGATGCTAATGAAGGAACGAATGAGGCTTTTGCATTTTGCTCCAAAACCAATATGACAACCAGGCTCCGCCTCTCGACTTCAACGTGCACGTGATTGGCCAGTGTCTCTTTAACTGACAGCAAAGAGAGACGGTGGAGCACAGCCAGTACGGATGGGAATCGATACGATATTATTGCGATACCTCTGTGCTAATTTGATTTGTATCGTGAGTCATGATTTTATAAATATCACAGATTTAGTAACAATTCTGAACAAGCTTAGCAAATCATTTGTTCCTACCACACAGGACGTTGTGCTAGTGTGGGGCACCACCTGCAGGATGATACAGGAACTGCAACATTTTAGCAACTTAAATGCAAACATATAAATTCCTGTTTTTTTTAAATATTTATTTATTATTATTAATCAGTGTGGCGATGCACACAAAAGAACCGCGATACGTCACTGAATCGATTTTTTTCTCTCTCTTTCTTCCCCACCTTTAATGCTTAGCATCATTCAACACATGTCGTTGAATGAAGGTAAAGATAAAACCAAAAGATGTTGATGAGAGCAAAGAGCTGACTGACACTGGAGACTCCTTCCGTACTCGATGTGTCAGTCAGTGCTTCGATCAGAATTCGAACTCAGTCAAGTGCTGGAAAAGGAAGTGTGTTACCACATGTCGTTTTGGCTTAATAGTGCAAATGTAAGGTCACACACAAACACACACACACACACACACACACACACACACACACACACACACACTTCAGTAATGATTTATACTCGCACATGACTCAGCCGGTGTTATTTCATATCCTTAAAAAAAAATAAATAAATAAATAAATAAATAATAAACCCGGGGAGAGATTTCAGTGATTCAGTCGTAGAAACACAGAACGAGTTCAGGAGTCGATCACACCAGTGCAGACACGCCACGGTTCCTGATTTCACATGCGGTTTGTTTTGTGCGTGTGTATTTTAAAACAGATACACGCTGTGTATTTTGATTTGTGATGTGAGAGCAAAAATCTGCGCTGAGTGTGCAACCTGGTGAACACACTCTCTCTCTCTCTCTCTCTCTCTCTGCTGTTCTACTGACCCACATTCAGCAGTGTGTGTGTGTGTGT
The DNA here is from genome assembly GCA_013621035.1 of Clarias magur. NCBI lineage: Eukaryota > Metazoa > Chordata > Actinopteri > Siluriformes > Clariidae > Clarias > Clarias magur. Next base: position 106,194 of record QNUK01001049.1, read on the forward strand.
GTGTGTGAGTGTGTGCGATCTCACAGTCATCCAGCTCAGATGCGAAGCAAACGAGTGTCAGAGTCAGACATTCAGTGCATGTACAGGCGAAGGGAAGGAAGGGAAGGAGGACGGAAGGAAGGGAGGAAGTAGGTCACAGTAGCAGTTCTGAGAACCAGCTGACTCTGACACAGCGGTCTGATGTTCTGACGTTCCGTGAATCTGATCAGTTAAAACGTGACGTCTGCTCTGTTCACGGAATAAAAAGACAAGTTCGCCGGATCAGATCTGAAAATAAAATCCAATCAGTACCGTTACTGGTCCATGATTTAAAGGAAGTGCAAGGAAGAGGCAAAGAGACGGATGAGAAGAAGGATGGAAAGAAAAGTAGTACAGGGAAGCAAATCAATAAAAAAAAAAAAGGAAGCAAAAGAGCAAAGAAGAAGGAAGAATTTACAGAGAATGAGAATGAAAAGTGATGGAAGGTAGGACAGGAAGTGAAGTGAAAAACTAAACATGAATCAAGGAAATTAGGAAGACAGAAAGTGAAAGAAGAAATGAAAATAAAGCAAAGGGAAGAGAGAAAGCAAGGAGGTGGAAAGAAATGTCGAAAGAGGAAGAAGGGGCAGTAGATAATAGGAAGAAGAAATGAAATAAAGAACAAATGTGTTGAAAAAATGGCAGGAGAGAAGGGTAAGAAAAAAGACATTAAAAAAGCTAGAGGTGAAGTAGCAAAAAATGAGATGTACGACAAAAGATAGTATGTGGAGAAAAAGGGAGGAAAGAAAGAATTATGAATAAAGAAATGGAGAAGAAAAGGAATAAAAGAGAGAGAGAGAGAGAGAAAGAGTGGAGACGGGAAGAAAAGCAAGGGGACAAGAAGACGATAGAAAGTAATGAAAAGTATAAGAAAGGAATAAAGAACGTACAGAAAGAAACAGAAGGAGGGAGCGAGAGTGGTATAGAGGACAGGCTGCAAGGTAAAGTGTGTTCGGTGACCTGAATAAACTCCTCGCTCGCTGCCTCGGTGTCCGTGTGCTGAGATCACCACGCATGATGCAGCGGTCGTCATGGCGACCGGACGGATGCGAGCGGTTTTCTTTTTTCCTTTCCCCTTTACAGTCACGCCATCTAAGAAAGAAAAGATGAATCACGGCCAAGCTTTTAGCGCCTCGTCACAAACGCGGCACACTTTGTGAACGCTCCGCGACTAATCACACGGCCGTTACTACTGACTGCTGAAACGCACACGGCTCGTCCTGAGTCACTGAGAGCGAAGCGAGTTTCAAGCTCGGAGGCTTCAGCTGAGAGTGAGCGCTCAAGTGTGTGTGTGTGTGTGTGTGTGAAATCAGCAGGTCTGTTTTCAGTACTTTCATTACTCGTGTTTTCACTGTCTGTGTGTTCTCAGGAGTTTATTATTGTCTGTAGTTTTGCACATTAACGGGTTTGTGTGCTTTTATAGAAACTGTGTGTTTCCAGTAGTTGTGTGCTTTAAGTAGGTTAGCCTTGTCAGTAGTTGTGTGTCCTTAGTAAATGTTTGTTTTTGGTAGGTGTGTGTATCAAGATGTCTTTTTAGTAGGTGTGTTGTTGTGAGCTGTATATTTAAAGTAGTCTTTAGTAGGTGTGTGTTGTCAGTAGTTGTGTTGTTTAGGTGTTTGTTGTCAGTAATTGGTTTGTTGTTTAGTAGATGTGTATCGTCAGTAGTTGTGTTTTTTAGTAGGTGTGTATTGTCAGTAGTTGTGTACTTTAGCAGGGGTGTGTTGTCAGTAGTTGTGTTTTTTAGTAGGGATGTATTGTCAGTAGCTGTGTTCTTTAGGTGTTTGTTGTCAGTAGTTGTGTTGTTTAGTAGGGGTGTTGTCAGTAGCTGTGTTCTTTAGTAGATGTGTAATGTCAGTAGTTGTGTTCTTTAGTAGGGTGTATTGTCAGTAGTTGTATTTGTTAGGTGTTTGTTGTCAGTAGTTGTGTTCTTTAGTAGGGGTTTGTTGTCAGTAGTTGTGTTTTAGGTGTTTGTTGTCAGTAGCTGTGTTTTTTTGTATGGGTGTATTGTCAGTAGTTGTGTTCTTTAGTAGGTGAGTATTGTCAGTAGTTGTGTTTTTTTAGTAGGGGTGTATTGTCAGTAGTTGTGTTCTTTAGTATGGGTGTATTGTCAGTAGTTGTATTCTTTAGTAGGGGGTTTGTTGTCAGTAGCTGTGACCTTTAGTAGATGTGTGTTGTCAGTAGCTGTGTTCTTTAGTGGGGGTGTATTGTCAGTAGTTGTGTTCTTTAGTAGGTGAGTATTGTCAGTAGTTGTGTTCTTTAGTAGGAGTGTATTGTCAGTAGTTGTGTTGTTTCGTAGGTGTGTTATCAGTAGTTGTGTCCCTCAGTAGACGTGTGTTATCAGTAGTTGTGTTCTTAGTAGGGGTGTATTGTCAGTAGTTGTGTTCTTTAGTAGGGGTGTATTGTCAGTAGTTGTGTTTTTAGTAGAGGTGTATTGTCAGCAGTTGTCTTCTTTAGGTGTTTGTTGTCAGTAGTTGTGTTTTTTACTAGGGTGTGTTGTCAGCAGTTGTGTTTTTAGTAGGGGTGTGTTGTCAGTAATTGTGTTCTTTAGTAGGGGTGTATTGTCAGTAGTTGTATTCTTTAGTAGGTGTGTATTGTCAGTAGTTGTGTTTTTAGTAGGGGTGTATTGTCAGTAGTTGTATTTGTTAGGTGTTTGTTGTCAGTAGTTGTGTTCTTTAGTAGGGGTGTGTTGTCAGTAATTGTGTTCTTTAGTAGGGGTGTATTGTCAGTAGTTGTATTCTTTAGTAGGTGTGTATTGTCAGTAGTTGTGTTTTTAGTAGGGGTGTATTGTCAGTAGTTGTATTTGTTAGGTGTTTGTTGTCAGTAGTTGTGTTCTTTAGTAGGGGTGTGTTGTCAGTAATTGTGTTCTTTAGTAGGGGTGTATTGTCAGTAGTTGTATTTGTTAGGTGTTTGTTGTCAGTAGTTGTGTTCTTTTAGTAGGGGTGTGTTGTTTTCAGTAATTGTTGTTCTTTAGTAGGGGTGTATTTTTCCAGTAGTTCGTATTCTTTAGTTAGGTGGTGTATTGTCGTAGTTGTGTTCTTTAGTAGGGGTGTGTTGTCATTTTACATGTGTTCTTTAGTAGGGGTGTACTTGTTCAGTAAGTTGTATTTTTTAGGTGTTTGTTGTCGTAGTTGTGTTCTTATTAATGGGTTGTATTGTCAGTATTGTGTTTTTAGTAACGGTGTATTGTCAGTAGTTGTTATTAGTTAGATGTTTGTAGTCAAGTAATAGCTGTGTTCTTTAGTAGGGGTGTATTGCCAGTAGTTGTGTCCTTTAGTGGGTGTGTATTGTCAGTAGCTGTGTTCTTTAGTAGGGGTGTATTGCCAGTAGTTGTGTCCTTTAGTGGGTGTGTATTGTCAGTAGCTGTGTTCTTTAGTAGGGGTGTATTGCCAGTAGTTGTGTCCTTTAGTGGGTGTGTATTGTCAGTAGCTGTGTTCTTTAGTAGGGGTGTATTGCCAGTAGTTGTGTCCTTTAGTGGGTGTGTATTGTCAGTAGCTGTGTTCTTTAGTAGGGGTGTATTGCCAGTAGTTGTGTCCTTTAGTGGGTGTGTATTGTCAGTAGCTGTGTTCTTTAGTAGGGGTGTATTGCCAGTAGTTGTGTCCCTCAGTAGATGTGTGTCATCAGTAGTTGTGTTCTTAATAGGGATGTATTGTCAGTTGTTGTGTTCTTTAGTAGGTGTGCATTGTCAGTAGTTGTGTTGTTTATGTTGTCAGTAGCAGTGTCCCTCAGTAGAGGTGTATTGTCAGTAGTTGTATTCTTTAGGTGTTTGTTGTCAGTAATTGTGTTTTTTAGTAGGGTGTGTTGTCAGTAGTTGTGTTCTTTAGTAGGGGTGTATTGTCAGTAGTTGTGTTCTTTAGTAGGGGTGTATTGACAGTAGTTGTGTTCTTTAGTAGGGGTGTATTGTCAGTAGTTGTGTTCTTTAGTGTGCCACAACAGGCCACAACAGTGTATTGTCAACAGTTGTGTTCTTTTAGGTGTGTTGTCGGTTGTAGTGTTTTAATGATTGTTTTAGGTTTACATTTTTACAAGAATTGCGTGTGAGTTGTTGGTAGTTGTGTGCCTTTAAGAGGTGTGTTTTCTGTGTGTGTGTGTGTGTGTGTGTGTGTGTGTGTACTGTGTCAGAATGTGCAGTGTGATTCAAATATATATTTTGTGACATGAGATGATGTGTGTGGATGTTACTGTATGTGTGTCTGTGTACATGGCCCCTGCTAAGCCTTTAGTTACATTGAACAGGCAATAACCACACTCTCTAACCCTGACATAATGTGTGTGTGTGGGTGTGTGTGAGTCTGCGTGAGTGTGTGTTGCTCCCCACGCTGACCTACTTTCCCTGTAGCGACCGGTGCAGCGTTGCTCTGCGGAGAGCAGGATCACTGTTTCTGTGATCATCTCCTCCTCCCACTGTGTTTGTGGCTGTGTTTGCATCAGAGTGTGTGTGTGTGTGTCCATGCTTATTTAAGATCAGCTGTGTGTTGCTTAAAAATGTCGGCTGAAGTATGGTTAGACTTTGGGAATACGATTCACCCGTGTAACAGCGACAGGTAAAGCAGTGCTGTGTGAGTGTGTGTGTGTGTGTGTGTATATGTGTGTGTGTGCAAACAGAAATACACTCACTCTGGGCATTTTCCTGTTTCTGATTCTGCTGTGTGGCAGTGGGTGTCTTTTCAGTAGGTGTGTTTTTTCCAGCAATTATGTGTCTTTCTGCGTTCCTTCCTCAGGGTGTTCAGTAGTTGTATTTGTAATTGAATGCGTGTTCTAAGTGATGCGAGTTGTCAGTAGGGTGACATGTTGTCATCACTTGTGCGTTCTCAGTAATGACTTTTTTTTGAATAGACGTGTGTTTGTATTGTAGCACACCTTGATTTTTCAGTAGTTGTATTTTTCGAGTTGTGTGTTTTCAGTAGTTTGTGCGTGCATCGTTCAGTAGGTGTGTTTTCAGATTTGATTTGCAGGTGAAAATGTCAATAATAATTTTTATTATTATTATTATTATTATTATTATAATTTCTCCAGTAGACCTGTTGTCAGCTGTGTTCTCCTGTGTTTTCATCAACTGAGCAACGTTTTTAGTAACTGAGTTTTTTCAGTAGTTTTATTTCCGCGAGTATATTAAGTGATGTGTGATGTCGTTTTTAGCACAGGATATGTCTTTCTCTCAGCACGTCCCCGAGTGTGTGTGTGTTTGTGGGTCGTTTGTGAGCGAGTGTGTATTTTCAGTATTAGCTGTCTTTCCAGTGTGTGTGTTTTTAGTATGGCTTATGCAGTAGGTGTGTGTTGTCAGTAGTTAGTTAGTCTTTTCAATACTTGTGTTTAATATACACACCTGTACGGCTTTATTTGTTTTCAGCAGTTGTGCGTGTCCCCAGTACCTGTGTGTCACTGAATATGTATTGCCAGTACTTTTACATGGAGGTCCTACCATGTAGAATATGAATAGAAATAATGGTCCCTAGTTGGACTCCAGAAGTTTGTAGATGGATGGATTGATGGTATTGTCAGTAGTCACATGAGTGTGTATTTTCTTCAGGTTTAAAGGTTTGGCTTTAAGGTTTCAGCTCTTGAAATGATAACAAATTTGAAATGATGAGCTGCTCCTAGATGCTACATTCCCGTCCCCAGTACTACTGAAACCAAGTAGAAAACTCCAGTTATCCAATTCAATGTGAGTGTGTGCGCAGTGTGTGTGTGTGTGTGTGTGTGTGTGTGTGTGTGTGTGTGTGTGTGTGTGTGTGTGTGTGTGAAGGCCCTATCGCACACCCCTCATGCTGCCCTTGGACTTCGGCTATAGTTAGTTGTACAGCGTAGAAGAAGTGCTGATACAGCGTCCTTTAGATCAAGGCAACACAATCACTGAGACTAAACATCTGTATGTGTGTGTGTGTGTGTGTGTGTGTGTGTTGTGAGTGGGTTTGGTGTGCACTGTGTAAGTGCTGCATGTATTTTGCGTGTAGGCTTGTCAGTATGCAAACCACAAGGTGAAATCCGGAGAGCTGCCGCGTTCCTGTCGTGTGTCTGTTACCTCAGTCAGTGAGATTATTATCCATCAGACCCAGATAAAGAATGAATCAGATATCAGACTTTGTTACGTCCGGTGTACCCGGTGATGGAGCCTTTCCTGATCTCTCTGGGTCTGGCTTTTGTTGTCTTATAATCTCCTGTTTCTTGCTAAAGGATCACCGCTGTCTGCTTAGCATGAGCCTGTGTGTGTGTGTGTGTGTGTGTGTGTGTGTGTGTGTGTGTGTGTGTGTGTTATGGGTGAGTCAGAAAGTAATTCCCACTGTCACTGTACCACTAATCCTTAAACACTCTATGTGTGTCATAAGCAACAGGCTTCACCCCATGTGACATTAAGCTGGGTCTAATAAGTAGACAAAGGCTTTCCTGATCCTTCCAGCTAGTCACTGTTTGCTTATTATATTTAAAAGTGGTGTTAGATTTGTACGTACTATCCTCGACCGCCAGCACATAATTCAATAGAAAGTGGCTGCAGCCTGTTCTTAATGCTGTCAGTGTTAATCAAAACGGATTGTGTGTGTGTGTGTGTGTGTGTGTGTGTGTGTGTGCGTTTGGGGGGGGGGGGTATGTTTTGATCAGGTTAGAGTGGTTAGGCTATAGGTGTATTAGGAGTCAGGTCCTTCCTAAGGAGGAGTCAGGTCCTCAGGGTCGTCATGAGGCTGACTGAGGCTGAGTTCTCGGGGTCATCATGAGGCCGGCTGCCTAAAATAGCTGCAGACATAGAAACAGACTATAAAAACAGACAAGAGTAAGAAAATGAAATGAAATAAAATCCAAATCCAGTTAAATAATCAACAACAAAACAAGTCCACCTTATTGTATGAAATAAGCAGTAAATAAAATAAATTAAAACGGGGAGAAGAATACCTCGTCGCACCTCGTCGCACCGTATGAAATGCTAAAGAGTATAAACGGGTCTTAAGGTGAGATTTGAAAATAGGAAGAGTCTGGGCCTGCCTGATGTACAAGCGCAACTCAGCTCAAAGTTTAGGGGCTGCTGCTGAAATTGCACGATCGCCCCCCGACTCTTCACCCTAGATGTAGGAACTGTAAAAGCTGATCACCCGACCTGAGAGACCATCCAGGACTGTATGGCTTTAAAAGGTCATCAGGTGGCAGGTGAGGTACACAGAACCAACGGAAATCATACTGGTCTACATCATCATCAGGCCACAGACAGGGTCATCAAGAAGCAGAATGGGTTCTATAGGGTCACCGGCACAGGGTCATCAAGAGGCAGCCTGGGTTCACAGGGACATTGGGAGGCAGCCTGTGTTCACAGAGTCATTAGGAGGCACTCTGGGTTCACAGGGACACTAGGAGGCAGCCTGGGTTCACAGGGACATTAGGAGGCAGTCTGGGTTCACAGGGACATTAGGAGGCACTCTGGGTTCACAGAGTCATTAGGAGGCAGCCTGGGTTCACAGAGTCATTAGGAGTTAGCCTGGGTCCACAGGGACATTGGGAGGCAGCCTGGGTTCACAGAGTCATTAGGAGGCAGCCTGGGTTCACAGGGACATTAGGAGGCAGCCTGTGTTCACAGAGTCATTAGGAGGCAGCCTGGGTTCACAGGGACATTAGGAAGCAGCCTGCGTTCACAGAGTCATTAGGAGGCAGCCTGGGTTCACAGGGACATTAGGAGGCACTCTGGGTTCACAGAGTCATTAGGAGGCAGTCTGAATCCACAGGGACAGTAGGAGGCAGCCTGGGTTCACAGGGACATTAGGAGGCAGTCTGGGTTCACAGGGACATTAGGAGGCAGTCTGAGTCCACAGGGACAGTAGGAGGCAGCCTGGGTTCACAGAGTCATTAGGAGGCACTCTGGGTTCACAGAGTCATTAGGAGGCAGCCTGGGTTCACAGAGTCATTAGGAGTTAGCCTGGGTCCACAGGGACATTGGGAGGCAGCCTGGGTTCACAGAGTCATTAGGAGGCAGCCTGGGTTCACAGGGACATTAGGCAGTTCACAGAGTCATTAGGAGGCAGCCTGGGTTCACAGGGACAGCCTTCACAGAGTCATTAGGAGGCAGCCTGGGTTCACAGGGACATTAGGAGGCAGCCTGTGTTCACAGAGTCATTAGGAGGCAGCCTGGGTTCACAGGGACATTAGGAGGCAGCCTGCGTTCACAGAGTCATTAGGAGGCAGCCTGGGTTCACAGGGACATTAGGAGGCAGCCTGGGTTCACAGGAACATTAGAAGGCAGCCTGGGTTCACAGAGTCATTAGGAGGCACTCTGGGTTCACAGAGTCATTAGGAGGCAGCCTGGGTTCACAGAGTCATTAGAAGGCAGCCTGGGTCCACAGGGACATTGGGAGGCAGCCTGGGTTCACAGGGACATTAGGAGGCAGCCTGTGTTCACAGAGTCATTAGGAGGCAGCCTGGGTTCACAGAGTCATTAGGAGGCAGCCTGGGTTCACAGAGTCATTAGGAGTCAGCCTGGGTCCACAGGGACATTGGGAGGCAGCCTGGGTTCACAGGGACATTAGGAGGCAGCCTGTGTTCACAGAGTCATTAGGAGGCAGCCTCGGTTCACAGGGACATTAGGAGGCAGTCTGAGTCCACAGGGACATTAGGAGGCAGTCTGCGTTCACAGAGTCATTAGGAGGCAGCCTGGGTTCACAGGGACATTAGGAGGCAGCCTGCGTTCACAGAGTCATTAGGAGTCAGCCTGGGTTCACAGGGACATTAGGAGGCACTCTGGGTTCACAGAGTCATTAGGAGGCAGCCTGAGTCCACAGGGACATTAGGAGGCAGCCTGGGTTCACAGAGTCATTAGGAGTCAGCCTGGGTTCACAGGGACATTAGGAGGCAGCCTGGGTTCACAGGGTCGTCAGGAGGCAGCCTGGGTTCACAGAGTCATTAGGAGGCACTCTGGGTTCACAGAGTCATTAGGAGGCAGCCTGGGTTCACAGAGTCATTAGGAGTTAGCCTGGGTCCACAGGGACATTGGGAGGCAGCCTGGGTTCACAGAGTCATTAGGAGGCAGCCTGGGTTCACAGGGACATTAGGAGGCAGCCTGTGTTCACAGAGTCATTAGGAGGCAGCCTGGGTTCACAGGGACATTAGGAAGCAGCCTGCGTTCACAGAGTCATTAGGAGGCAGCCTGGGTTCACAGGGACATTAGGAGGCAGCCTGCGTTCACAGAGTCATTAGGAGGCAGCCTGGGTTCACAGGGACATTAGGAGGCAGCCTGGGTTCACAGAGTCATTAGGAGGCAGCCTGGGTTCACAGGGTCATTAGGAGGCAGCCTGGGTTCACAGGGACATTAGGAGGCAGCCTGGGTTCACAGAGTCATTAGGAGGCACTCTGGGTTCACAGAGTCATTAGGAGTCAGCCTGGGTCCACAGGGACATTGGGAGGCAGCCTGGGTTCACAGGGACATTAGGAGGCAGCCTGTGTTCACAGAGTCATTAGGAGGCAGCCTGGGTTCACAGAGTCATTAGGAGGCAGCCTGGGTTCACAGAGTCATTAGGAGTCAGCCTGGGTCCACAGGGACATTGGGAGGCAGCCTGGGTTCACAGGGACATTAGGAGGCAGCCTGTGTTCACAGAGTCATTAGGAGGCAGCCTCGGTTCACAGGGACATTAGGAGGCAGTCTGAGTCCACAGGGACATTAGGAGGCAGTCTGCGTTCACAGAGTCATTAGGAGGCAGCCTGGGTTCACAGGGACATTAGGAGGCAGCCTGCGCTCACAGAGTCATTAGGAGGCAGCCTGGGTTCACAGGGACATTAGGAGGCACTCTGGGTTCACAGAGTCATTAGGAGACAGTCTGAGTCCACAGGGACAGTAGGAGGCAGCCTGGGTTCACAGAGTCATTAGGAGTCAGCCTGGGTTCACAGGGACATTAGGAGGCAGCCTGGGTTCACAGGGTCGTCAGGAGGCAGCCTGGGTTCACAGGGTCGTCAGGAGGCACTCTGGGTTCACAGAGTCATTAGGAGGCAGCCTGGGTTCACAGAGTCATTAGGAGTTAGCCTGGGTCCACAGGGACATTGGGAGGCAGCCTGGGTTCACAGAGTCATTAGGAGGCAGCCTGGGTTCACAGGGACATTAGGAGGCAGCCTGTGTTCACAGAGTCATTAGGAGGCAGCCTGGGTTCACAGGGACATTAGGAGGCACTCTGGGTTCACAGAGTCATTAGGAGGCAGTCTGAGTCCACAGGGACAGTAGGAGGCAGCCTGGGTTCACAGAGTCATTAGGAGTCAGCCTGGGTTCACAGGGACATTAGGAGGCAGCCTGGGTTCACAGGGTCGTCAGGAGGCAGCCTGGGTTCACAGGGTCGTCAGGAGGCAGCCTGGGTTCACAGGGTCGTCAGGAGGCAGCCTGGGTTCACAGGGACATTAGGAGGCAGCCTGCGTTCACAGAGTCATTAGGAGGCAGCCTGGGTTCACAGGGTCGTCAGGAGGCAGCCTGGGTTCACAGGGTCGTCAGGAGGCAGTCTCTGTCTACAGGGTTATCGGGAGGCAGAATGGACTCTACTGGGTCATCAGAAGTCAGGGTGGTTTTATGGTCCGTCATAAGATCTGATTGGTTCTGAAGCCATTAGGAGACTGGAGAAGAAATTGAGATCAGGCCAGGAGCAAAAGTAAAATCAGAAATTAAGTAAGAGGTGCGAGAGAATGAGGGCAGGATCCGACCTAATAAACTGCATCAGGATAAACAGTCTGAACAGCTGGAACGGCTTGTTTAACGAGTTACAGTCATGAGATTTCTTTTCCGTGAAGGCATTATTTACAATAATTACTATTCTCACATCCTTGTGGGTGGAGCAGGACATATTTCCTTCCTTTTAATTTAGCTAGAACTCGTTTGACACTTGGTAGGCAGGCATGCAGCTGAAATTCTATCAATTAACTTACACTGAGATACAGGTCGCAGTTTCTGTGTTTGCATAACTTTTTTATTTTTATTTTTTACATTTATTCCCACTTCCAAAATGAATATAAAAAAATTTAGCAGCTGCACGCCGACTCTTACATTTGCCGTTTAATCACCGTCTGTCTGTCTGTGTGTGTGTGTGTGTGTGTGTGTGTGTGTGTGTGTGTGTGTGTGAGGAAGACGGATGATATTTTTCTTCAGCCTTTACTAAGCACAGTGGAACTTCCTGCCCATTTTTGCCTGTCTGGTCACTCTCGCCACTGCTCGCAGACAGCGGAGTTAAATTGAACCAAAACCAAACTACTCATAAAGCTGAACTTGAACAACAACTGGCAACGTGTTTACTGTCCTCCAGCATCATGGATATTATTTTGAATGTAAGCCTCAGCCATGAAGTTTACTGAGACCTCAGTGTTCGTTACGAATTGCAGTAGATTACATCCTCATCCCAAACGTAGCGAAATCAAAAGCTTTCCTGACAAGGTTGCCAGATCTTTTGCCCTGGTTTTGATGCCAGGCAGCTCACGCGACTATCATTCCTGCTAAATAGGACGTTTTATTCAAAGCTGCTGTGGGAAAATCGAAGCCTTGTGTGGAGCGGCCGCTCTCAATTTTTTACACTGATTTTAGGATTTGCAAGAAGGCTTAACGCGAGATTGACTCGAGGTCAGAGGAGTCTGACTTGTTTGGATCGGGACTCAAGTTGTTAATGTGTTAATGCGTCATTTTTAATTTACCTTTATTCGGATAGGAGACTAATTCATCATCATATTTTATCTTACTTGGACAAGGACCTAATGTACCAGGGTGCCGTACGCGGGACGTGGCAGCAACTCCCAGCCGAGATCCTGCACCGTGCAAGTGGTGCTGGTGAATGAGTGCGTGTCCAGCTGAGTGACAGACTGTGTGACAGAAGCCTTTTCGAAAATCTTTACACCCTTTGAATGTTTTTCACAGTCTCATCACTGGTACTGTGACCTGAAGTCAATGCCCTCGTTCAGCGGAAAGTCCCGGTTTGACTTGAACGCCCTTTGTATTTAATGGGGAAGTTCTCGTGGAGTTATAAGTAGGTGTGTTCGGACTGTAATTGGGCCAGAATATGGAAGACGGGGTCTCGGTTCTGTTATTAAGTCGGGGTGTGACAGGGGGCGAGTCGAGGTGAGAGGATCATGATTTGGGGGAACATTTATACTATTGGTGCTAAATGTCTGATTTGGGGACAGAGGGCAGCTTTGCTACACAATTGTTCTTAACTTTGGTTCGTGTTAGCAGGTAAAGGGTTAACAAGGAACAACATGAGTAAACTGTGTGTGTGTGTGTGTGTGTGTGTGTGTGTGTGTGTGTGTGTGTGTGAGTGTTTGTGAATGGGAGTGGCTGAAATATAGGTCAAACACATATTTCTTTCTATCTTCTGTTTCTGTTCTTTTAACGCTGTGGAATGTGTGTGTGTGTGCGTGCGTGTGTGTGAGTGTGTGTGTGTGTGTGTGTGTGTGTGTGTTTACATTCAGTGTATGACTTCAGGACCCTATAGTATCGCATGACCATTTATGGCTGTGAATATACAGTATGGGCTATAAAACCTAAAAGATTTGTGACGCCCACCTCGGCCTCTGTTCAACCAGAATGTCATGCAAGCACTCAAAACACACACACACACACACACACACACACACACACACACACACACACACACACCCACACACACACACACCCACGCACACGTACACACCCATAAACACATAGTATTAGTTACTGGAAAAAAAAACGGCGTCTCAATTGTCACAGAAACCCAGAAATCACAGAATCAAAGAGTTCAGTCGATCGCAAGGCGGAAATTTTATTATTATTTTCTTTTTCCCCGCAGTGAGGTTTAGAGATCTGCTGGAACTGGCCGTGGAGGGAAACGTAATGAGCTCTGATCCAAGCTGTTTCTCATTAGGAGAAATTTTGCTAATGCCCGAAATGCAAGATTTTTGCCTCCATCTGGTTCTGGAAAGTGTGTGTGTGTGTGTGTGTGTGTTTTGATTTTGCTCTTGCAAGGCTACTCATATGACGACGTTGCTGTGCATTTTGTTTTTATCCAGAATAAACCCGCTGGTGTTAAAGGTGCGCCGGACAAACACATGCGAGCACACTTAAAGCTCTTGTGCAGTCCTTAACCCCGCCCATTCACAAAGCCCCGCCTCCTAGAATCTGCATGACGCGGTGTCGACTGTGTCCCTGTGTGTGTGTGTGTGTGTGTGTGTGTGTGTGTGTGTGCGTGTGTGTGTGTGGTGTTTAATGTATATTTAATATGATGCTACAAAATCCTTCTTCTCATTGGGGAAAGGATATAAGCTGACTCATAGGGTGTTTGTGTGTGTGTGTGTGTGTGTGTGTGTGTGTGTGTGTGCTGTCAGTGTCCTTTTCTATCAGCCGTGATGTTTGTTTAATGAGGAAATTCATCGCAGCAAGACTTCCTCCGCTTTTATGTGTTCAAGCAGGACCACACACTCACACACAGAAACACGCGCACACACACACACACATGTACACACTGACGATGAGTACGGTAATTTGTTGTGTTTCTTTAAACTTGGTTAATTTATATGATTCTACTTTTCTCTCTTCCTTTCTTTCTTCCCTGCTCTCTGTTCGTTATCTAAAGCGCTGCTCGTGCTCGCGGTTTCTAGGTCACTCTGTGCCTCGCGGACGTAGCGTTCCTGCCTCGTCATCAGACGCTGCTTTCTTATGTGACTGGTTATTAGTCAGAATTTATCTCCAGAGAACACCTTGAGGAAAAAAAGTTTTCTGCTTACCCACAATCCAGATGGGGGGGAGATGGGGGGGGGGGCAGGTCATGTGATCATCACGATCATCACCAGTCCACGTTTCTCTGAGGGAAGGGAATCACTGATACGAGACTATCACGATACTTCTGTGCCGATATTTGAGTGCCGTCACGGTAAAGTGTCGGCCCTATGATCCGGAGATCGCTAGTTCGAATCCCAGGTGATCCTGCAACTGGGGGGCCTGGAGAGAGCTGATTGGCCGAAGTCTCTCTCAGACAGGAGGGATGGGAGGCACTTAGCGCTTTCACATCAATCACAGAAGGACCAGGGTGTTCCGCCGCTCCCAACGGTGCGCGAGCGAGCAGCTCGAGAAGACGCAGCCGGTTGGCGTCACGCGGCCGAGAGGGGGACACATGCTAGTCATCGTCCCGCCCTGTGCCTGGAAGTCGTAGCCTTAATGTGGGTGCGCCCTAATAACGGGTGGGTATTGGATCCGATGAAATAGACACAACTTTAGATTTTTGATACTGTAACATAATGTAAAAACAGTTTTAACAGCATGGATTTTGGAGTCGGTGTGGGGAAATGTGAACCAGCACACAGAAGACTTACGATGCATAACTGTATCGATTTTTTCCCCCCATCATAGTTCCTGTACAATCAACTCCTCATGGCGCGAGCATAAACGCTCCGGTTAACCTGTTCACGCCGTCGCTAAGCGCGCGCGCCTCGTTCATGTCAAGGAGAAATCATTTCATTAGTCGCTTCTATTGACTCGAAAAATAACTTCGCATACTTCATTATATTTTCCTCAAATCCACGCCTCTCAGTTATCGACGTCGTCCTCCTCAAACCTAGCGTATTTCTTTTGTCTATATATTTTCCAGTTGCCTAGCAACAATGCTCGTGCCATTGAAATGGAATTGTAATTCTAAAATTTGAGAATTTGCGTAAAAAAAAAAAAAAAATCTGAAGGTTTCTGCCGGGTTTCTGCAGAGCATATTTATTTCACACACACACACACACACACACACACACACACACACACACACAGACACACAGACACACACACACACGCCACACACGCTAAGCTCTTTTCAGACGTGATCGGCTGTGACGTAGCTGTCGCATTTGTTTGAGAAAAAAAGAGTTAGTGAAAGCCTGAAGTGGCCGCTCTTCTCCACAGCAGTGTGTCTTGATGGGTTCTTTTCACTCGCGTTGACCCAATTCCAGTTCGATTAGCCGCTCTTTCGCTGTGGCCTTGGAGCCGAGCTCGGTTTTTCCGCGCCTGATAAACCTTCGCTTATGGTCTCGTGAATAGCATTCGATTACTTTTTGCATTGATGTGATGTTTAACAAAGAGATCCAAGAGTGTTTAAGTGGAAATGCAGTGTATTTAACAGACGCCTAATGCTGCTTACCTGAGGGGCGTTCGAGTCAAAGCAGGACTTTTCAAAGTGCGGAGTAAAACCTCTCTGTATTTGTCTACATAATCCCCTGATACACTAATGCACTCATCCCAGTATCTCACTAGCGCTTGGACACCATCAAGGTAGAAAGTCTTTTTTACCGCGGCTAAGTGTCTCATCACCGAACTTCATTCACCAGCAATTTCATCATAAGGCCTCATTTGGGTTATTGCTTTGACTTCAATCTTCAACTTCCATCATTCTTTGGTTTTTCAATTTTTATTTTATTTCTATTTTATGTCATTTCTCAGGTCCTCCTGATGCCTCAATGGAAATAAAAAGGTGACCACCAGAGATGTTAGCATCCCAATGCCACGTCCATAAGTTAACCATTTCCAGATGATCAGCTAACTGATAGCATGGAGACCTCAGCCAGCTGGTGAGAACAAGAAAAGCAACTCGAGCTCCAGGAGCGCTAGTCTGCCAAGTCTACCAGCTTTTACTGGATGCAAATGGGAAGCCACAGCCTCCACAGGCGGCCTGGGTAGGAGAGGGAGCGAGCATGGACAAGCTTTCCGAATTTGGTGTCCTGTGTCCGTCCAGTGGGAGGGAATGGGAGTAAGTGGTCACTATGCTAATGCAGCTAATCTGATGAAGCAGCGCTAATTCTGATACGATCATGTTATTACCCAATGATGTGATCTTTTTTTTTTTTTTCTCCCAGGACCAGCAGCTGTGTGGACGACTTTTTTGACGAAGACGAGAAAGACAGGGCTAAAAGGTACTGTTTACGCTAATGCCTCAGATGGGCACCAATAAGCGTTCGTGCTAAAACTCATTATGTCAAAAGATCTCAACATTTTCTCACCTTTCTTTCTTTCTTTCTTTCTTTCTTGGTGTTTCTTACTGTATAAAAGATGAACGCCATTAAATAAGCGTGAGGAAGCCTGGGGCTTTATACAGAGACACAGAACGACACGAAGGGATGATGAGTGTGTTACAAAGGTGTGACATAAAGACAGTAGACCTACATCTGTGGAAAAAAATGGGTCGACACACACAGATCCTCAGCTATAATAACTGTCCTCTTCATCACTAATACACACACACACACACACACACACACACACACACATCTTTTTTTTTTTTTCCTTCTTCTGCTTCCTCAAAAGCCTGACATCTCACATGGCTTATATCGTATGTGGACGTTACGGTCATTTAGCTCTCCGGGGTGTGTCTGTACAGTTTCAGTCTCGATTCAGGATGGCGTCATATCCTGACCTCTTGTAATGAATTTACGAGACCTTTTTTTTTTTTTTGTGCGCAGGGCATCCCGGAATAAATCCGAGAAGAAAAGGCGAGACCAGTTCAATGTGCTCATTAAGGAGCTGTGCACCATGCTGCAAGGCCAAGGCTACCCGCGCAAAATGGACAAGTCCACCATCCTGCAGAGGACCATCAACTTCCTGCAAAAGCAACAAGGTCAGAGCAGGAGAGGAGAGGATTTGAGCTCAGCTGATTGTTTTAACACGGCGCCTCAGATAACACAGTGTGCACATTCGGATGGTTTAGGAGTTTAAGTGGCATCCATTAGGCAAAATCAGTTCAGTGTTTCCCGCAGGTCTGAGATATAATTGCGGTGGGAGCCAGTGGAGTGGGCCGGCATTACTTACACCTGCCAGCAAAATGGTCTACCACATACAGTACAACAAACAACAAGTAGATATGGCCTTTTTTATTTGGGTTCTTCATTTTCTCCCCAATTTAATCATATCCAACTCCTCCCAGTCACTAGGGGGCGCCCACATTAAGGCTACTACCACCAGTGGGTCAGGGAGGGCCGAAGACTATCACGTGTTTCATTTGAACCACGTGATGCCAGCCGATGGTTATCGGAGCCGTGATTAATGTGAGACCACTGTATGCCTCCCATCCCACCCCGCTGAGAGAGCTCGGCCAATCAGCTCTCTCTAAGTCCTGGCTACGAGAGGCTACAGCATCACGCGGGAATCGAACCAGCGATCTCTGGATGATAGGGCGAGCACTATAAAGTCAAGTCAAGTATTAATTTCTCATTTCACAGATCTCACCTACAAACCTTCCCCTCCATATCTACACATATATGAAGAGTAAAAGAGAAATTAAGAACTAAGCACTCTGTTGCGTATAAGGATGCTACTGTTTGTCAGAGCAGGTACCCTGTCAAAAAACACACTTTTTGCATTAATTGGATGATTGACATATCCCTTTTTTCAGCACAACCTAAACAAATGATGAACTGAATTTCATTACATTTTAATCAGCTATATACACAGAGGCTAGAATCATTTTTATGGTTATTTTAGGTTGTTTCAGTGACCAAATAATAGTAGTAGTAATAATAATACTAATAATAACAATAATAATAATGGTTATTATTCTTGTTCTGCATTGTTGCGATGTCATTCCCATATTCTAGTAGCAGTAAAATTTACACTCTATAAAAGAAATGATAACTTTATTTCTACATGAAGTATCAGAAAACCCAAATGCACAGTCTGAAGTCTAGTCCGTCGAAACACGCTGGGCGAACTTCCGTATAATTTCTTTTTTTTTTTCTTCTTTTTTTATTGATCAGCGCTATGTTGTCACTCTCTGCGTGACATTATCAAACAAGCTACAGTCAATAAACCTAGGTTAGCAGGGAACGGCTAATTGCTAACATCTAACCTATCCTTTCTCCGGTCTTATTTGTTTTGTACCTTTCATATCGCTAAACGTCGGGGACGTCATTATGAAGTAGCACACTTACATTACATCCTGAACAAGTGTGTTTCTCTTCCTTGCCTTCTGATTGGTTAGGAAAACGCACGTCCACAAAGAGGCCGCCGTTAGCAGGAAGTTCATTTGAAGCTACAGACACTGAAACGGTGTGTTTGGAAAAGGAGCGAAAGAGAAAGAAAACCAAGCAGCCAGAATGCAGGATCTGAGTTGTATTTGAGCTGCAACATTAACAGGCACGTTTAGGAGAGCTCTAAGACTTATCTCTACAATAGTATAATGCGTGACTTTTAAGGTTGATGCTTGCTGCATGTTAGGACAAGCAGAGGCATTGATTCCCCCTCATGCTGTTAACTCACTCCACTGTACTCCAGAATGTATTGGGACTTGAACTTGGTATCATCCGGTCACAGGTCGAGGTCCTAACCCACTGAGATAATGATAAAACCCTCAGTGAGTCCACAAAACCTTTCCTACCAGAACCTTTCTATAGAACCCTGACACTTGACACTTGCCATCCATGTTTTTGATGTGATCAATTAGTGCTTGAATTTTGTTTAAGAAAATGATTGTCAGTGTGAAGCTTTTTAATTGCTACCTCAGGCTCTGTCTTGCTCGGCACTTCCTAGCTCTAAACAAATCCCGTCCCTGTGTGCTTCCGGAATTCCAAAAATTCCTGTTTTTTTTTATTTTTATTTTTTAACGCCTTTTGATGTTTTCCCAGAGATCACGGCGCAGACGGAGACCTGTGAGATCCAGCAGGACTGGAAGCCTTCCTTTCTCAGCAATGAGGAATTTACCCAGTTGATGCTGGAGGTAGAGAGCCTGCAAAATGTTTCACCAAAATACCAATACACTCCTTCCAAACGTACCGTACAGTATATCCATGGGATTTATAACAATCTAGCAATAACGCAGGACCTCTATCAGGAACGCTACCGACAGCTGTATCTGCTACAACAAGAACGTATGACTTGTGCCCCAGATTGTATCACAGACAAGGAAGTGTGAAGGAAAATAGCTGCTGCTGGTCTGTGAGTCACTGTAGGGAAAATGTAGGACGTGTGTGCGAGCTCTCAACTTTAGGTGCATTATTAGAAGGGCAAGAAAAAAAACCTGGCCCTTCAAAAAAAAAAAAAAAAAAAAAAACTCAGCACGAGCATGCACTTTTATCAGGCTTATATTCACGGTAATATTCACGGTAAATTCCAGTCTGATTCATTCCACAATGGATTGAGGTTTAATCATTTGGTGGATTTGGATTTTAGCATTTTGGTTATAAGGATAGTATCATTAATACAGTGCTAGCAATAGTGAGACTGATACAGTTCTGCTATTGTGTTACATCGAGCACGGAAACATATGATTCAGAAACGCAGTACTGCTGCATCGCTGAGAACTGAAACGTGACTTGTATAATGTAATTATTCAGCAAAAGCACATGTAGCCTTTTCACTGCAGCATCGATCTGAATGAAGTGACACGGTTGAAATGTGTGCTATATTTCACATCAGCATACTATAACGTTCCTGATATCGTTTTACCTATTCCGTTATTTCTTTTTCATAACCAGGCACTGGACGGTTTCCTGATCGCGCTTAAGCTGGACGGGAACATCATCTACGTCTCTGACAGCGTCTCCTCCCTCATCGGACATTTACCTGTAAGTCAAGTGGAGATGTTTAGCATAAGCACAGCCATGATTACCCTGAACTTTAATCCCCACAATGTAAACCCTACTCTTTTGTTTTGTAATTGGGTCTATCTATACGAAATTTACATGTTACATGTTAATCACCAGCTAGCTAATATGATCTTACCTGTAAGAATATCTTAAATAATTTTGTCATTAAAAACAAACAAACAAACAAACAAACAAAAAAAAACAGTGGTTATTGTATTGTTAGCTAACTAGCTGTTGTGAGCTAACCTGACAGGATTTGTCCAAGAACTTTTCATAATGTTTACTTCACTGTGAGCCTAAGCTAAGCTAACCTGACAGGATATATTAGAGGATTTAGAACATTTAGCTGCTGCAAGTTTGTATAGGATTTAACACATTTACATATTGTTTACTGCACTGTGAGCTAACTAGCGGCTATGAGCTAACCTGACAGGATTTCACATAGAATTTTGCACATTTTCATAATGTTTACTTTACCGTGAGATAGCTGGATGCTGTAAGTTGATAACCTGACAGGATTTCGAAGAGGATTTAGTACATTTGAATAATGTTTATTGCACAGTTGGTCAACTAGCTGCTGTGAACTAAACCGACAGGATTTCTCCTAGAATGTGATGTTAGCTAGCCGCTCCAAGCTAATCTGACAGGATTCCTTAGAGGATTTATCACATTTACATACTGTTCACTGCACTGTGATCTAAGGAGCAACTATAAGCTAACCTGTGAGGATTTCTAACAGCATTTAGCAAATTCTATAATGTTTTACTTCATTGTGAGATAGCTAGCCGTGGTAGGCTAAACTGACAGGATATTTGAGAGGATTTAGCACATTTTTACATTAGTGTTTAGTGTATTGTTATCTAACTAGCTGCGGTAATTTCATAGAGGATTTGACACATTTGCATATTGTTTATTGCTAACTAGTCAGCTAACTAGTGGCTATGAGCTAACCTGACAGAATTCCTTATAGGATTTAATACATTTTCAGAATGTTTAGTTCACTGTGAGGTAAAGCTGCTGTGTGCTAACAGATATGAGCTAAACTGACAAGATTTCTCCTAAAATTGAGCACATTTCCCCTACATAACTAGCAGCTGTAAGCTAACCTCTAATCTCTGATAATATATATTTATATACATTTTAGGAAGTTAACTGTACTGTTAGTGATGTAGCTTCTATAAGTTTGCCTGAAAGGATGTCTGATTGGATTTAGCACATTATTATCATCTATACACTTTTAGCTAACTAGCAACTATGAACTAACTTGACAGGATATCTCATAAAGTTATTGTTTGTTCGCTGTACTGTTAGGGAACTTGCGGCTATGAACTAACCTGACAGGATTTCTTTGATATTTTTATTATTGTTTTTGTTGAAAAGTTGATGTTTGCTGGCTAATATCAGAGTGCATTAATCTGCTTTTGAAGCCTGGATCTCTCCTCAGAAATAATAAAAGGCAGTCATTTCAGTTCATATACGGAATCAAAGACTACGTCTACCGATCTCGAAAAAAGTCCATTCTCTTAATTTTGGATAAAATGCTCCCCGGAATAGTCGAACCTCCTGAATGGAGCTTTCTCGCTGTCTACCATAATCAGCTCAATATGACATATAATTACAGTATTCCGAGTGTCATTATTTTCAAGCCTTGTTTTGTCCCGTAAAAGATAAAGGACCATGAGGTACCATTCATCAGATGGCTTTTTTTTCTTCAATAAACTGGACCAAGGATGATAATTCTGCAGATTGTGCTTAATGACTCATGTTTCAGGATGAGTGATGACTAAGAGACTGATATCTTGGCTGGCTATATTTAGTGAGCACAACCCACGCACGCCATATTTTCTGAGGGAGTTGGTTAGAATTGACTGCTCTGGCAAGGCTTCTAACATTTTGCAGAGAGATTGTTCGGTAATACGGTGCAAGCTGTGCAGCTGTACTTATTTATTCGCTCCAGTCAGGAGACAACGGGCTTCGGAATGTTCAATCGGAAATCTTTATCTAAGCCAGAAATTGAGAACAGATGTTCAATTTGCAGTCTTTATCTCCCGTCTGTTTGTCTCAATAAAACAATTTCAGATACTTGTTCCCCCCTGAGTATGTGCATGAATGAAATACGCCACGATGCCTGTGCTGCTGTGTGTTTCAGTCGGACATGGTGGACCAGAACATACTGAACTTCCTGCCTGAGCGTGAACATGCTGAGGTCTACAAACTTCTCTCAGCACACCTGCTTATGAGCGACCCCATCACTACAGACTATCTGGAGGGCAGTGAGTGTACACACACACACACACACACACACACACACACACACACACACACACACACACACACACACACACACGTCCTTGGACATCTTTCTTGTCCTCAGACTACGCCATTTAGTCTAACATTTTCATCTCTGCAGTAACTCATATTAAGGTTAACCTGCTATTTTAATAAAAAGTCCTGCTCTGTGGTCCGCTGGTGGTTTCCTTCTCCGTTGCCATGGCGAAGCTTCCAGCATTTTTCATCTGACCTTTGGACTATTTGATGTCTATTTTATTCTGTTATGAAGGATTTCTCTATGAATTACTCATCAAAGACCTTGGCTGGCACACACGACCACACACACACACACACACACACACACACACACACACACACACACACACACACACACATGGAGGCAACTGCATCCTACTTCATTATTACGTTGTCAATTAATATTTGCATTATAATGTTAAATTGTCTATAAGCAGTTGTGTACATATACATTTTTCTCTCTTTCTCTCTCAGATGAGACCCATGTCGAGTTCTGCTGCCACTTAATCCGAGGGAACATTGACCCAAAAGACGATCCCACATACGAATATGTCAAATTTGTCGGAGACTTCAAGCTCCAGAACAGTGGTGTGTAATCTCGCTCTCTTCTATTAAATTCAAAGGACTTCCTCCAGGACATTTCTTAAATGTCACCAGTTTTTTTTTTTTACTCTGTCTGCTGCTTTTGTTTTGGATCAAAGAAATATTCATGGATTCAGGTTTATTGCTTATTGCAAATCATTCAAATATTGCGAGGGCTATAATGAACAAAAATCATTTATAGAAATCCTTGAATGTCTAATACATCGCCCTGGTTTTCCCATTTTATTCATGCGTTTTTTACCCCGATTTTCTTCCTAATTTAGTCGCGTCCAATTCCTCCCCGTCACTAGGGGCGCTCCCACATTAAGCTACTAGGACAGCGGTAGCCGTTCCCTCTGCTTACGTGAGCTCACAGACGCCCCTGGTTGGCTGTAGAGCCGTGATTAATGTGGGAGCACTAAGTACCTCTCAGCCCTCCCTGAGGGTGAACCCCCCTGGGATCAGTTGCAGGCTTCCTACGACCTTGATTAACAATATAGAAGATGAATGAATGAATGAGTTACAAATGTTATGTAATCCGCGATTATTGTTGTGTGTGTTTGCCGCAGTGCCTGTGTCATCATCTAACAGCTATGAGTTGATGTTCCCGCATCCAGTGCAGACTTCACTGGAGGACCAGACGTGTTTAGTCGCAACAGTCCGACTGGTCACACCACAGTTTCTAAAGGTAACCATACACGCACACATAGATACACCTAAGACAAAATTATAATGTATGTACATATTGAACACGCTGTGTGTGTGTGTGTGTGTGTGTGTGTGTGTGTGTGTGTGTGTTTGGGACAGGACTTGTGCAGCGTGGAAGACCCATGTGATGAATTCACATCGAGACACAGCCTAGAGTGGAAGTTCCTCTTTTTAGACCACAGGTGACTCAAATGACTCCTGATTCATTAAACAACTCCTCGTTTGAATCATTTTTTCAGTAGTGTTGCCAGGTAACAGGTGTCGTCACACACAAGCGTACCACTGATACATAGACGGAGCCAAAGAGTTGAGACATTACTGTTTGACGGGTTTCCATAGAACCGGTAATTTCATCAGTTCCATCCCAGGTAATTTTGTAACCCTTTTGTGGTGATGTAGCGGCACAGAGATGTTAAACACACGAATTAACTTTAGGTCCTCTTTAAAACTTTTTGACATCGTCGTGATTGTCGTCATGGAAACGCTTTCAAACATGTTTCAGTCAGTTTTTAATTCAAGAGAAATCGGTGAGTGTTACTACTCAAACTCATGTGCCACAGTACAGGTAGTCCCCAACTTACGAACATTCGAGTTATGAATTCCGTTGATACAAACATACCACGGATACGAACAAATCACAGAAGTAGCTCGCATGTATTGTACAGAAGATAGACACTGCAGTCCACCAGATACCAATATTTCCAATTATATACAATATTTTCAGTGTGTTATTGTATAAAGTGTCTAAAGTCTGGTATATTGTATGTGTGTTCATGTGTATGTGTGTGTGTGTGTGGGGGGGGCATGGGTGCGGGAGAAATGAGTCGACCTCGCTAGTTTCAACGAATCAGTCTGGAAGCACGATGATAGAAAATGTCTGTCCTGTAAATCCTAAATTCGGAAAATCCTCAACAACACAGAGTTCACAGTCCAATACAGTGGAAAACAGCTCTGAGACCAGATGGTGTTTGGGCTTCCCCTCACCATTTAAAGGCACAGAGACAACACTGTTACATGTGACGTGCGAGATTAATTTCACACAAAAAATGTTACAAAAAAAATAAAATGTAGTAAGTTCTGTAGGAAAACAATTCGATAGAAATGGTTATGTGGGGAAAACTTCATGCCAGATCCCCTTCCTGCTACAACACTAAGGTCGTTTTCAACTTTCTGTTTGCAAAGTTTGTTCTCACGAATACAGTGTACTTGGACACGGATTGGATCATTTGTGGAAGCCTAGGGTTAGTCATGTTTGACTGGCAACATGATGAACTAAACACAGACATTTGTCGGTTACAAAGTATTGTTTTGTCTCCACAATCCCCTCGTTGTTCAATTTAAAATACTCAATCAGGGTGAACTTTCCCTGAGCCGTCATCAACAGCATCAGGGGATAACGACAGGCAAAATGTAAACAGCGCAGCTTGAAAGGACTGGGTGTAAAAATACTCGCTCGAGCAAAGAAATGGACGCAGACTAACCGCCAATTTATCTAAAGACGCCTGTAGGCGTGCAAGCGCTGCCAATGGCTTCCCGCCAGCTCCTGAAAACATATGTTGCACGATACTGATTTTAAAGAGAATCAAACACCAAGCTACGATTTCTTAAATTCTTGGCAAGCACAAGAAGAGCTCTTGTTTAACTTGTGTAGATTATATAGCAGTGCAGAAATAAAAGAATTCCAATCCGCTGGCGAGATTTCGGATAAAATAAAACACCCTGTAAACAAAGTGAAAGTTGACTAGAGCGGTAAAACATCGGAGTCGTAGCAGAGGATCTACAGAGCAATAGTGCAAGTCTATAGAGTTGAGTAAAAAGTATTGAAGCAATATATCTATAACGTAGTCTATCTATAGAGTATTATTGCAGGTCTTTGGAGTTCTATAGAACTGAGCAAAAATGCTATAGAAAACACATCTAGTTCTACAGTCTTATTGCCGGTCTGTAGAACTGACTAAAAATTCCATAGAACATGCATTTTGAAGCAGAACTTCTATAGAGAATTCTTTCTGAGCAGCAGTTTAAAACGTCTACTTGAGGGTCCAGAGTTTTATAGAACGAAATTAAAGTTCTATAGAACATGCACATATACAGTATGTCACAAAAGTGAGTACACCCCTCACATCTCTGCAAATATTTATTTCTATATTTTCATAGGACAACACTGCATCAATGACTTTTTGACACAACGAACGGTAGTCAGTGTAAAGTTTGTGTAGCAGTGTAAATTTATTGTCCCCTCAAAATAACTAAAAATACAGCCAGTAATAGCTGAACCCCTGGCACCAAAAGTGAGTACACCCCTAAGTGACGACCAGCATGACTTGAATTCTCTTGGCCATGGAGTTCACCAGAGCTTCACAGGTTGCCACTGGAATCCTCTTCCAATCACAACATCCTGGAGGTGGTGGACATTTGACACCTTGTGCTCCTCCACCTTCCTTTTCAGGAGGCCCCAGAGGTGTTCTATGGGGTCTAGGTCTGGAGACATGCTTGGCCAGTCCATCACCTTTACCCTCAGCCTCTTTAGCAGGCCAGTGGTCGTCTTGGAGGTGTGTTTGGGGTCATTATCATGCTGGAACGCTGCTCTGTAGCCCAGTTTCCGGAGGGAGGGGGGATCATGCTCTGCTTCAGTATGTCACAGTACATGTTAGAACTCATGTTTCCCTCAATGAACTATAGCTCCCCAATGCCAGCAGCACTCATGCAGCCCCAGATCATGACACTCCCACCACCATGTTTGACGGTAGACAAGACACACTTGTCTTTGTACTCCTCACCTGGTTGCCGCCACACACGCTTGACGCCATCTGAACCAAATAGGTTTATCTTGGCCTCATCAGACCACAGGACATGGTTCCAGTCATCCTGGAAGTCCTTAGTTTGCATGTCTGCAGCAAATTGTTTGCGAGCTTTCTTGTGCATCATCTTTAGAAGAGGCTTCCTTCTAGGATGACAATTTGATGCAGTGTGCGGCGTACGGTCTGAGCACTGACAGGCACTGACCTCCCATCCCTTCAATCACTGCAGCAATGCTGGACGCTAAAACTCATCCGTCTGTTTTCCAAAGCTAATCTTTGCATCTGACGCTGAGAACGTGCACTCAGCTTCTTTGGACAACCATGGCGAGGCCAGTTCTGAGAAGAACCTGTCCTCTTAAAGCGCTGGATGGTCTTGGCCACTCGGCTGCAGCACAGTTGCAGAGTGCTGGCTATCTTCTTATTGCCTCGGCCATCTTTATGTAAAGCAACGATTTTTTTCAGGTCTTCTGAGAGTTGTTTGCCATGAGGTGCCATGTTGAACTTTCAGTGGCCAGGTTGAGAGAGTGGAAGAGCTTTCATACCAAATTTAACTCACCTGCTATCGAGTCGCATGACAAAGGGGAAGGAAATAACTAATTGTGCTCAATTTGTACATTTTCACTTAGGGGTGTACTCACTTTCGTTGCCAGGGGTTCAGCTATTATTGGCTGTAGTTTTAGTTATTTTGAGAGGACAATAAATTTACACTGCTATATAAACTTATATAAACTCATTTTAAAGCAGAAATTCTGAAAAAAATAAAACTCAAAAGTCAGTATATAAATGCATATTAAAGCAAAAGAGTACCTGTAGAACCAGGTATAAATTCTACGAAGCACACACTTCCGAGCAACAGTTCTATAGCCTCTTCTCTCATGTACTGTATATATAGAATTCTGCAGAACGAAGTGCAAATGATATAGAAAATTAATCTCGCGCAATTGTTCTATCGAATCATCCTGCAGGTCCATTTCTAATGAGTTTTTAAGAGTTCCATAGAGATTCTATAGAATGTATGTTGGTTTGCAGGGTGCTATCTCAGCTAACTGGTCAGTTTAGCTGTTGATGTCCTCAGGAGATTATGTTGATGTCCAGATTTGGCAACACACCAGCTAACATTTGATACAAAAAAATTATCGTGAAATGAAAACATTTTTTAGTTGTAAAAACAAGTAAATTGTTTGCAGTGATCTCACCTGGTCAGGTTTATACGATTAGTGGATCATATATCACTAAGCCTACCTTTGTGTACGTGTTTAGAGCCTCGCCCATCATCGGCTACCTGCCGTTCGAGGTGTTGGGGACGTCGGGATACGATTATTACCACGTGGACGATTTGGAGCTCATCGCCCAGTGCCACAAGCAGCGTGAGCGTCTCTTTCTCATCTCTCTATGTTCATTTGCTACTTAAATAGCTAGCATTACATAATGGAACTAGCTAGCTAAAAATCTGGCTAGTTTAGTACTAATTGTCATTAATATTCGTTTTTTTTTTTTTTTTTTTTTTTAAATAAAGGTGTGTTGACTAAAACTTTTAAATGAGTTGGGATTTTTTTAATACAGTGACAATGAGGAGGATGACCTCAAGTCATGACTCGGCAAAAATGTTAAAAACTAGCTACGCCGCTAGCGCTGACTCCTGTAGTTAAAAAATGAATGAACGAGCAAGTAAACCTCTTACAGTCAGATATTTCAGGTAGAAGTAGGTCATTGTGTGTGTGTGTGTGTGTGTGTGTGTGTGTGTGTGTGTGTGTGTGTGTTTTACAGTGATGCAGTGTGGGAAAGGAAAGTCGTGTTATTATCGCTTCCTGACGAAAGGGCAGCAATGGATCTGGCTGCAGACACACTACTACATCACCTACCACCAGTGGAACTCCAAACCCGAGTTCATCGTCTGCACACACACTGTGGTCAGGTAAAAAAAAAAAAAAAAACACACACACACACACACACACACACACACACACATTTTTACTTGGTTTCCTTGTGACTTGTGAGGACCTGACACTGACGTGATCATTAATGCAGCCAATTAAAGATAACCTCCACCTACAGTAAATCTCACCCTAACCCTTTACCTTGTTATGCTGGTTTTTATATAAAAGCTACAGTTTTTGACTTGAACCTTTGTGGGGACCAGCAAAATGTCCCCGTAATGTGAAAGATTTCGGAAATGTCCTCTCTTTTGTGATGTTGTGATAAACGAAACTCACACACACATCCACCGAGCCTGATTCTGGCTGCAATGAAAGAAATGGATTATATACTAAGTTATTTATGTCTCCTGTGTCTCCATCTAGTGGTCAAGGTCTGTCACTGCAGCTTTATATGATAACTCTATAATCCTGTAATGTGTTTTTAGAGACCCGAAGTTTTCTGTTCCCGAACTGTCTATTGAGAGGACACTTGGTGCTTGGACCCCTAAATATAACACTGATTAGTTTCTCTCTCTGTCTCGCTTTCCGTGTAGTTACGCTGAAGTCCGGGCAGAGAGGAGGAGAGAGTATGGGCTGGAGGAGAGCTCTGATATGTGCACCAATTCGGTAAAGGTGTTGTACACACACACACACACCCACATACACACACACACACACAATATATTGTCAGGTATGTGCTCAATTTAAATTATGTCTTGTTTTACGTGTGTGTGTGTGTGTGTGTGTGTGTGTGTGTGTGTGTGTGTGTGTGTGTCCAGGGGCAGGACGGGGGTCTGGATGTCTGCGCTCCTCTGGACGTGCCACGAGACAGAATCAGTAGCGCTCGTTCAGCTTCCTCACACAGCTCATGCAAATCCACACACACAGCACCGTCTGACTCGGCATGTGAGTGTCTCTCTCACGCACACGCACACACGCACACACGCACACACACACTATGCTGAAGCTTAAAGCAGGAAAGATTAAACAGAGGCCTTATGTGGTAATTTGCTTAGCTGTGTGTGTGTGTGTGTGTGTGTGTGTGTGTATGTGTGTTTTCATGGTTCCACAGCAAACTCTTCGGTCCGATATAAAGAAAGCTGCACGTCGTCACGGCAATCAGCGTCTGTAGCAGCTGAGAACTCCAACAGGCTCAGTCATGGAGCCTCAAAGGTACACACACATATATACACACACACACACACACACACACACACACACTTACAGACATATACACACATATATATACACACACAGACATACAAGCATACACATATACACACACATACACACACACACACACACACATATATACACACAACACACACACACACACAAATATACATATAGACATAAACACACACATACACACACACACATAAACACACATATATATACACACACACATACATACACAAACACACGCATGCACATACACACACACACACACACACACACACACACATATACATACATAGAAACACACACACACACACATATACACACACATACATCCTGTATACACATACACACACACACACACACATTCACACACATATATACACATACAGACACACACACACACTGACACACACATATATACACACACACACACACACACTGACACAAATATATACACACACACACACACTGACACACATATATACACACACACA
>QNUK01001050.1:0-135623 GCA_013621035.1 Clarias magur
TTGTTGTTGTTGTTGTTATTATTACTATTATTATTATTATTATTATTGTTGTTTTTGTTATTATTATTATTACTATTATTATTACTATTATTATTGTTGTTGTTGTTATTTACAAGTGAGGTTTGAAGTGAAGCAGGGGGAGTGCAGTAGTGCAGTAGTGTGTGTGTGAGAGCTGAAGTGAAACACACCCCTGTTAGTGTCACAGATGAAAGTGAAAGAGAGACACTACCGCGTTTAGGGAAGAAAAGCGCTGACGCACCGTCACACACACACACACACACACACAGAGATCATTATATTTGCAGCTCGAGTCATTTCTCTCTCTAACTGATCTGATTCTGTTCTTCTTTATTGTCCAGCTGTGTGTGTGTGTGAGAGATGCTGAGCTCGAGCTCGCAGTTTGAGGCTCCCACTGGAGGGTTCTGCTTCGACAACACGCGCAGGTGAGTGTGTGTGTGTGTGTGTGTGTGTGTGAGAGAGTGTGTGTGTGTGTGTGTTGGTATCTGTCGCTACTTTAATGAAACATGTCCTTTCTGTCCACCCTCTGGTCCTAGAGAGCCCATGTCTCCCTGTGCAGTACTTCACTTATTATTTCGGTACTTTAGTATACCAGAAGTTCACACACACACACACACACACACACACACACACACACACACACACACCAGTTGAGTGAAAAGTGTCAGGGCACAGGAGCTAAACCAAGCTTAACGTCTCAGTAGAAGTGTCCATGTGACGTCACTAACTGACTGTTTATTATAATAGAGAGAGGTTCCGCTCAGTGCACTACTAATCAGGAGCTCATGAGTTCTAGCCCCTGGCCTGCCTATGTGCCACTGTAGGGTTCTTGAGCTAGGCCCTCGGCCCTGTAACTGCTCCGGTACAGTATTATCCCCTCGGCGTCAGGACGTCTGCCGTGACACCATGGAGACGTGTTTAAATGAGACGGATCTGATATCACAGCGCTACACACACCGCTACACACACCCGGGGTTTTCCTCTGAACTGTGATTGATTCATAAATCAAGTAAAAAATCGAATGAATAAATCAGGCCACATCTCGACACACTGCGCGTTTTCATTATTGTTTCTATTGCAACTTTGTAAATTGTGCATTTGTACAATTACCCCAAATTTTTACATTTTAAAATTTACATTTGTCTCATATCTCATTTCCTTTCAGTAAGATCTATCTATCTTTCTGTCTTTCCACTCTACCTTCATCGTAGGGCTGGGCGATAAAACGATAACGATATGTATCGCGATAGGCGCGTGATCGATATCAATAAAAAAATGTCTTCGATAAAACGTTCGATATGTTTTTTTCTCTGTCGGAAGAAAACAGAGGTTGCGAAGCCAGTTTGGTTGCATTAACAAAGGCACTCGCTCTCTGGTAACCTAGCAACGTATGGAGTGATGCGCTAACAGCCAGTCATGTAACAGTGTCCCGTTTGGTTGCGCCATATTGTTGTCTTATGCTGGTCTGCTGGATTCCTCTTCATGAGCAGAAAATGAATTCCACAGCGAGCGAGGAAACTGTAAATAAAAGAGGAAAAGTCAGCTCGCCAGTATGGCAGTTTTTTGGATATTATAAGTCTGACCGTTGTCAGACCAATGTTGTCTGCAAATTATGCAAGACCGTCGTCTCCGCCAAGACTGGTAAGACAACAGACTTTATGTACCACCTTATACCTCTATCTCACCTACGAGGTTTCTCTCGGTGGCCGAAAGTACGGTTCATCATGAATCACTGCGGGTTTTGGCGCTGTGATTAAGCGCGGAAAATTAAACGCGTTTAATTTTTTTTGCCGGACCTTGCAGAACTTCGCGGAACATCGGCGGACAATGGCGGCGGCTCACGGTGCCCAACACTGCATCTCACCGCATAGTTGAGATAGGGGTATTAGCGTGTTCACCCTTTTGGAGCACAGCTGTATTCAACTAACAACATCTGTAGCTGCAACACCACACAAGCAGCAGACCACCATGGAGAGATACTCTGCATCAGTGCTTTATGACAAAGAATCTAAACGGTACAAAGATATAACGGAGGCAGTGGCATATCACATAGCCAAAGACATGCTTCCGCTTAGCACTGTCGAGAAGCCAGGTTATAAAAAGCTTATACTAAACTAAATTCTCAGCTTTCTCTGTTTATATTTAACACTTTGCACTATTTTATTACACTTTTCTAAAAAAATTTCACTTTGCACCTTAAATGTTTATAATATTTGATATATAATATCCGAGTTTTCCATGATTGTTGACATTTCTCTTAATAACTGAGGGGATTAAGA
Source organism: Clarias magur (assembly GCA_013621035.1). Classification (NCBI taxonomy): domain Eukaryota; kingdom Metazoa; phylum Chordata; class Actinopteri; order Siluriformes; family Clariidae; genus Clarias; species Clarias magur. Next base: position 2,298 of record QNUK01001050.1, read on the forward strand.
TCAGAGGAAGGTGAAGTTTAAACTAAAAATGTTTAAATGTAATATATTTTTCTCCTGGTTCTTATTTTAAATGGGTCATAAAAAATATCAATAATTATCGATATCGAACGATATGAAACACTGATATCGTGATACAGTTTTCAGCCATATCGCCCAGCCCTACTTCATCGTCTATACCGCTTTATCCTGTATTCAGGGGGCCTGGAGCCTGTCCCAGGGCACGAGGTGGGGGAGACCCTGGACAGGGTGCCAATCCATCACAGAGCACACACACACACACACACACACACACACACTCATTCACACACAACAGGCAGTGTTGTACCTTAAAAAAAAAAAAAAAAGATAAAATGTTGCGTTGTCAAAGAAATAGTAAAATATAGGACCTTTAAAATTAAAATCATTCTTTTACTAGAAAAAAAAAAAATCACCACTGCAGGTGTACTTTGTACATATTTCTTTAATTTTTACTTATAATACCAACTAAATAATGTCATAACAGATGTTCGTTTACATTTGAACTTTTGTTTATTCCACTGTTTATGAAATTCACACACTCTCTCTCTTTCTCACACTCCAGTCATGTCCAAATTGGACACGGCTGCCTTTCTTTTGATTGTCAGAGTATTTTCTGAAATTCACTCTCGCGATCATGTTGTGATTGTTAATCATATCCTCCTTCTTCTTCTCCTGCTGTCAGAAATGCGGTGCTGGAGGCGGGGCTGTCGGAGAAGGGCTACAGCGCTCCAAAAGCCAGGAAGACTGGCACCACCATCGGGGGCATCATATTCAAGGTGCGAGCGTCTCGTAAACACAGCACAGAGGGTCGGAAGTGTATTATTAACAGTGTTTTAAAGAAATCAGTGACATGTGTTGAATTTGCAGGACGGAGTGATCCTGGGCGCTGACACGCGGGCGACAGACGACATGGTGGTGGCCGATAAGAACTGCATGAAGATCCACTACATCGCACCAAACATCTAGTGAGTGTGTGGAACCGGTAATGTGGCTCGGTGTAGGAACTACTGGGACTGAGTGTGGATCTAATCTCACGTCTGATATCACGTTACAGTATAACGCTGAGTGTGAGGACGGGCGGGGCTTCACTTTCCTTTACAAGCTGCAGGTTCAGCTTTTGTTTAGAGTCTGAAAGAACCTAACCCCTCCCTGAAACCTAGCAGTTCTAATCTCAGTCTGATTGGATAGCTGGTGTGTTCTCGTCTCAGACTGATTGGACTATAGTGTTTTAATCTCACTGTGATTTGGACAGCTATAGCATTCTAATCTCACTACAATTGGGTGGTTGTACCGTTCTAATCTCAATGTGAGTGGACAGTGGTCGTCTTCTTATTCTCACTCTGATTGGGCAGTTAGAGTTCTAATCTCACTGTGATTGGATTGAGATAATATTCTAACCTCACTCTGATTGGCCAGCTGTTGTGGAGCGGGCGTGGCAGCGGATGCTGACATCACCACCCAGATGATGTCATCCAACATCGAGCTGCACTCTCTGAGCACGGGACGTCCTCCTCTGGTCTGCACGGTGACGCGGCAGCTCAAGCAGTTGCTGTTCAGGTGAGAGACGTTTATGTGACGAGCTCCTGCTCCAGTGGCGCCTGGACGAGTCTCGTTTGGGTTTGGTTTGATTTTTATCTTTTCTTGCCTGATGAAATAAAAACCGTGAGCGGTGGGATGTGTGTGTGTGTGTGTGTGTGGCAGGTATCAGGGACACATCGGCTCATCCCTCATCGTCGGGGGAGTGGACGTTGACGGCTTCCACCTCTTCAGCATCTACCCTCATGGCTCTTATGATAAAGTGCCCTTTACTGCCATGGGTACGCGTCCTGAGCGAGTTTTAGATTATTATACATTATTATAGTAACAGATAATTTTCTGATCAATTACCAGGTCTGGTATCAGGTGTCTGTTGCTTGTAGGTGACCCTATGTGATCTAATGCACAGTCACGCTCCTTATCTGACGACAGGAATGACAGCGAGCTAGACTCAGGTCAGACTCGTCAGGTCTCAAAGGGGTTCCCTAATTATGGTCTCAGTCCTGTTAGAAAATTTCTAGGAAACAGAAAAAAAACTAATCAAGACAAATAGCTGAAGCAAAGTCTTGGCCTTCATTCAGTGATTCAGTGGTTTTAAGTCTTGATCTTGACTCTGAGTAATATATGTGGACTGGATCTTGGCCTTGACCACTTTAAGTCACCTGGTTTTGGACTCTTTTTGGATCTGTGAGATTTATTCAATTATGGGATTTGATATTTTGTTGGTCGATCCAATGGGTCAGATCAGTGAGTCAGAATCATTTATGACTTTTTAATTATCTCAGGAACTTAACACACGTCCAATAATGAATTGTTTAAAAATACACCACAGCTTTCTTCCGAAAAATACAAACCGTTTCCATCTTGCTTTGAGAGAGTATCACTTCTTCTTTTTGAGTTTATGTGCAGTTGATGCAATAGTGTCACCTACTGGACGAGAGTGTGGAGCAAAATGTATTTTTGCTTTCTACAGAACATGACATTTACATGCTCAACACCAGACGTTACGCAGCGTTCCAGTTTATTAGATAAAAGTTTATTAGACACGATTAGTAGATTTCAAAACCTGAAGTATTAAATAAATAAAAACCTGAAGCAATTACTGATCAAAGCACACTGCTGTACAGCAATCTAGAGTTTGTAGTTCCTACAGTATAGTGTAAGCGACCTGATTAAACATCTTAATGATGTCAAACGATGAGTAGAGAGAGCGTGAGGATACTCTCTCTTCTCATCAGTGATTAGTGGAGTATCAGTGATCACGTGCATTAGATGCATATTTCATGCATATTATTAACACGATGAATATTTTGCAGGCTCCGGAGCCGCTGCAGCCATCTCTGTGTTTGAGGACCGGTACAAACCCAACATGGAGGTGAAAGACATTTGATTTGACTTGTAGCGGGGTCTTTTAGATGACTTCCTGTACAGTCGTTAATACACATCTCTCTCTCTATCTCTCTTTCTCTCAGCTGGAGGAAGGGAAGAAGCTGGTGCGTGACGCCATCGCCGCAGGGATTTTCTGTGACCTGGGCTCGGGTAGCAACGTGGATCTGTGTGTGATCACGGAGAAAGGAGTGGATTATCTGCGGGGCTACGACAAGCCTGTAAAGAAAGGACAGAAGTAAGAACGTCATGCTGTTAACACTCCTTAAGGTGGTAATTAGAGCAGCTATGACGTCACAGGTTCTATCTTAACGCACAAGTTCTAATACGTTATCGTTACTATAGCAAAGGGTCATTCATAGGGAGGGCTCAAATGTGTAATTATTGGTCAGTTTCCTGTAACTGATATGGAAGGAGTCTCCAGTGTCAGTGCTTTGTAACTGTGGCTTGGAGCTGAAGAGGCAGGACGCATTGATCTTTTCTTCACTGTGTTTCATTTCCTCTCCTTCAGGGAAGGCAAGTACATCTACAAGCAAGGAACAACACCAGTGCTGACGAAGACGATCACGCCACTTACCCTGGACGTCGTGGAGGAATCTGTACAGATGATGGACAGCCAGTGAAGATCCAAAACGTCTTGCTTTGTGTGTTTTTTTTTTTACAGATGAGGAATTAAGTTCTGTTCATTAAAGTAAGAGACAAAAAATGTGTGTGAGTTGGTGGGTCATTTCTCTATCTATCTATCTATCTATCTATCTATCTATCTATCCATCCATCCATCCATCCATCCATCCTTGTGGACATCAGTCATCTCACACCTCCAGTATTAGCGGTTCAGATCTGACCTCCTGTAATGTGTGTGGGGTTTGCATGTTCTCCCTGCACTTGGTGTGTTTCTAGCATGACAATGATCCACAAAGCCAGCTCCATGAGCACATGATGGCATGTTAGTGTAATCATGTGTTGGATTGGAAGCACTCGAGTGTCCTTTGGGATGAACTGGGATGAACGAAGTCTCCCTGACTGAAAAGGTGAACAAAGGCAACAACAACAAAAAAAAACCACAAGAAAAAAAAATAAGAGGAAAAAAAACAGAATAAAAGTAAAAGGGAACTGAGCAAAAGTAATAGAAGAGGAGGCAAGATGGATGAGAAAAGGATAGAAGAGATGAGAAAAAAATCTATGAGAACAGGAGAGAATAGATGAAAAAGAGACGAGAAAAAATACCAGAAGGGAAAAAAGAAGAGACACAGGGGATGGGATAGATGGGGTGCACATACTTTTGTTCATATAGTGTGTGTGTGTGTGTGTGTTTCTAGTAGTAGATATAACAGTGGGGTTTGTCCTGTGTCACGTGGTTAATGGCGTTTTAAATAAACTAAAAAGCTCACAGACGCGTAACGCTGGGTCACGTGATTTAAAGCGCCCCTAACGTTTTGTCCTAGCGCGCTCTCCGTAGTAACGGTCTGTGTGGTGACGTCACGGCCCACGCTCGCTCCTGATTGGTCGGTGGGGAGTTCCGGCGTTGTTGCGGCATTGTTTAAATTGTGTGTCAGCGGAAAGGAACAGCCGAGTTTTCGGAGTGTGTGTGTGTGTGTGTGTGCTGAGTGACCGCGTACAGGTGAGAAGCCCGGGGTTATTATTATTATTATTATTATTATTATTGTTACTGTTATTACTGAGTGACCGAGTACCGATTTGTTATTAAAGCACAGAGCCACTGGGACGGTGAGCGCGCCCGGTGTGTGTGTGTGTGTGTGTGTGTATACGTTTGAACCACTAGCGGTGTGAGTGTGTGTCTCTGTGTACAAGATAAATAATGCAGAGTTATTTCGTTGTGTTGTGGTGGTGTTATTATTTCTTATAACACATTATATATTCTGCAAATTACACAAAGTATACACACTACACATTATACACACTACACATACACACTACACATTATACACACTACACATACACTATACACATTATACACACTACACATACACTATACACATTATACACACTACACATACACTATACACATTATACACACTACACATACACACTACACATTATACACACTACACATACACACTACACACACACTATACACACTACACATACACTATACACATTATACACACTACACATACACACTACACATTATACACACTACACATACACACTACACATTATACACACTACACACACACTATACACACTACACATACACTATACACAGTAAGCACACAGTATACACACTACACACACACTATACACATTATACATACACTATACACAGTAAGCACACAGTATACACACTACACACACACTATACACATTATACATACACTATACACAGTAAGCACACAGTATACACACTACACACACACTATACACACTACACATACACTATACACAGTAAGCACACAGTATACACACTACACACACACTATACACATTATACATACACTATACACAGTAAGCACACAGTATACACACTACACACACACTATACACATTATACATACACTATACACAGTATATACACAGTAAGCACACAGTATACACACTACACACACACTATACACATTATACATACACTATACACAGTAAGCACACAGTATACACACTACACACACACTATACACATTATACATACACTATACACAGTAAGCACACAGTATACACACTACACACACACTATACACACTACACATACACTATACACAGTAAGCACACAGTATACACACTACACACACACTATACACATTATACATAAGCACACAGTATACACACTACACACACACTATACACATTATACATACACTATACACAGTAAGCACACAGTATACACACTACACACACACTATACACATTATACATACACTATACACAGTAAGCACACAGTATACACACTACACACACACTATACACATTATACATACACTATACACACTACACACACACTATACACATTATACATACACTATACACAGTAAGCACACAGTATACACACTACACACACACTATACACATTATACATACACTATACACAGTAAGCACACAGTATACACACTACACACACACTATACACATTATACATACACTATACACAGTAAGCACACAGTATACACACTACACATACACTATACACATTATACATACACTATACACAGTAAGCACACAGTATACACACTACACATACACTATACACATTATACATACACTATACACAGTAAGCACACAGTATACACACTACACATACACTATACACACTACACACACACTATACACACTACACATACACTATACACATTATACATACACTATACACACTACACACACACTATACACATTATACATACACTATACACAGTAAGCACACAGTATACACACTACACATACACTATACACAGTAAGCACACAGTATACACACTAGATTCTATACACAGTATACACACTAGATTCTATACACAGTATACACACTACACATACAGAATACAGATTCTACACAATATACAGTCGTGGCCAAAGGTTTTGAGAATTACATAAATATTGGACATTGGAAAAGTTGCTTTAGTTTTTATAATAGCAATTTGCATCTACTCCAGAATGTTATGAAGATGATCAGATGAATCGCATAGTCCTTCTTTACCATGAAAATTAACTTAATCCCGAAAAAAACCTTTCCACTGCATTTCATTGCTGTCATTAAAGGAGCTGCTGAGATCATTTCAGTAATCGTCTTGTTAACTCAGGTGAGAATGTTGACGAGCACAAGGCTGGAGATCATTATGTCAGGCTGATTGGGTTAGAATGGCAGACTTGACATGTTAAAATGAGGGTGATGCTTCAAATCATTGTTCTTTCATTGTTAACCTGGTGACCTGCAAAGAAACGCGTGCAGCCATCATTGCGTTGCACAAAAATGGCTTCACAGGCAAGAATATTGTGGCTACTAAGATTGTACCTAAATCAACAATTTATAGGATCATCAAGAACTTCAAGGAAAAAGGTTCAATTCTTGTTAAGAAGGCTTCAGGGCGTCCAAGAAAGTCCAGCAAGCGGCAGGATCGTCTCCTAAAGAGGATTCAGCTGCGGGATCGGAGTGCCACCAGTGCCGAGCTGCTCAGGAATGACAGCAGGCAGGTGTGAGCGCATCTGGAGGGAGGCCAAGACTTTTGGAAGATGGCCTGGTGTCAAGAAGGGCAGCAAAGAAGCCACTTCTCTCCAAAAAAAAAACATCAGGGACAGATTGATCTTCTGCAGAAAGTATGGTGAATGGACTGCTGAGGACTGGGGCAAAGTCATATTCTCGGATGAAGCCTCTTTCCGATTGTTTGGGGCATCTGGAAAAAGGCTCGTCCGGAGAAGAAAAGGTGACGCTACCATCAGTCCTGTGTCATGCCAACAGTAAAGCATCCTGAGACCATTCATGTGTGGGGTTGCTTCTCATCCAAGGGAGTGGGCTCACTCACAATTCTGCCCAAAAACACAGCCATGAATAAAGAATGGTACCAAAAAACGCCCTCCAACAGCAACTTCTTCCAACAATCCAACAACAGTTTGGTGAAGAACAATGCATTTTCCAGCACGATGGAGCACCGAGCCATAAGGCAAAAGCGAGAACTAAGTGGCTCGGGGACCAGAATGTTTAAATTTTGGGTCCCTGGCCTGGAAACTCCCCAGATCTTAATCCCATTGAGAACTTGTGGACAAACAAAAACCCACTAATTCTGACAAACTCCAAGCAGTGATTATGAAAGAATGGGTTGCTATCAGTCAGGATTTGGCCTAGAAGTTGATTGAGAGCAGCCCAGTCGAATTGCAGAGGTCCTGAAAAAGAAGCGCCAACACTGCAAATACTGACTCTTTGCATAAATGTCATGTAATTGTCGATAAAAGCCTTTGAAACTTAGGACGTGCTTGTAATTATATTTCAGTACATCACAGAAACAACTGAAACAAAGATCTAAAAGCAGTTTAGCAGCAAACTTTGTGAAAACTAATATTTGTGTCATTCTCAAAACTTTTGGCCACGACTGTACACAGTAAGCACACAGTATACACACTACACATACAGAATACATAGATTATACATGCTATACATACACTATACATACACTATACACATTATACAGAGTATATGTATTACACACGTGGACAAAATTGTTGGAAAGAAAACTCACAATGGTCACATAACTTTAATCTGACAAAAGTAATAATTTAAGAAAATTCTATGAATGTTAACCAATGAAAGTCAGACATTGCTTTTCAACCATGGAATTATAAAAAAAAAGAAAACTCATTGAACAGGCCTGGACAAAAAATTATGGTATCCCTAGAAAATACTGAAAATAATGTGACCAAAGGGACATGTTAATTCAAGGTGTGTCCACTAATTAGCATCACAGGTGTCTGCAATCTTGTAATCAGTCAGTGGGTCTATATATAGGGCTCCAGGTCGTCACTGTGTTGTTTGGTGACATGGTATGTACCACACTCAACATGGACCAGAGGAAGCGAAGGAAAGAGTTGTCTCAGGAGATTCGAACGAAAATTATAGACAAGCATGTTAAAGGTAAAGGCTATAAGACCATTTCCAAGCAGCTAGATGTTCCTGTGACTACAGTTGCACATATTATTCAGAAATGTAAGATCCATGGGACTGTAGCCAACCTCCCTGGACGTGGACGCACGAGGAAAATTCATGACAAATCAAAGAGACGGATAATCCGAATGCTAACAAAAGAAAAGAAAGCTGGGTCTCAGTTGCAGGTCATGGGTCATTGGACTATTCTAAAGTGGCCTTCTATGAGCCCTGACCTCAATCCTATTGAGCATCTTTGGAAGGAGCTGAAACATGCTGTCTGGAAAAGGCACCCTTCAAACCGGAAACAACTGGAGCAGCTTGCTCATGAGGAGTGGGCCAAAATACCTGCAGAGAGGTGCAGAAGTCTCACTGACAGTTACAGGAATCGTTTGATTGCAGTGATTGTCTCAAAAGGTTGTGCAACAAACTATTAAGTTAGGGGTACCATCATTTTTGTCCAGGCCTGTTCCATGAGTTCATTTTTTTTATAATTCTGTTGAAGCATGGTTGAAAAGCAATGTCTGACTTTCATTGGTTAACATTCATAGAATTCTTATTTATTATTACTTTTGTCAGATTAAAGTTATTTCTGTGACCATTGTGAGTTTTTATGTCATTGACTGAAGGGTACCAACAATTTTGTCCACGTGTGTATACACAGTATAAACACAGTACACACACTATACGTGCACTACACATTATATACAGACTACACATGCACTATACTTATTACATATAGTATGTGCACTAGACATGCACTGTATGCACATTATACATACAGAATATACACAATACATACACTATACATTTTATAGACACCACACCTACATTTTACACATTGTACACATAGATTATACATACACTATACATATTATCCACACCACACACCGTATATATACACTACAAATGAAACATGTACTATACATTTTACAAGCTGCACATTGACCACTCTAAAATATATCCAAGTTTCATTTCTATACATATTGTCCTTTTGAGAAGATATACTAAACTGTTTGCTCAAAGTACAGGGGTGTACTCACTTTTGCAAGTGGGTGTACATACAGTATACACACTATATATACACATTATACACACAGTATGCACACTATACTTACACTATACATATACTGTACACACTACACACATAGTATACGCACAAGGCCTACACTATAAACACATTATACATACAGAATACACACTATATATACACTCGACATATCGTCTATGTGGTATACATACTCCACACTCACTATACATACGACACACACACAGTCTATACTAGCCTCACTGTAACATGAGGAGTAAGCAGTGCCATGTGCTGTATTTCTCTCAGGAGGTGTTTGGGTCGCTGCCCCACTCCAGTGTGTAACTGGGACGTGTGTGTGTGGTGTACGTGTGTAAGATAAACACTACGTCCTGCTCTATGGAGGAGTAACTGTACCTGAACAGAGAGTGCATCCCCCCCACACACACACACCCACACACACCCACACACACACCTCAGACCGTGTGGTTAGTTTAAGTGACTGTAGGGTTTAGAAGGTGTTATCACACACTGTTAGAGATGCTTCATTGAGGAACAATGGATTTTATACTGTGTGTGTGTGTGTGTGTGTAGCAGAGTGTCGTTCCTGACGTGTCGGCTCGAGTGCACACGTGATGAGGCGGGACTCGTCCTCACACAGGCGCAAGCAGGGGACTCCGAAGCGCAGGACTCCCGCGCGCACGCGCAGAGACAGCGGACCCTCAGGTACCACACGTGTGTTTAATAACGGACGTTAGTGTGTGTGTGTGTGTGTGTGTCTGTGTGTGTGTGTGTGAGAGAGAGAGTTGTGCTCATACGAGGTGTGTGTGTGTTCAGAGGCGACCCCGAGGAAGAAGCGGAGGTTCCGCCCCGGCATGAGGGCGCTGATGGAGATCAGAAAGTTCCAGAAATCTACAAACCTGCTGCTGCGGAAAGCACCGTTTTCACGCCTGGTACACACACACACACACACACGCACTGAATACACATGTCTTAATTTTTATGTTATTTATATTTTGTTATATTACACATGACATTTTATTCTGTATTATATTTCTGTGTGTGTGTGTGTGTGTGTGTGTGTGTGTAGGTTCGGGAGGTGTGTCAGGTGTTCTGCAGGGAGAATATAAAGTGGCAGGGCTATGCTCTCTTAGCCCTACAGGAGGTGCTCCACACACACACACGTTATAAAATGTTCATATCACGTTTAGTAATTATCCACTGTAATTTCACACATCCAGACTTACACATATATAATTTACATCCTCCTGTCAATCAATCAGTCATGTGACATGCAGCTCTCAATCTGATTCGTCTGTTTCCCCAACCACAGTCTTGGTCTAAATCTACATCTTTAGTTTTTTTCTTTCTCCTCAGTTCAGTGATGTTCATCAATAAATGTGGTGTGTGTGTGTGTGTGTGTTTCTCAGGCTGCCGAGGCGTTCCTGGTGCGTCTCTTCTCCGACGCTAACCTGTGTGCGATTCACGCCAAGCGAGTGACGCTGTTCCCCAAAGACATCCAGCTGGCCCGGCGCATCAGAGGCGTGGAGAACATGTGACCCGCGTTAATCTTTCAGCCGTGTGTTTGTGTGTGTGTGTGTTTGTTATTTGTTTAATTCAGCGGTTCTAGACGCTCTTGACGTGTTCCCCCATGTTAGCCGAGTTGCTCCAGCGCAACATTAACTTGACAAAAAATGAAACGTGCACACACTGTTCCTCCTAACTTAATCCTGAAATATGAAAAACAAAATACGAAATTACATTGTTTTATATTTATATTTTTACTAATTAGAATTGTAATTTGAATTGTACTCAGATTTCAGTGATTTGTTAACGCGGAAACATATTTTCAGCAGCTCACTGAGTTCATGCGCGGGATAAACAGATCAGATTTTTAACTTTTTATAATTAAGGCCTTAGTTAATTAAACAGATTTAAAGTGTAAAATGTCCAGCTGTGTGTGTGTTTCTGTATGAAGTTCAGACAGGCAACTCCTGAGCTGACCACCAGTGGGCGGTGGAGGTCTTCCTACTTGTCCTGTGTGTGTGTGTGTGTGTGTGTGTGTGTGTGTGTGTGTGTGCGCGTGTGCGTGTGTGCGCGCGTGTGCGCGTGTGCGTGTGTGCGCGCGTGCGCGTGTGCGCGCGTGTGTGTGCGCGCGCGTGTGTGCGCGCGTGTGTGTGTGTGCGCGTGCGTGCGTGCGTGCGTGCGTGTGTGTGCGGGGGGGTACATTGTGATTATCTCATGAATTTGAGTGTGTTTCACACACAGGACCCTGTGGTTTCTCACATTAACAAGAAAATTGTATAAATGTTTGTTTCATGATTTATTCATTATTATCTGATTACTTTTATGTTTGAAATATTTTTTTAATTTCTTGCTGAATGTTATTTTATTTGAATGTGTACATAATGTTTCATTTTTTTACAGTTAATAAAATGTTTTGTAATATTTCTGAGCCTTCTATTTCTCTCTTTAAAGCAGTGTGTGTGTGTGTGTTTCAGACTTTTTGTCCATTTGTAGCCACGTTATTTCAGCTATTTACACTTGTTCCCCCAACAGCTTTTCTTTATTCTCTCTTTTAAAAAGAAAAAAAAAAACTCCGCTCAGAAACTGTAAGTACGTGTAAACTCCTCTGTCCTGAAGATATCTGAAAAGGTACACTGAATGTTACATAGTCCTGACACTGGAGACTCCTTCCAGTAATGTTCCAGAAATATGCATGAATTTCTCCTCACATAAATAACACACTTTACATCTGTTTATTACGACCAATCGGGGATCAGGACTCCCAACCTACAGTTAAACCTTTACAAATTTCCTAGTCATGTTGGTGTTCCATCATTTTATTCTACTCTGACAGAATTTCCATCCAGTAGCAAACATTTATAGGTACTGTATATCTATTTGTGCTACTTCCTCACTATCACATAGATATAGTTTGGAATGGTCATAGCACTGTAAAAAATGAGTTAAAGAAACTGTACAGGTACACCACCGCACAAACGTTTGGCATCACTTGCCGATTTCTTCTTTTGTTTACTCAATTCTTTTCTACATTCTACAACAATATTGGAGATTTCAAAGCTATAAAATAACACATGGAATTATGTATCTGCAGTCAATTGTTATTATAAGACATGAAGGTCGGCTGTTCTGGATCAGTTCTTACAGGAACAGTAATGTGTGTCGAGTGTGTGTGTGTGTAAACCCCATCGAGCTCCAGGATGAAACTGTCTCTCATGAAGACCTTCCCAGGAAAGCGAGACCAAAACTTACTGCTGCAGAGGAGACGTTCATTTAGAGTCACCAGCCTCAGAAATCACCAATTAACCTCAAGCAGCACCTCAGATTAGAGGCGTTATGAAGCTTCACAGAGCAGAAGGAGCAGATAAACATCTCAATATCAACTGTTCAGAGGAGATGATTGTGTGTTTTATAGAAACGCCTTCAGTGTTGTGTTACAGTGTAGAGAGAAATAAACATCAGGATCGAGCATTTTCTTCAATACTTGGACTAAATGCTGAAGAAGAAAAAAATCAATACTAAACATGAACCCACAAGTTGCCGGTAGTAGTGTGGATTCATGGGTGGAGTCCTAAAGCAGCGAAATAACCTACGATCTTTCTGTTAGACCACCATGTGCTCGTCAAGATTCATGGGCTTGTAGCGATTCGCCAAAATAATAATAACAATGATGATGATGATGAAATCAGGAACTGGGCTTTTATGAGAAACAGAAGCGAAGGAAAGGGGGCGGGACTTATTAATGAGACGTGATCGATTAGTATGAAGAAGATACTGAGAATTAATAAAGGAATGAATCGATTGTTTAATGTGCTGTAAAATGATTCTTCATGTAGAAGAGTGTATTGAAACTGTCATTAGTGTAGACTGAGTTTAGAGTTTAACACGAACCTGAAGTGGTGCATTTCTCCTGTGTGTGTGTGTGTGTGTGTGTGTGTGTGTGTGTGTGTGTGCGTGTTCACAGTTTGTCACTATATTAAACAACATTAACGATCATTAACGAACATCAGCTCAGTGATTAACAGCTTCCATGTTTGCTTTTAACACCAAGTTAAACTGCTGATAAACATGAATAAACACGTGTACTCTGCTTCACAAAGGGATCGATGCTCAGGCCTGATGTTTACAGCTGTTTCCTCTGGAAACAGCTGTGGTCTGTTCAACCTTCCTCTGGTTTTGAGAAGTACTAGAAAAGGATCGTCTGATCGTCATGGGGATTTGATCTCTGAGATAAAGTCATGAAAGGCGTGCAGGCTCACTGAGCTGAAGTAATAATAAGATGAATGATGTCATCATTTTTGCTCTTGTGCAATGGGGTTGCACTCCAGGCCACCAAGTGGAGATGAATCGTGTTCTTATATTAATCTAAGGAAGTGGTGGTGTGGTGCAAGGTCATTGTGTTATGAACATGAGCGGCGGCTTGGTGCGTCTCTTGGCGCTTTCGCTCGTGGGAGTCTGCGGTGCCCTCAAAGTCCAGAGTGAGTATCAGTTTCCACATGTAATTCATTTTAATTAAGGATTAATTTGTATTGAAAAAAGAAGAAGAAGAAGAAGAAGAAGAAGAAAAAACAAAAGCAAAATGGTGGTCGTGTGTGTGTGTGTGTGTGTGTGTGTGTGTAAAGGAAGTAATCTATTCCTCCTTCCCTAAGCGGTGGTGTGGTTCAGGGCGGAGAGGTTTACACATGACTAGCCGATGCTCGGAGCTCGAAAACTAACTAAGTAACTAAGTAACTAAGTAACTGCTGTTCGGCGGCACCGTGGCTTAGTGGTTCGCGCTGCACCGCTGTTAGTTTTATATTGGACATTCGCCACACATTCAAGATTATTCCTTCAATACCTTGAGAAATAAACACACAAAAAATGACAAATCGCATATCTGGGGTGGACAGAGAAGCTACTACAGATACATATATGTTCAGATCTTCTCCTGTTGCAGCGAAATCTGTCAGAAACGCCGCTTACCGGCACTTTATCGAGAGGGAGTCACTAAGGGACCGTCTAAAAAGTGCGTGATTCCTCTGTACAGTATGGATTATTTGTTGATTTATTTGTTTGTTTAATTGATTCATAATTATTTTAATGTACAATCGTAATGACAATTCTTGTGCTAATAAAACAGATAATTTGTTAAATTTGATTCAGGGTCTTTTTTAAATTATTTTAAAAATAACAATAATAATAATTGTAAAGGTATGTATGAAAATGAATGCACTTTGGTACAGACTGAGTTGCAAAAAATGACAAATCAACAAAATTCTATTACTTTTTTGCTATTGAAATTTTCACATGTAAAACCAACTGGACTATAATCCATGCTGTGGTTGCTAATAACTACAACCATTCTTTTTTTAAATATTCAGTTTAATATTTTTTTATTAATTTTTTATTTGAAACAATTATGAATTTTCAATAGCTTTTTTGTTATGTGGATTACAGATTTAAAACCTACTGTACTACAATCCACTCTCGTTGCTAATAACAACAACCATTCCCTTTGCAATATTCAGTTTAATAATTTTTTTAAAATTATTTCTCTATAAAAAGAATTATACATTTGCAATAGCTTTTCTGTTATGTGGATTACACATTTAAAACCTACTGTACTATAATCCACTCTATCATTGCTAATAACTACAACCATTCTTTTTTCAATATTCAGTTTAATATTTTTTTTAAATAAATTGTTTATTTAAAAAATATGAATTTTCAATAGCTTTGTCGTTATATGGATTACACATTTAAAACCTACTGTACTATAATTCACTCTATCATTGCTAATAACTACAACCATTCCCTTTGCAATTTTCAGTTTAACATTTTTTTTATTAAAAAAAAAAAAAGAATTATGAATTTTCAATAGCTTTTTTGTTAGGTGGATTTCACATGTAAAACTAAGTGTATTATAATCCACTCTATCATTGCTAATAACTACAATCATTTCTTTTTCTCATTCAGTTTGATTTTTTTGTAAAAAAAAAAAAAAAAAAAAAAACTGTGTTGATGGAGTGGGTGATGGTCCAGTTGGTTTTACATGTGAAATTTCAATAGCAAAAAAGTTATAGAATTTTGTTGATTTGTCATTTTTTGCAACTCAGTCTGTACCAAAGTGCATTCATTTTCATACATACCTTTACAATTATTATTATTGTTATTTTTTAAATAATTAAAAAAAAGACCCTGACTCAAATTTAACAAATGATCTGTTTTATTAGCACAAGAATTGTCATTACGATTGTACATTAAAATAATTATGACGTGTTGGTAATCAGTGCTGAGCTGATGTGGTTGTAGTTTGCAGCAGCGTCTCGTGCGATCACATGGGCAGTGCCATGCTGAACACCAGCGAGTGCTACTGGAACAATGAATCCTGCGACTGGAGCTTGAGAGACACGGTAACTCCAGACCCTCACTGGATTTATTAGTTATCATTAGCTGAAACATGTCTAGACGTTCTCCTGGAGTGATGAATGCGCTACTTTTTATTCGCCTGTAGAACGACACGACGCTTGCGGTTGTCACACCGTCTGCGATCGTCTCCATCTCCTGCAACAGGTCTGAAGTTCACTTGAAGGTGCTCTGCGACAGTCCGAAGGTAAGCGCGCGTCAGAGCATCGTTACTGTGTTTCTGGTCCCGTTGGTTTGATTTGCACGTTTTTCACTGACTGGAGTATTTGTGCTTGTGTTTGTTTTGCAGTATGAGATTGTGTATTGCTACAAACGTGAGTTTCTGAGAAACATCACATCACATGTTGGGAAGAAATCAACTTCACCAAAAGCTTGTTGTGTGCAATTTAATCACTTTCTTCTGCATTTCAACAGTTAACTGGACCAAGACTGAAGGTGGAGCACGGCGCATTGATGGAGCATGTGGGTAGAACTTTGACATAATGTACCACAGTATTATCATGATCCTTCAGACACTACACAAGTCACAAGCCTTATAGATACCAGGTCCTGTGGCACTTTAGTGGGAGCCATGATATGGTTTTATGGTGTGTATTCTTATGGTACTTAAGTCCAGTATGGTGTGTTTGCACAGACTGTACTATATTAGTTTAGTTTACTATAAACTACTTGGATGGTATACTACAAGCAGTCCTATTAATATTGAGTTTCATGATCATAATGTTATATACATACAGATGTACTGTATCAGCAAATACACTCCATACCATGATCCTGTCAAAAAATACCCTGGTACTACAGTATATACAATGGTACAGGTCCAATCTGACTACCATACAGTAGTACCTATACCATGGTGACATTTTTTATAGGGCAGTAAATGAAGCAGTGGGGACATGGTGGCTTAGTGCTCCGTGGTGGCTTGCACCTCCAGGTCCTGGGTTCGATTCCCATTTCAGGTCTGTGTGCATGGAGCTTGCATGTTCTCCCTCCGGATTCGTTCCACAGTCCAAAGACAGTTTTAGATTCCCACAGTCCAAAGACCATCTATTGCCCGTAGACAGTCCCCTGGAGAAAAGAATGGCAACCGGCTCCAGTATTCTTGTGAGGAAAACCACATGGTCAGTATTTAGGAAGTCCTGAGATACTGTGCTCCATGAGGTCACGAAGAGTGGAACATGACCTCGCGAATAAATAAAATAAAAATAAAGCGCTATGTCACAATACAGCACAGACAGACACACACATACTGTACAGACAGACTGAACTCCAAAGGTTTTATCTGCAGACAGAGAAACGGGTCTGAGAGTCTCTGGAAGAGCTTTTCAGATTCTTCAAGATTTTATAGTCCCAGTCAAAAGTTTGGACACATCGCCTTATTCAATGCTCTTCTGATTAGTATTTTATTTTCTACATTCTAGAACGATACAGGGTTTTTAGATTAGAGCCGTTATGAAGGCGTTACAGAACATACATAGCAGAAACATCTCAATATCAACTGGAGATCATTGTGTATTGTATGTATACAGTGTAGAAAGAAATAAACATCAGGAGAGAACATGGAATTAGTAGGGGTGTCCAAACTTTTCCTGTTTCTTGGCATGTGCCTGAGCCCTTTAACCCCGTGCTGTACGCTACACCTGATTACTGTGTACTGCATGTCTTTTCAGCCCTCAGTAGCGCAAGTGTGTTTGCGTACGTAGCCCTGCCGGTGTGTGTGATATCGCTGACCGGTCTGGCTGTATGGTGGAAAAGGAGACATGTGTGAGTAGAACACGTCACTGTCTTTACTACGGTGGCCAAGAAGTGCAAAACAGAAACTAAAAACACAAAGACAATTCAGACGAACTGGAAAAGGGTGGGTTTGGTTTGGGATTGAAATGCTGAGACTTCCATCCTCTAACTCTAGGTACCTTTCCTTTTCCAGTTTGTCTGAATTGTCTTTGTGTTTTCTGATTGATTTGTTATTTCGTTTTGCAGTCCTCAGCCACCGTGCTTTACCCTTCAGTGCATGTAGTATTTACTACACAATTTAAATTCACTCGGTTGTTAAAATGGTTTGGGATTTATTATTTCGCACGCAGTGCTGCTCAGAACAACGGAGAATTCTCCCCTGAGGCTTAGAGGAATTTCATCCTGCATGCTGAAGATTTAGTACTGTAGAATATCTCGATTTGTCTTTGTTTTTCCCTTCAGAAGGATGGAGACGTTCTCCTTGGTGGCTTTGCTTCATATACTTACTCTGCCTTGCTCATTGGCTCTCCGCTATCATATACGCAGGCGATCGACTGCCGGCCTCCTAAATCAAACCTCCTCTCCATCCTCTTACACGAGATCACAGATGTTCACGATCAGCTCCTTCTTTTTCATTTGACTTTTTCACCTTGTTCTGTGTCTATACTGTGTGCACCAGGTGTATTTTAGAATGTGTGGGAATTTTAGCATTCTTTGGATTTTAGCGACTGTAAAACATATTGAAACATATTTCACATAATACAGACACAGGTCAGTCATAACATTAACCCAAACCCCCCCAGTTATATAGTGTCGTTCCTCCTTGTACCACTGAAGGAGCTCTGACCTCTGAAGGTGTGTGGGTGGTTGCGTCAACATTTGATCTCGAACCGTTCCTGCACAGTGTGTGTGTGTGCAGTTCTGTGTTATCCTGCTGAAAGAGGCCGCTCCGGTCAGGGAACACCGTCTCCATGTAGGGGTGTAACTCGATGTTTAGGTAGGTGGGACATGTCAAAGTAACGTCCACATAAAATGCAGGACGCAAGGTTTCCATGCGGAACATCACCGAGAGCATCACGCTGCCTCCGCCCACTCGCCTTCTTCAACTCCCATAGTGCATCCTGGGGTTGTTTCTTCTCCAGAAAAGCCAGATCAGACCAGATCACCTTCTCCCATTGGTCTGTGGTCCATTTCTGATGCGCATGTGCCCATTGTAGCAGCCTTTGGTGGAGGACACGGGTCAACATGGGCATCCTGACAGGTGGACACCCTGACAGCTCGGCAGCTACACAGGTCCATACAGGTCCATACAGGTCCATACACATAAAAACTGTTCTGGACTGTGTGTTCTGTCTCCTTTCTATCAGAACCGGCGTTCGTTTCTTTAGCCGGTTTGAGCTACAGTAGGTCTTTTATTGGATCAGTCAGCCTGGCTACCCATCACCCTGGCACTGGTTTACGAGTTCTTTTTCCTTGGATCACTTTTGGTTTTGTCCTGACCACTGGAGATCGGGAACATCCCACAAGAGCTGCAGGTTTGGGTTGCTTTAACGGCCCTTGTCAAAGTCATTTAAATCCTTATGCTTGCTCATTTTTACTACTTTCAACACATAGAAAACTTTGAAACCTTTGTTTGTTCACTTGCTGCCTAATTGGTAATATATCCCACCCACTGACAGGTGGCGCTGTAACGAGATAATCAGTATTCCTGACTTCACCTGGGAGTGGGTTTAATGTCATGGCCGATCTGTTTATTATAATAATCAGTAAATATTATAATACATATTGTTAAGTATAGATTTCATGAGGAAATATAATATATCCAGACACTCAATATGCATATAATATATATTAAAATATATAAAACATTGCCAGTTTATTAGGTACACTAATGTATTTCTCCCTTTTTTTTTTTGCAACCGCACTGTTGAATCAGGTTTTTAATGATGAATAGTAACAGATACAGTGAAGTCAATAATCGTAGACGTAGTAAACGATCTCTGTAGTGCATTCACCTGATAAACTGGCAACTTATTCTAATCATTGTGATGTTGGAGATAAAAACATACGCTGGAGAAACTGTGAAAGTGAGCTCCAGCTGTTTTGTCTGGTCTAAATGCTACAAAAATCATATCTTAGCAAAGTGAGAATATATATCAGATATTGTTACATTTATTTACTTTATCTTACTCTCTTTAAATTCATTTAATTTCTTAAAATTAAATAAAATCACAACAAACCCAATGTAAATTTATTAGGCTTATTTATAAAGAAATTTTGCTAAGATTCCAAGCAAAAATGTTTTGTTGTATTGAACCGTACGCTTTTTTAATTCCAGTTTTAATAACATTTGACTAGAAACAATATTAATAATCTTATATTTTGTTTGTTGTAAACTTATTGTAAGAAATTTTAATCTAGGTTTGGCTAGATTCAAGAATATTTCACTTGCTAAGATATAATTTTTTTTGCACCGTATGAAGCGGAGATGAAGGTATAAAAGTCTGAGTGCTGATTGTGATACTTATGTTTTATCATAGTTCACATTATTTTATTGTTAAATGCCTGTATTCCAGGACTATAATGATCTAACAGGTCTCTAAAACCCAAAGAGTGTTAAAGCTGACCGTGTTTATATATGAGGAATACTGTGTACTGTATCTATTAGATGTAACACCATTATGAAGTTTCGGAGTTAAGTGAGTGATTACGCGTTGTTTGGAGCCTCACCGTGTTAAATCTCTGTAAGATCAGGATGTGTGTGTGTGTGACTGTGAAGCTGTGTAAGCTCATGCAGTGACATGCTGTGCCAGTGAGGACACACGCCATTCAGTTATCAGGTGCTCCAGGTCAACCTCAGGTCTGTTCCACACATTCTTACACCTTGGTAGTTATACACTGTACTTATTTCTGATGATAATATGTTTTAAATTCATCTTCTTTCTGCTTAAGCTTGCATAAAAAAATGTAATAAAAGAATAAAAGGATATGTGACTGAGTTTTATTTCAACATCCCAAACCTGCTGGAGCAGTGATAGGTGTACGAGCTCGGCTTTACTGTATGAGAATCTCCTCATTGCAACTCATCAACCCCAGATCATAACCCCGCCTCCAGAGGCGTGTACAGTGGACACGAGGCATGATGGGAGCATCGCTTCATGCGCTTCCCTTCTCACCCTGACACGCCCATCACCCTGGAATAGATTCAATCTGGACTCGTCAGGTCACATGACTTGTTTTCCATCACTCTAAAGTCCAGTCCTTATGATCCCGTACAAACTGAAGCAAATATAAGCACATGTACATACAGTACAGTACAGTATCTCACACCTTCCGCTTGAGGACGACCCACAGGTCCTTATTAGGGTTCGGGTCTGGAGACATACTCGGCCACTGACACACACATGGACATGATGAATAGGTCATGTGACTCTGCATGAGTAAAGATGTACAGCTGTTATCACTTAGGGTGTACTCACTTTTGTTGCCAGCTATTTTAACAATAATCCCTGTATGTTGAGTTATTTTCAGACGTCAGTAAATCTGCACTGTTATATGAGCTGCACATTGGCGACTGTAACATGTATAAAGAAGAAGATATAATACAATGTTTGCTTAAATTACAGGGGTGTACTTACTTTCATGAGTCAGTGTAACTATGCACGGTGGCATGCTGGTTAGCACTTTCACTTTCATTTATAAGTCTGAGTATGAATTCCTGCCTCAGGGTCTGGAGGTTGCATGTTCTCCCTGTGCTTGGTGGGTTTCCTCCAGATGCTCCGGTTTCCTCCCACAGTCCAAAGACATGCAAGTTAGGATCATTAACGTTCCCAAATTGCCCGCAGGGTGTGAACGCATGTTACCCGGAGCTCTTACCATGGTTGTGAAGATGGGAATAGATACAATGGTCACCACTGGCCTGAATGGTCCCTGGTTGGTCTACGGAGGTTCCTAGATGGACGATATCTAAATACACACACTGTATATAATGATTCCCTTCATTAGTGTAACCCAGGGGTGTCCAAATCCAGTCCTGGAGGGCCAGTGTCCAGCACAGTTTGGTGCTTCTTCTCCTCAAACACAGCTGATTTAACTCATCTGTTAATGACTAGGTTCAGTGGGTGTGTTTAGGTGTTGGTGAATTACAAACTGTGCTGGTCACTGGCCCTCCAGGACGGGATTTGGACACCCCTGGTGTAACCCCTCACTCAACATGGCTGCCCTGTAACACGCTGTACGTCCAGCAGAGAGCGCTCACTCTCATAAAAAAAAAAGCGAAAGAGAAATTCAGCCTCATGCTTCCTGGTTAGATAAGTTATGCCAGACACACCCTTAAACAACACGCCTGCTGCCAACAGGAGTTACACGGCCCTGACTGAGAGACGTTAAGCTTTAATTCATATGAAAAGCCACAAAGTGCAAATAACAGAATGAACAGTGATGATAGAAATAAGAGTGTATAAGCTAAATAAGATACTTAGGCTTCTGTAACATTAACCTTGGCTGAACAGTTTAAACAGATTTTAATGGCCTTTTGTCGAGTTATTTAATATAAAGGTCACGTTTGGTGCATCGCCGTGAGAGATTCAGACTTGTGTACACGCATTCAACTCATACGTTTCACTAAATCCCAGAACTCTGGAAATGTAGAGTGTATGAGAGGGACCATGTGACCGTACATTTGAATTTAGATTAAAATGAAAGAGAAACACAGACATGTAACTAAAAGGACCTGCTGAATCCTGCTTAGAGTGTTTATGAGAAATTACCAGAGATATGACAGCATACAGTAAAACACCGAGACAAGTCACTTTTTAATGTACGATATAAAGCAACACAAACATACTGGAATCCAGTCTAACCAGTTTTCATAAACACTGCGGTCATGTGACTGGATATTTCCCTATACGTCGGACCTGTAAATACTGTACACACCTGTACACACCTAAAGAATTATACTGTAGACCGACACTCCTATTACACTTATACCTTAATATTATGTCACAAGTTTTATTTGTTTTTTAAAAGAAAACTGAACTGTTGATTAGATCTCAATGTTCACGGAGTCTAAACCATTTCTAGTGAGTCATCTCTGTTTTTTCCCTTCCTGAAATTATTCACATAGTTTGAATATACAGTATGTTTAACATTCGGTCACTATGGCCACCATGTCAACGTCAAAGTCACTGAAAAACACCCAAACAGAAAATCCCTGTCTGATTAATTGATTAGATTATTATGGTCTGGATTCAAATCTGCGTCATTGATGGTTGAGTTTGTAGAAACAGTTAAAATGTTAAATCTAATAATAATCTGCTGATCTTTAATGTAATCACTGATATTATTATTATTATGATTATTATATTATTATTATTATTATTATTTGAGGTTGAAGTCCACGTCCATGTGTGTGTGTCTCTCTGTACAGCAGAACTCTCTGTCTCACTTATTAATAGACAGAAATCACATTCTGTATGGTTGAGTATCTGACGCCTTGTTTACACTAAGTTGGACTTCTTTGGTGCTCAGACAAACACACTCGCTGTTCGGTAATCGGAGAGAGAATCACAGATGAGAAATGGAAAAAGTCGATCAGATAAAGATGAAGTTTCGTCTTAAAACGACTCCGGCGTTATATATAAAATTCACTTCTACCACTTCAGCGCTGTTATTTCAGCCAAAGTGAAAATCTGAACTAATCCCAGTCAAAATATTCACTTTATCTTTTCTCATTAATATCTATTGCTGCAGGTGTTTGTTTACACTGAGACAGCAGCGCATTAGTAGATTATATTAAAGTAGATTATTAAATCCCAGACATAACTGTTCATAACATCACGTTTACTCTAAATTTAGATTCACTGATGGTGCAGATTAAACTTCAGACTGAGATCTAATTACAGCAAGAGATTCAATAAATTCTGTCCAGAGAGTTTTGCTTGAAAGACAGACATACAGACATACAGACATTTTTCCTGCAGCTGTTGTATCTTCTGGTTCCTGTGTTCTGTTCTGTCAGCTTCAGCTCGACCCTGGAGTCTGTAGACCCGTCAGAAGCTCCATGACTGTGTTTTCATGGTTGTGTTTTATAATGTTAAAACTCCTCTTTATTAGTGTAAAGTCACAACACCATCACAGCCGAGAGAGTCGAGGTTATATCACACAACGTCGTCCTTATTGTATAAAACTACAGGAAAATCTTCAGGGCATCATCTCCCTGACACTGATCATTTTCCTATAAAAGAATGTCCCCAAGGCCGTACACTTCCAATAG
Organism: Clarias magur; assembly: GCA_013621035.1. Classification (NCBI taxonomy): domain Eukaryota; kingdom Metazoa; phylum Chordata; class Actinopteri; order Siluriformes; family Clariidae; genus Clarias; species Clarias magur. Next base: position 26,280 of record QNUK01001050.1, read on the forward strand.
ATTAGCCACACAGGTCATTTGTCTCAGCTCATCCATTACAGCTTCAGTCATGGAATTAACAAAAGAATCAATCTCTTCTTTCTGTTTCTTCTTAGAAGGAAAATCCAACATTTTCTTAGAGAGTTGAAGCCATGACGATGGTTGCCATGACGCTCTCTCATGTTGCTCTCAACCCCCTGATCATCAGCTTCGATCTGCCTGAGCTCTCTTTCCTTTTTTATTTTCCTTTTTATTTTCCTTTTATCCCTTTACACAAACTATTGTAATAAAACACTGAAATTATACAGAAACAAACTCCAGAACAGAAACTTCATTAAAGAGTCTAAGAATAGAAGTGGAATTTCCTTTGCGTTCAGTAAAGTATCTTTATCTAATCAATCTGTAGTGCCCTATACAAACAGCATGAAAAGAATTGCTTTTAATGGATATGGATATAATTTGATGGGAATTGAGAGCTATGTTTAAATGTAGAGCCTTTATGGAGGCTGGATAAGTGTGAAGTTCACCATTGATGCTGTTTAAGCACTTTTGTCAGGCACTCTGGATAAGCTCGTCTGCCAAATGCCTAAACGTTTAGCTTCTGGAATTGTTTTTGTGATTTATACTTATACTCTTATTTTATCCAGATATTCAGGACAACTTTATAAGGTGATGAAAAAACCTCACTTTAGTGAGTACAAGTCTTCCATACAGGCCATAACCAGTCCAGACCATGTGATCAGACAAGATGAGACCGGCAAATTCATCACCATTGAGTGCATTAAGTACGATAGAGATACTCTTATTTCTATTGGTCTACAATGTACTCACAATTCGACGTTTTTAACTCCGGATCCGAGTGAGATCCTGGGGGAAAACAAAGGACGCGACGCGAAGCGGCGGCCCCGAGGAAAACGAGCCGGCGTCAGGAACAGGCTGAGAGCCCGTGCACACCGCACACCTCTGCCTAGCATCCTGCTCGCCAACGTCCAGTCACTGGAGAACAAGCTCGATGACCTCAGGGCCAGGATAAAGTTCCAGAGAGACATTCGGGACTGCAATCTTCTCTGCTTCACCGAGACATGGCTGAACCCAGCGGTGCCGGACCACGCCATCCAGCCGGCCGAGTTCTTCTCGGTTCACCGCATGGACAGGACAAGGGACTCGGGGAAGACAAGGGGAGGCGGCGTGTGTTTAATGGTGAACAGCAGCTGGTGCAACAGCGCGAGCGTTGTTCCTCTCGCACGCTCCTGCACACCCAACCTGGAACTATTGACCATCAAGTGTCGTCCTTTTTATCTTCCTCGGGAGTTTACATCGGTCATAATCAGCGCCGTTTATATTCCGCCACAAGCGGACACGGACACTGCCTTATGCGAGCTGCATGAGGCACTCACACAGCACCAGACACAGCACCGGGACGCTGCGCTCATTGTGGCGGGGGACTTTAACAGTGCCAACCTCAAACGCGCAGCGCCGAACTTTTATCAGCACATCACATGCCCAACCAGGGGTGAAAGGACACTGGACCATTGTTATACAACAGTCAAGGACGGCTACAAGGCACAATCTCGTCCACCGTTTGGGAAATCCGACCATGCCGCCATCTTCCTCATGCCAAAATATAAACAAAGGCTTAAACAGGAACTTCCGGTTCAGAGGGAGGTCGCGCGCTGGACGGACCAATCGGTGGCCGCGCTTCAGGACGCACTCGATGACGCAGACTGGGACATGTTCCGGAACAGCTCCGATGACGTCAGCATGTTTACGGAAGCGGTCGTGGGATTCGTCGGGAAACTAGCGGATGATACCGTGCAGAAAACGACCATCAGAACGTTTCCCAATCAGAAGCCGTGGGTGGATAAAACCATCCGCGACGCTCTGAGATCTCGCGCCGCTGCCTACAACGCGGGACTTGCATCGGGGGACATGAACCAGTACAAGGCTGCGTCCTATAACGTCCGGAAGGCGGTTAAAGAGGCGAAGCAGCGCTACGGAAGGAAACTAGAGTCACAACTCCAACAGAGTGACTCTAGGAGCCTGTGGCAGGGACTAAGGACAATAACGGACTATAAAACACCAACATCCGGTATGACGAACGCGGACATGACTCTGGCAGACGAGCTGAACACCTTTTATGCTCGCTTCGAGGCTGCAGCTAAAGACGCTAGCGTTGCTAATGCTAGCGGTGCTAACGGCTGCAGAGAGGAAGTCACTGCCAGCACCGGAAACGCGTTCATCATCTCCGAGCATGACGTGAGGAGAGCCTTCAGGAGAGTGAACACCAGGAAAGCAGCAGGACCAGACGGCATCTCAGGTCGAGTCCTCAGAGCCTGCGCAGACCAGCTTGCACCTGTGTTCACAGAGATATTCAACATCTCCTTATCTCAGTCGGTGATCCCCACATGCTTCAAAGAGTCCATCATTGTTCCTGTTCCAAAGAAACCCCATCCTTCTTCCCTCAATGACTATCGACCTGTAGCCCTCACCTCAGTGGTGATGAAATGCTTTGAACGGCTGGTCAGAGACTTCATCATCTCTTCACTACCCGACACTCTGGACCCACTACAGTTTGCATACCGCCCGAACCGCTCCACAGATGATGCCATCTCTCATCTCCTCCACACAACACTCACTCACCTGGACACTAGAAGGGGGAATTATGTTAAAATGCTTTTCATCGACTACAGCTCAGCATTTAACACCATAATTCCCTCTACACTCACCACCAAGCTGGAGCACCTGGGACTCAGCTCATCTCTGTGTCAGTGGATCTCTAATTTCCTAACTGGGAGACCACAGGCTGTAAGGATGGGTGGACACGTCTCAGCCTCTCTCACTCTCAGCACTGGAGCCCCACAGGGCTGTGTTCTGAGCCCCCTGCTGTACTCTCTGTACACACATGACTGTGCGGCCACTACCAGCTCCACCACCATCATCAAGTTTGCTGACCACACCGTCGTGGTGGGCCTGATCTCTGACAACGACGAGACGGCCTACCTGAAGGAGATTGGAAATCTGGAGAACTGGTGCCAGAGGAACAACCTTCTTCTAAATGTCAGTAAGACAAAGGAGCTGATAGTGGACTTCAGCACTAAGCAGGAGAGGAACTACCAGACCCCCGTCATCAACGAGAGCCCAGTGGAGAGAGTGGACTGCTTCAAGTACCTCGGTGTTCATATCACGCAGGACCTATCATGGTCCTGTCACATCAACACCGTGTTGAAAAAGGCCCGACAGCATCTCTACCACCTCAGACGCCTGAGAGACTTTAGACTGCCCTCCAAGGTGCTCAGGAACTTCTACTCCTGCACCATAGAGAGCATCCTGACGGGAAACATCGCATCCTGGTTCGGGAACAGCACCATGCAGGACAGACGAGCCTTACAGAGGGTGGTGCGATCAGCTGAGCGCATCATCCGAACTGAGCTCCCTGACCTGCACTCTGTCTACAGCAAGCGGTGCTGGACCAAGGCCAGGAAGATCATGAAGGACCTCAGCCACCCCAGCAATGGACTGTTCTTTCTGTTGCCGTCTGGGAAGCGCTTCCGCTCCCTCAAGGCCAATACAGAGAGACTGAGAAGGAGCTTCTTCCCGCAGGCGATACGGTCTCTCAATCAAACCAACACACTGGACTAAACACCTTTGCATTTTCTTGCACACACAGAACGGACAATTATGTCAATGCACATTGCACATATATGCACATATGCACATCTTGCACACTTCAAGGACTTCTTTTCACACCCCCCTCATCTCATTAAAATACTACCTCAAGTTTTTCACAGACTATAGTCGTAATATATTACATCACATCCCACTTCTGACAAGAGCACATTCTTTCATACTTCAGATTTTATGTATATATATATATATATATTGTAACTTTGTTGGAATCTGTTTTATAGGTTCCTTTTGTAAAAATATTTAAGGTCACGGAGCGGTCGTATAAGCATTTCACTGCATATTGTACTGTGTATGACTGTGTATGTGACAAATAAAATTTGAATTTGAATTTTGAATTTGAGACACATTCTCCGAGTGCCAAGCGATCTCCGCTGGAGGATGGGTGAAGCTCTGGCAGATTATATGGGTTTTATTTCAACATAATATAATAAAACTGGATGAACAGGTTCCAAATTGAATAAACAGACAACATGGCGGCTTAAACCGAGGCTTTTCCTCACTCAGGCCTGGGGGTGTATTCTAGGAGTCATGGAGCACGAGGCAGAGTACACACTCGACAGAGTGCCAGTCCATCACAGGGCGGGAGGTTTGGGATCTCCAATTAAGCTAATCTGCATCTCTTTGGAGATCAGCAAGACGCTTAAACTTTCTGACCTTTTTAAACTTTCTGAACCTTTTAGTTGCATTCAATTGATTGCTCTACACACTCACATGCCCGCAAGAAGAAATATCAGTAATCCTGTCTCACAGAAAAGTAAATAACACACAGGACACTACAGGTCAGAGTACACGATAATAAAAAGTAATAAAAAGTCATTAAACATGTGCTCGAGTCATACAGAGCTGTTTATTCTCAAACTCTTTATAGAAATCATCTTCTTTTCTGGGTTTGGAAATCAACTTGACCTGCAGCACTGAAGTGGTTTACAGAAGTCCTTGATGAAACCCCAGAGAGTACAGAAGGGTTTCAGTTCCTTAATGTTGATTTGAATGAACTAGCCTTAGAGAAATCTACATTATATATGCTAAAGCACTTGGGTTCTTATCTTCTGTAGATACGAAAGCGTTTTCTAGAGATAAAGGTGAATATGAGTTCTGCTAACAGCTCTGATTGTGTGTCCTCAGGTTTCATTAACAGCACTCATGGACAATAGTCATGCTTCTACATCATGAGTGACAATCAGTGCAATGCAATACAATAGGATACGATAGATTACAATACTATACTGTATGATATAATATTATACGATACAATAATATAGAATATGATATAATACAATCTGATACAATATATTTAAATTATAGTGTATTGCAAGCAACGATGTTTGGGCCCAAGCACCTGAGGCATCGCCACCTGGGAGCACCAGAAAGACAGCGGGCACAATCGACACATGCATGTAGTAAAAGACAACTACCAATACTATTGTGACATTATTTTAGATGGCAGGGAATTTTTTGTTAAGACTTCCAAATAGCACTGGTTGCTGGAAAAAAAACAAACATCACACTATGATGTCACTTAGAAAGTTATTAGCCACTTTTTGGTATAAGTTTGAGGCCTTGCCACAGCTGAACCATTTAAAATGTAAAAAATCCCTTTGCAATTTTGCATCGTCAGTGTCAGTGTATCATATTCGCCCAGTGTGGTGGTAATGGTATAAATCTCCTAGGAGGAGTATATCAAATTCTATTGGGTGCATTTTGCAAACAACCCAAAATAACAGACTACCTGTTGAGTTGAGTCCATGACATGCAAAGTGAAAGTTGTTCAGCTCAGTGAGATCTAAATGTGTCTAAATGTGTATAAATGCTTCACATTTATACCTGTAAGTGCAAGTGTGTATGAGCAATGCAGAAAAGTCTAGTGTGAGGGCCCCATGCCACACCCAGGGCACAGAAACTCAGGCTTCACAATGGCAGCAGATTCCAAGCTGTGTGCTGATTTTTAAGTTTTGGAGAATTTTAAGACCCTCAAAAAAGCCCCAAATGTTGAAAAAAAAATCCTTAGACGATCAATAGGGCCTTGATAGGGCTCATTACAGAAACATCTGTCATAGTGTTTGGGGCCTAATAATACAATACAATATGATACAATACTGCACGATACAATATGAAACAATAAAATATGATATGATATAATATGATATCATATCATATCATATCATCTCATATCGTATCATACAGTATAATATGGTAGAATATGACATGATAAGATGTGACATTCTTTGACATATGATGATATATTTTAAAAACCTAAATCTGAATTAAGTTTGTGGATACATATAGATTCTTCTAGATGTTTCTCTGATTTCCTGGTGAGATAGATCAATGATATTACTTTTAGGTGTGTGTGTGTGTGTGTGTGTGTGTGTGTGTGTGTGTGTGTGTGTGTGTGTGTGTGTGTGTGTGAAATATCTTAATAACTACTCTGTCAGAGTAATTGGCTCCTTTAGATGTGCCACTTAAACAAACTGTGTTTCTCGGTCTGAGGAATGTTGATGGCATGGCCGAGCTCTGATCCGTGCGTCAGGGAGGTTGTAACCAATAGCATCTGGTCCTCAAGGCTGTGATGGAGAGACTGGTTTGAAATAAACCATATTTAAGGAAAATCAGAGTGAATGGTTGAGAGACCCACAGAAATCTGCTAAAAGGTATTTTCTTGTTTGATTAAGTCTTAAGAAGTTCTACAATTTCAGAACTTCTTCACTAAACATTTGTTCTTTCCTTCCTTCATGCAGATGAAACTCCAGCTGTTCCACATCTGTACATCGCTGCTCATGCCACTGATGCTGCTCTGCCCTGAAGGGAGTCTGACGTTCCCCCTGCATCCCATCATCCCCGGTTACGAGGCGGCGCTGCTCGAGGCCTGGATGGAGCCGATGGAGAAGGTGGAGATGTTAGAGATGGGACGGAGAGCTCTAGCGCCCCCGGTGAAACACCCGCTCGAGATGGAGTACTACAAGAAAGGAGAGGAGGAGGAGGACATGGATGAAGATGATCTGCAGAGGAATGAAGTGCTCTCGTCCATCGCCGGGGGTCTGCAAGCTTTCAGCAGACAGAAAGGAGGATTCGGGTTTCGCTTCGGGAGGAAGTGACAGAAACGATGCAGATGGATGTATGGAGATTAGTATGTCTGTATATTTATACATATATACAGTGTGTTTAGATCTGTGTCTGTGTGTGTATTACCGTGTGAGACGCATAATAAATGCTCAGCTTTAATGTGTACATACGCAAAGACATGAAGTTATGTTTTATGTTTCTGTACATAGCAGCTTCTGGATGTGTTGTAGAACATTCATAACTCCAGGACAAAATCAACCATGAGACATTTTCTATAAATGATTAAAGATCTTTGACTTTAACAACTATTCATTATTTTCTTACTTCTTCCTTTAGAATAAAGACAAAGAGGGTCAGCATTGAAAATGTATTGAAAAATCATGTTTTACAATTTAAGAGTGTGTGTGTTTTCACTGTCTGATAGTGGTGTGAAGTCATAATAATATAATTTTAATGAATAATAAAAAATACATAATAATAATAATAATAATAATAATAATAATAATAATAATAATAATAATAATAATAATAATAATAATGATGATAATAATAATAATTGAATTAAAGTGTTGTCAATGATCAAATAAGTTTTTTTACTTTTTAATAGTTACTTTCTAACTTCAAGTCTTTGGTGAAGAGTTGGCATTTTAATGATTTTAATTGTTTTTATTTCATTATTATTATTTTACATAGTTGCATTTAGCACAAAGATTGTAGAACACTGAATTCATTTAATGATGCTAACGATTGCTGTTGTTAAGTTTAATTAATACACTAATTAAATAATTTAAGCAATTAATAAATAAATTAATTAGTTAATCAACAACAGCATCCATCATCATACTATATAACCTCTTCTGTAATTTGGGGAAAAAGTAAAAGAATAACAACAAAATAATTTTTAATAAACAAAAAAACTTATTGCTAAAATGAATTATTACAAATTAGGCGATTGTGATGCAGTAACTTCTGTATAATTAGGCACAATCCTGCAATAATACTGTACACAGCCAGAGCCAGGTCATCTCTCACTTCCTTTTTTATTCTTGGGCAGGACACAATCACTGCCATCTTATCAATTAAAGAAGATACCGTAATTACAACTGCACAATTACACATGTCCTTGGGTTTTCTGCAAATCCTTACAATTTTCAGGGCATTCTTCTTGTGCTGAATGACTTGCTGCCAATCATATTTAATTTAGCCATCATACTGATTTTTCTTAAAATCTCATCGTCTGAGTTAGCATGCTAGGGAATTAGTATCATCGGATTTGACCACTTACTGTAAGACTCCCCAGTTTCTCCACATCGAGCATCACCATGAGCTCCTCCTCTACCAGTTGTAACATGAGGAGCCAAAACCCGGTGGTTTTCAGGTGACAGTGTTTCTCAACCCCGGATCTACTCATTTACTGTTTTCTCTGGCCAAACTGTGCAGAGGAGATATAATGTTACTTATTTATTTATTTATTCATTTATTTTTAATGCGAATGTCACAGTAACATTGAATGTCACATTTATTTTAATACTTTTAGCCAACACTGTGTTTGAGAACCGGGTTTTATTTATTTATTTTTTAGTTCGACTTATTTCTTTTTTCAACACTGAAGGCGTTTATATAAAACACACAATCATCTCCTCTGAACAGTTGATATTGAGATGTTTATCTGCTCCTTCTGCTCTGTAAAGCTTCATAACGCCTCTAATCTGAGGTGCTGCTTGAGGTTCATTGGTGATTTCTGAGGCTGGTGACTCTAAATGAACGTCTCCTCTGCAGCAGTAAGTTTTGGTCTCACTTTACTGGGAAGGTCTTCATGAGAGACGGTTTCATCATGGAGCTCGATGATGGGGTTTACACACACACTCGACACACAATACTGTTCTTGTAGGAACTGATCCAGAACCTTCTGAGCTTCATGTCTTATAATAACAGCTGACTGTTAGTGTTGTTATTTACTTACCTAATTCCATATATGGTTTTTATATAAGACTATATATAGTATTGTTGTAAAATGTAGAAAATAATCACAAACACAAACTGACCCCAGAAGTGACTCCAAATGTTTGAGTGGTAGTATTCTGTAACACACACATAGCATTATTATATTATAGATAATGCTAGTGTAAAGGGTAACAAAAAATATAAGCATGTACCGCATACAGTATGTACACACACAAAGCGTGCAGTGCTGTATTATTGTGCAGTTTTGCTAATTATTTGTATTGATGATCTCCAATTTATATATACATTTATATGTGTATAAACATTATAGAGTTTAGCAGTGAGATGGTTGAGGAAAAGGAAGCTGGACCTGAGCCTGACGGTTCTGGTCTGAAGGTTCCTGTAGCTTCTCTTGGATAGAAGGAGGTCAAAAGCTCTGTGACTCGGGTGGGAGGAGTCTCTGATCAAACTGTGAGCCATGTGAAGAAATCTGCTGTGCTGAAGGTGTTCCATAGCTGGTGTTTATCAAAGTCATTCATAGTCATGTATTCTATATTATATGCCACCACACCATGATCCCCTGAAGGTGTACACTGAATCCTGTACAGGTTCACTCTGCCTGGATGTTAATGATGTTTATTACACTCAGAACTCTGATTGGTTAAAGTGCTAGTGACGTCACCTGTCATTGGTCAGATGCGCCACGCCCCAGGAGCGCTGCTCCCTCCCGTTGTTATTCAAGTCTCAGATCGAAAGTGTTTATTTCACTGTAACATTGAGCACACTGCTGTGTGTGTATAAGTGTGTGTGTGTGTGTGTGTGTGTATAATGTGAATAAACATGAACAGGATCTCTCTCGTGTTTTCGGCAGCGCTGCTGTTCTGCGCAGCTCCTCCAGCTCTCAGCGGTGAGTCTCACTTATTCTACTCCCATTATACTGTACACTCCGTCTGTGTGTGTGTGTGCGCGTGCGTGCGTGTGTGTGCGCGCGCGTGACGGGACTTTCCTGAAATCGAAAGTAACAAAGTAACAGAAGTTTAAATGTAAAATAACGTCTTTTAGTGTCAGTAACTGATGCGCGCGGTGTTTCTGATCAGATCAAAGGCGATGTGTAACTTTAATATTTAATATCCAGGTTTTAGATCTTATGGACGAAGACAGATGGCGGGGATTTGATCTAACATGGCGGCGCTGGAGTTGTTGTTTGTCTGCGCACTTACTCCTGTTATTTATAGAACTTATACAACTTCTTACATTTTAATTTATTATCATTAATTATATACTATTTGTTGAGATTAATTAGGCCCACACCATTAGCCCAAAGGTTTACATGTTTACGCCTGTTTTATTATTTTTTTATGTAAACGAATATTTGTTTATCTCTCAAACACATAAATACATTTTTACAAGAAACAAAAGATAATTGCAGTAAAATATAAATATAACAATAAAATGTATACATCAGAACATATATGTAATAATAATAATATCGATAATAATAATGTGTTAGTATTAATTCTAATATAAATACATAATAAATTATTCAGATTATTGAAATAAAAAAATATCATCTTTAAGTCTAAATACTAACCGAACCATTAAACACAGTGTGTGAGGACAATAACCAGTTGGAACATGTAGACTGTAATATGATATGGTGGTGAAGGTGCTGACACACACACACACACACACACACACACACACACACACACACACACACACACACACACACACACACACACACACACACACACACACACACACACACACACACACACACACACACACACACACACACACACACATACACACACACACACACACACACACACACCCCTGCCAGGTAGGCTTAGGTACAACACGGTACGTCACTCTTTGATTAGAATAACGAACAAGGAAGTGTTGATGCACGGGTCCAAAATAATCACACGCATCTGTTCTCTTTTTAACATGTTGATAAGAGACTGAAATCATCATAATTTATTACTTGAAAATCCTCTAATCTTGTTTCATCAATTATATTTTAAAATGACTTGTATATTATATGGAGATTGGTTGGATAAAACACCAAGTGAGTGTGAAATAAAATAAAAATGAAATGTAATGAAATTAAAGGCTTCTGCTTGTGATTGAGTGTGGAGCAAAAAAGAAAAGAAAAATGAAATTCCATCAGTTCAATCTGAAAGTAAACTCATTGTTGTTGCGTTATGACAGAAATTACAGTGTGTTGCGTAAGTATCGGTGAAGCCTGGAACTGAAAGGGAATAAACTGGGCTATGTATCAGGAACACACAGTGTAGGCCTTAATGTTGAATTTAATGGGAAATTGAATGTAATATTTATTTACAACTAGCTAGTTTTATTAGTTACATTTTTGCTGTTTTAAAAATAAAAATGTATAATAATAATAATAATAATAATAATAATTAAAAAAGAAAAAATAGTGTAAAAATATTTTGAGTACAGTGTAAGTAATTAAGCACATTTGATCAGAACTTGAGTTTATGGCTCTGATATTAATGATCCATTACTGCCCCCTAGTGGACAAACAGAGACTATCTGACACCAGTCTGCCTAGAGTCAATGTCTTTAGACTGAAATCAGAAAACCAAGAGTAAACCCACTAAGCACAGTCAGATTTAAACTCCTAACCCCGGAGGTTGAACATTCTAATCACTGAGCCGCCATGTCTGATCATTTAGAAGCTGAATTCTAAATTCATTTTGCGATATTGGGTTAGACTTTTTGGGGCCATTTCCAGCCCAAAGGCTGAACTTTTTAACACTCTTGTATCACCCTTTTACTGAACAATCAGTGATGCATACAGTGAAATTTACTGGATGAAGGTGAAATGTTCATGATCAGTCCTTGCTTTGTTGTCATTTCTTATCTTATGTCAAATGGCTAACCTTTTTTTCTTTACAGGTAAGCACGCTTTGTATTACACCTACACGGCTCTTTCTAAACCTCTCAATCTTCCTGGAGTCTATGAGTTCACTGCACTGGGAACGCTCAATGACCGAGAACTCGATTACTACAGCAGTGAGACTCAGATTAAGGAGCCTAAACAGGACTGGATGAGACAGAAGATGCCGGCGGATTACTGGGAGAAAGGAACTCAGTCCCGCAAGAGTAAAGAGCAGTGGTTTAAGGTCAACGTGGAAATCCTGATTGATCGGATGGGACACAATAAGTCTGGTTAGTAAAGTCACAAAATGATTTAAAGGGAATTGGATAAGGCTTTGAGAATAAATATTAATTCATTTTTAAAGCCAGATAGCATCCTGATCTTCACTGTGTCGACTGTTTCAGATCTTCATGTTCTTCAGTGGAGACACGGCTGTGTGGTTAATAACGATACAGATGGAAATATACAATTTCTAAATGGAGTTGATGAGTACAGCTATGACGGCACTGAGTTCCTCTCCTTCGATGAGGTAAACTCGAGGTGGATTGCTCCAGTCTCGGCTGCTGAGCCGACCAAAAGGAAATGGGATGAAGTGGCCATCCTTAACCAGTACACCAAGGGCTACCTGGAGAAAGAGTGTGTGGACTGGCTCTCCAAGTTCATGGAGTACGGACACGAAGAGATAAGAAATCAGAGTATGTAACAGAATAATTCTGATGGGCTTCATGGTAGAGCTGCATGATTAATCGAAAAAAATATCACAATCTCGATTCTTGTTTCTCTGCATTCAGATCAGGTGCATTCACTTATTTACTTGACAACAATTCCGGGTCGCTGTATCAGTCGAGGTCACTGGTTTCACTCAAACAGTTTAACACAAAACACTATTAAATAACCAGTCAGGCCAGAGATTAGTGAATGATTTAGTTACACAACTCACACTTCTCATCTCTCTTCCTCATTTACAGTGCTCTGCTGTCACTCACATGACAAAATACATATATATATATATATATATATGTTTTAGATTCTGACGATCTGTTTCTGATTGACTCCCTTTAATGCTTCATGTGTCGCTCAAAACATATCGGAGTGTCAAACAGTTACATCCCCCATCTCACCTATGCGGTTTGACTCACAGAGTGACAACCCGACGTTCCGCGAGGTTCCATGAGGACTGGCAAAAATTCATTTCTTGCACAGAAAGATTGGATCTTCTTAATCACTAAAATGGCAAAACTCACGGTGAACTGTGATCAAACTGTGTAGGTGAGATAGGGGTGTTAGATATTATTGGGTTGTTGCTTTTATCATGGCATATTGATGTTGATTCTGCATCTGTGTTATTTTTATCAGCATATGGTAAATGTCTCTCTCACACACACTTGCTAAAAACTAAAACACACACTACTGTCCGATCAGAGACAGGCACATGCAATTCTAATTGGTCTGTAACTAAGATAATTAAAGCTGCTGTGCAGAGCGAGCGCTACAGAGCTTCCAAAGCTTCCAGTTTTAAGATTCGGCAATAAACCCTCTGACAACAATAAATTCTACACTGTAAACTATGCATTTAATAACAAACTACCCAACACTGTTACATTTCCCTTATGCTGATAAAATAATAATAATAATAATAATAATAATAATAATATAAACTAACACACTGATGAAGTTCTATAGTTGTCTGACTGTCCAGAATACAGAAAAAAACTGATACTTGGTTATTTTTATGTATTATAGTTAATATTCTATTTATGTTTAACAACTTTTCACTTTATTTCCATTAAAATATGGAAAGGTGACTTTTATTTTAATACAAGCATGTTAAAAGTCCCGTGCAGACAACACTTTTTGTTGGAAGAAAAAAAAAAAATTAGGTCTCAATTCCTATGGAGAAAAATCCTGATTCATATTTTGTCAAGAATCGTGCAGCTCTACTTCATGGGTTATCATTACACTTGGTAAAATTAGAGGAAACACTTAATGATACTTTTCTTTCTTTACAGTTCCACCAGAAGTGCATATATTTTCGAAGCATTCAGTACGTGACCCCAAATTGGAGACTCTGACCTGTCTAGCCACAGGCTTCATTCCTCCAGATGCGGAGATTTATTTAAAGAAGTCCGGAACTCGCCTTCCTGACCATCTGGTAACATCCACTGGAATCGTTCCCAATGGTGATGGTACATACCAGCTCAGGAGCCGTACTGATGTTGTGAAGGATACGACAGTAGTGTATGAGTGCTGTGTAACCCACAGCGCCCTTACAGAGCCGATCGTTAAAAAGTGGGGTAATTATCTTTCTGTTTATATTTGGATTACATTAACATTACAGCAGCAGCATTAGGTATAGGTGGTACAGAAGCTGACTATGGAAGTGTGTGTGAAAGCTAATATTTTCTTACGCACATAAAGATCTATATTATGAAAGTGCGTGTCTCAGGGGTGTGTTTGTGCAAGGTAGGAAAAATAGAGAGAGATATAATGTTGCTATAATAAGTACTGGCAGGCTTTGATTTGTCTGTAGGTACAGGGCTATAGACTGAGCGCAGTAGGTAATCACAGGCATGCCAGTACACTATACACACTATACACACATGCTTGCGTATATTGGAATGACAATAAAAGCCTACTTGACTTGACTTGACTTGCTCATGATTTTATGCACAGGAAAACAAAATTGAGTAACTGCTATTTTGGATACAATCTAAAATGTAAAAAAAAAAATTATGCTCTACTAGCAGAAACACATTCACATCAGCTTCAAATTTCTGTTTAATGTGCTTTTGGTAAAACTGGCTTCTACTCTTTCTTTGCATATATATGCATTTAAAGTGAACCATTCAAGTGCAATTCTACTAAATATAAGATAGATTAAGTCTTGATGGATATGTCCATACATAATACGTACATAATAAAGTGTTGGAAAATGTGGTTATTCATAGCAGCCTGATCCTGTTTATATAAGTCACTGTAACTTTCTGATTATATTTTTTTTCCTCTCTGCAGAGTTTAAGGATGATTCTAGTAGCAATATTATTATCATAGGAGCAGCGGTGGCTGCCATTGTCTTACTCCTCGCCGTGATTGTCGTCATTGTTCTTAAAAAGAAGGAAATCATTTGTAAGTATAGACGTTACTCAGACAAAACATTTACACACACACACACACACACTACGGGCAATATGGAAATGCCAATTAGGCTAACCTACATGTCTTTGGACTGTGGGAGGAAACCAGAGAACCCGGAGGAAACCCACCAAGCACGGAGAGAACATGCAAACTCCATGCTCATAGAGACGGGAATCGAGCCGGGACCCTGGAGGTGCAAGGCAACAGTGTTAACCACTACACCACCGTGCCGCCACATCAAACATCAGAATAAAAAAAAAAAAAACAAGATCTCTGTGACTTTAACCACAGCAGTGGTGTTATTACCAGACCTGCTGATTTAAGCATTTCAGAAACTGCTCATCTCTGACTAGGCCTATCACACACACACACACACACACACACACACACACACACACACACACACACACACACACAGAGCAGTTTACACAGACTGGTGTGAAAAACTAAATGCATTCAGTGACCAAGAGTTCTTTAGGTGAAAACACGTTGTTTTTGAGAAGGTTCCTTTCCACTCAACCAAGGATAACTATAATTACTATACTATAATTTGTTACTGTACTGTACTGTTTGTATCATACTGTAATGTATGAAAATTACTGGATAAATTGCATATTTAAAAATTCATTAGTTATTTTGCATTTTGGACAATATATAATCATTATAAGATATATATCAGATCAGTGATATCACTATATATAAAATATATAGTATAGTTTTGTAGTAAAAGTAGTAAAAAAAAACTGCCACTATTAAGATCAAGGTTGCCAGATTACACTGACAAAATCCCGCCTAGGCAGTGAAGAAAACACACCGACTCCAGTACGAAGAAAAACAAACAAACAAAAAACCCTACAAATAATCAGTTATAGTGTACAAACGTTGGAACCACTGATTAGGATCCATCTGTGTGGTCAATATCGTACGTTTATCTATCAGTGAAATAATATAGAAGTGAATAGCAGTGATATTAGAAACTGAGGAATCATAATCTGAACAAGCTAAACATTTCTACATTATTGCTGATCATGTATGAGGAAAGAAAAAGAGCACAAAACAGTTTAAGAATTAAATTAATCATAAGCTAATTCATAACTACATTATATGGAAAAACAGAACATAAAAATGAGTAGCCAGTAATCCTGTAGTTTCACTGTGTTTTTGTTTCACTTTGCTTTTGTGTGTAAACTTTATAATTGTAAGCAAGAATGAATTTAAAGCATGTTAAAGATCAGCTCTTGTTGTGTGACATTTTTAGGCTCACAGAAAAAGAGTGAAGGACCAGCACCAGTTACAGGTAGGAATGTGTGGGTTAATATGATCTAGTGACAAATCCAGACATTATTCCCACCTACAGGGGGTATTAACGTCTGTTTCTTTACAATAGATTTCTTTTTAACTTTAAACTTTATATGTCCCTTTAAATATAATTAAAAATTTGTGTCACAAAACTAAAATAATCAAGCAAATATGAAGAAATATATTACATTGTTATAACATATGTATAAACATCTCATATATAATGGTCACTGTGGTTTCTGTATTTCAGCTCCTGTGAAAATCCCCTTGCTAACGAGCACGGAGGTTCCTAGTAAGTCTCACTGCCTACACAGAGATTCACTCCCGTCTCCAACACTCTATAGTCCAGGGACAGCCTCTGATTGGCAAGTCTCAAGCAGTTCTAACAAGCGGGTTAAACAATAAAGTATGTTTAAGACAATGGCATGGCATTAACTGTGCATGTCCGACTGAGTTGTTGCTGTTCAGCTTTCTGAAGTGGAACAAAATCTCAAACACAGCACAAGTATTTGGCAGTGCAGTGGTGCAGTATGATGGCACGCGTAACCCACCTCTTCTGGTTATTAGCTGCTCTTATTAATGGGTCCTGATGCAAACTGTCAGGCTTCTGTTGTAAGAAATAATAGTGTTGATGTGAAAAGACAACTTTCCTAAATAATCGTTTGTGAATGCAAGGAAGGAGCAAGTATGGACTTTTCATTTGTTTTTTGTTGTTGTTTGTTTTTGTTTAGTTTTTTTTTTTTTGCTAAAGGTTTGTCTCTTAGTCAAATAAATAAATAAATTGTAATTGTAATAAATTGTACATTTATTCATATTAGTTAACATCTGAATAATTAATGAGAAATCCTTCCTGCATCTGATTTGAACTTCTGTTCTTCTTTTTCTGCTTTTCTCAGAGAGTGTAGAACAGAGTGACAGCGGTGGAAAGGATTCTGACTCTGGTAAAAAAAAAAAAATATATATATATATATAAAAGAACTGTTGGCTGTACAGTCTTCTGGCGACTGTGCTTATAATGGGTGTAATAATTGAGATTGGGTGTAATAAATGGATTGTCATTTGAAATATACCTGTTTATCATGTTTCTAAAAGATATAAGTCACTTATTTAACAAGCCAGGTTATTGTGGTGTTTTTCAGGACAAGGAAGCAGCGGAGACTCGTCAGACAGCAGCTTAGAGTCACTTAATAAAGGTAATTAATGAAAATGAAGCTTACAAATAGTTTGTGATTTATTATAAAGTTCAATCTGTGTGATGCATGGTGTCAACATGTGGAACATTGTGTCATGTTTTTACAATAGATAGATAGATACATACTTTAATGATCCTGAAGAAAATTCCATTCTATTAAAATCTTTAAACACGCACCTGTGGATGGGCTGGCACTCCCATCAGCGCCCTAAAGTAAACATATAGTGTTCTGTACAGTATAGTACAGTATAGTATAGTATAGTGTGCTGAGTGTGTACTGAGCGCTGAATGAGTGTGGAAATAGTAAGTACTGTAATTAACATTTACAGCTGAACTGTGATCCTGACCGGTGGTTCGATTCAGCCTAATCTCTGAACATTGAGATTTTAGATTCAGTTCAACAACAATACTGTTTAGTTACAGCTATATTTCTTACAGGTTATATTTAGTATATTAAAAACTACTAAAAGAGTCAATACACACTGAAATGTCATTTAACATGTGTTGTTCATTGTTTAAATGTCATGTCTGTAAAGTAATATGTCAATATTCCACTTCACACCCAAGTCCAGCAGGTGGCAGTAATGCCAAAAAAAAACAAGCCCATAAACTCAAAAATGAATGAACTATACTGTATACATGTATTTTTTTTTTTTCTTTTTTCATTTTTCTCATGGAGCACATGTAGAACATCTCGATCTCCAGTTTTTTCCTCACCATACTGAGAGTGAAGGTTTATTTACTTTTTTTGTAAGTAATGCGTGGATGTTGGTTGGTCAACGTTGCCTACATTGCGTTTTTCATTTGGTTGTCTTGCATGATAATTAGCAAGCAGATAACTCTTATGCGCTTAAGATTATATGTGAATTTGAAGATAGGACCCAAATTTTACATCCAGACTTTATGGGGAGGGGAAGCAACGTTACAGGAGAGAATGTTATCCAGTGCTGAACTCATTCTCTACAGAAAGCTACAGTACAACACCTGAGGGCAAAAGTCTCCTGTGAATTCTGATTAATTGCCTTTTCTCGTAAGTCAGTGCTGTTCTACAGTAAAGAACACTGAGGTCCTGATGCTCATGTTTCTGTTTAATGATTAATATATTTTTTTCTCTTTCAGATGGAGCGGTGTAAATTTTATATCAGTGCTGTGGATAAAGAATATTTCTGAAGGCTTTTCTATTAGACATCTTACTTTCATCATTTATAAATCTCCTCACTCTAACGCTAACTGTGCCATGCAAAGTGCCCAATATTTAAAGCATGATAGCGTTACTATACATTATTATGTATAGACCTCGATACCTGAGAAATGACAATCTGCAATTCCGCATTGTTATTTCCATAAAAGATAATGATGGTGATTAAAAGCCATATCATGAACCCAGGCACACTACTTTAACCTTGCTTGTTTTTTTGTGTTTTGTTTTTTCGTTTGTTTTATTTTTGTGTGTGTTAGGAAATGCTCTATTCATCTCAAATTTTGACACATTGTAAACATGAGGCTGTATAAATCACTAAAGCCACTTTAGTAGTAGTGAAGTTTTCTTAACTTGAGACTTTATTCATGGCTGTGTTTGTGGCTTCTAATTATTATTTCTAATATTGAATTAGCTGAGTTGTATCTTTCTAAGTATGTTAATTATAACAAGGGAAACACATCCCGATGGATAGAATTGTCTCCGTCAGATACTGTTTCCCCTCTGCTTTCTGTGTAAATAAATTCCCTCATGTACTGTTATTGCGGCTCTCTGAGTTTCATCATTCTAACAATAAGTATGTTCATAAGTTCATGTTCTAAGTAAGTCGTAGTATAGCGGGGCAGGTTAGCCAAACGATCGTTCAGTTTGTGGTACAAGCACCAAATTTGACATGAATGTAGCTTAAGAGTCTCCTCTTTCAGAAAAGCCCATTAGCCACCTGAAAAATTCACAATGGCTGCCATTTTTCTAGATGGCCCCCATTTTAGATAGAAATTTTTCATTTTTGTGTTAATGGTGAGTAGTTCAAAATATTAATGTAAATTTACTATCAGAAATAGTGAGTACAGCTTCAGAGATCATGCCTAAATAGTAATAATATCACATTAAACCTAATTTTATAAATAAAAATCAATAAAAGTTGTTTTTAGAGGAGTATTTCATTATAGAATAGCCACCGAAAGTTTCATATTCATAACTAGAATGTGTATGATTATGTTAAATATATGACAATGATATCCTCAGGGACAACCGAGTCGTAACTGTCAGCATCCAGTGTCAATCGGACCAGACAAGTGCATCAAGTGACAACCTGCTGTCTGAATATGATTATTACATCAGAGGACAAACTGAGCAAAATCAGAGCCCACAATTCCAATTCTGAGAACTTGTCTTAATAATGTAAGTTGTTGCACTTTCATTAATCTGGTCCTTTAGAAAGTGAGATTTCAACTTGTAATGTGAATCTCTGGCAGGACTGATTCTCTACTTTGTAAAGGGGGACGGTGGTGCAATTGACTTAACAGAAGCTCCATCTGCATTAAGGTGATGGATGGTGACTGGGCCTGAAATCAGTCGTTTAATATCTGACTATTAATCCGCTTGTCAGGTCAAGGAAGTCAGCAAAAATGTGACTCATTATGAGCAGACTACACATTCTCAAAAGTCTTAAACAGACAAAGTTCAAAAGTTACTTGTGATGTTCAAGGAACACATCTCAGCTAATTAAAGCTAGTGACACTGCTTCTCTTGCAAGTGCCATTTCAACATTTGCTCCAGGAAATGTGTTTGCAGAAACTATGGCTTGAATTTGGGCAAGGTAAGCAATGCAGTGGTTGCCTGTTCATAACATTATATCACATATAACGAAAAAACATGTGGCATGATTTTTTCCATCGTGGCCAAAAGTTTTGAGAATTACATAAATATTGGAAATTGGAAAAGTTGCTGCTTAAGTTTTTATAATAGCAATTTGCATCTACTCCAGAATGTTATGAAGATGATCAGATGAATTGCATAGTCCTTCTTTGCCATGAAAATGAACTTAATCCCGAAAAAAACTTTCCACTGCATTTCATTGCTGTCATTAAAGGAGCTGCTGAGATCATGTCAGTAATCGTCTTGTTAACTCAGGTGAGAATGTTGACGAGCACAAGGCTGGAGATCATTATGTCAGGCTGATTGGGTTAGAATGGCAGACTTGCCGTGTTAAAAGGAGGGTGATGCTTCAAATCATTGTTCTTTCATTGTTAACCTGGTGACCTGCAAAGAAACGCGTGCAGCATCATTGCGTTGCATAAAAATGGCTTCACAGGCAAGAATATTGTGTCTACTAAGATTACACCTAAATCAACAATTTATAGGATCATCAAGAACTTCAAGGAAAGAGGTTCAATTCTTGTTAAGAAGGATTCAGGACGTCCAAGAAAGTCCAGCAAGCGGCAGGATCGTCTCCTAAAGAGGATTCAGCTGCGGGATCGGAGTGCCACCAGTGCAGAGCTGCTCAGGAATGGCAGCAGGCAGGTGTGAGCGCATCTGCACGCACAGGGAGGCCAAGACTTTTGGAAGATGGCCTGGTGTCAAGAAGGGCAGCAAAGAAGCCACTTCTCTCCAAAAAAAAACATCAGGGACAGATTGATCTTCTGCAGAAAGTATGGCGAATGGACTGCTGAGGACTGGGGCAAAGTCATATTCTCGGATGAAGCCTCTTTCCGATTGTTTGGGGCATCTGGAAAAAGGCTTGTCCGGAGAAGAAAAGGTGAGCGCTACCATCAGTCCTGTGTCATGCCAACAGTAAAGCATCCTGAGACCATTCATGTGTGGGGTTGCTTCTCATCCAAGGGAGTGGGCTCACTCACAATTCTGCCCAAAAACACAGCCATGAATAAAGAATGGTACCAAAACACCCTCCAACAGCAACTTCTTCCAACAATCCAACAACAGTTTGGTGAAGAACAATGCATTTTCCAGCACGATGGAGCACCGTGCCATAAGGCAAAAGTGAGAACTAAGTGGCTCGGGGACCAAAACGTTGAAATTTTGGGTCCATGGCCTGGAAACTCCCCAGATCTTAATCCCATTGAGAACTTGTGGTCAATCCTCAAGAGGCGGGTGGACAAACAAAAACCCACTAATTCTGACAAACTCCAAGAAGTGATTATGAAAGAATGGGTTGCTATCAGTCAGGATTTGGCCCAGAAGTTGATTGAGAGCAGCCCAGTCGAATTGCAGAGGTCCTGAAAAAGAAGCGCCAACACTGCAAATACTGACTCTTTGCATAAATGTCATGTGATTGTCGATAAAAGCCTTTGAAACGTATGAAGTGCTTGTAATTATATTTCAGTACGTCACAGAAACAACTGAAACAAAGATCTAAAAGCAGTTTAGCAGCAAACTTTGTGAAAACTAATATTTGTGTCATTCTCAAGACTTTTGGCCACGACTGTACAAGTTGTGATGTTTATCCGCATTCAAAGGCAAAGGAAAAAAGTCAGCATGGCAAACATGGATGGTTTGTCCTCAGGTCTCCCATGTCTTCACAAAACTCAGTCAGTACCCACCACTTATTGATGATGAAGATATAAGCACTTTAGAGCAGTTTGACATTATGGTGTATGACAAGAAAAATACTGCGGAAGGAGTTGACAAGGCACAGCTGGACATACAGTATATATACAGTATACAGTATCATATAAAACAGCGCTATACCACCTATGAGAGCAGCTCAGGAAGCGCATACAGAGCGTGCTGCTTATCAAGCAATGTGAGTTTGGGGCCAGGCAGTTGAAAATCTCAATTCAGGGTGAATATTTCTAAAATACTAAGCCTATTTATTTTTGCCACTTTTTTACCATTGATTCAGGTAAGATCTGTATTCAGGGTCACTGGGGCCTGGAGCCTCTCAGGAGACTTAGGGCATGAAGCGGGGTACACCCTGGACAGGGTGCTAATCCATCACAGGACACACACACACTATGAGCAATTTTACAAACGCCAATTAGCTATACTTGGGAGGAAACCGGAGGCACTGGAGGAAACCCACCAAGAACGGGTAGAACATGCAAACTCCATGGACACAGAAACGTGAATCGAACCCAGACCCTTGAGGCGCAAGGCGACAGTGCTAAACACTACACCACTGTGTTACCAGATTACTAGTGATAAATCACACTAAGACAGGTTAGTGAATTTTCATTGGGTATCATTAATTAATCATCAGAGGTTTATTTGTTATTAATAAATAAATAATTATTATTAAATAATGCACATTTCAGATCTTCATGTTCTTCAATGGAGACACGGTTGAAGAAGCTACAGATGGAAATATGACAATTCTCAGAGGAGTTAGTGAGTACTCCTATGACGGCACTGAGTTCCTCTCCTTTGATGATGTAAACTTGAGGTGGGTTGCTCCAGTCTCGGCTGCTGAGCCGACCAAAAGGATGATGTGGCCATCCTTAACCAGTACACCAAGGGCTACCTGGAGAAAGAGTGTGTGGACTGGCTCTCCAAGTTCATGGAATACGGACAAGAAGAGCTAAGAAAACACTGTGAATAGCTAAAGAATGTTACTCGAGTCACTTTGATCAAATAAGAAGCCTAACTAACTCTGTATCTTGTTTCAGCTCCCCCAGATGTGTATCTGTTTACAAAAAACTCAGTGACTGGCCCCCGGCAAGCTGACCCTGACCTGCCTGGCCACGGGGTTCTACCCTCCAGATGTTCAACTGCATGTGAGGACACTCAGAACATCCCTACTTGAACATCTGGTAACATCTTCAGGAGTCAGATATAATGGTGACGGCACCTACCAGCTGAGGAAGAGTGTGGAGATCACAGAGAAGGACAAAGACCTTTACGATTGTTATGTCACTCAGAGCGGCTTTAAAGAACCAATAATTACTCCAGTGGGTAAGTATCATATTTTCTTTACAGCACCTTCATTTCTATTACAGTAAAAGTCAAGTCAGTAAAAAAGAAACTAACTGTATATAAGTATTTAATGGTCAATGTTTTCTTTTTATAAAGATGAAAAATGCTGTAACTGTACCCAAAAAAAGCTGTTATCTATTGATCAGTGATAGATAGATAGACAGACAGATAGATAGATAGATAGATAGATAGATAGATAGATAGATAGATAGATAGATAGATAGATAGATAGATAGACTTTATTGATCCTGTGAGGGACATTATTGTGTTACAGCAGCAGCAGTTAACAGCTGCTCGAGACGTCAGAACCAATTTAAATCGGTGTAGATTCAGGAGCACATTCGGCTTGGTGGAACGGGGATCTAACATACAGTAGATGACTATAGCAACTTATATACATACTGTATAGCCCTGGCCATGTTGGCAGGAGTTGAGATGTGGTTATTGAGTGGTGATTGTTGGTGCCAGATGAGCTGCTCTGAGTATTTCTGTAACTGCTGATTTTCTTAGATTTTCACACACAGGCGTCTCTGGAGATTGCTGAGAATCTATAAACAAGAGAGTCGTCTGGTGGAGTGATGAACTGATGAAGAGACTGACTATAGAGTAGTTGGCTGCCTACTGTTGGACTCTGCATTATGATGCACCAGACAGTGAGTACAAATGCTTTTGCAAACACTTTGTGAAACATTATACTGTACTAATACGCTATTATTAATTAAAGTTCATATCATGTTTTTGTTGTGATTTTGTTGTTATTGTTGTTTAAGTCAGTTATTATAAAATATTATTTTGTTCAGCTAGAAGAGGTCCATCATGGCACACAAAATGATTTCAGGAAGCAAAATCTTTGGAAAAGTTTGTTGTCCAGTGTAATCACTCTGTACAGTTGTGAAAAACATCTCAGAGTTCACAACATGTCACACTTTGAGACAGAGGGGTTAGAAATGATGCTATTGGATGACTTTGAAGATTCCAAACCATTTGCAAGATCTTATGCCATCCGCATTTTTATACTATGTTACTCTGGTATCTGAAGTATAATTCTTTTTATAAGCATTTTATAAGCGTCAATTACATTAAGTTTATGCAAAGAGTCAGGTCTTTCTTCTTCTTATTTTTTTAAGACCTCTACAATTTGCCCTGACATGCTGTCAATCAACTTCTGTACACACACACATATTATGCCCCCTTTACTGTCAGACTGGGAAAATATAACAGATGATGAGATTAAATATCTAAAGATCACTTGGAGGCGGTTTTGACATGAGTCAAAGTTTATTCACTCGCTCTTTGTGAATATAATTTTCTACTTTTCAACACATATAATCTCTCTCTCAAGATTCAAAGATACGAAGGTGCTTTTTTGTCATGACAAATCTTTACATTCATATTGCCAAAGCATAGAGCTAAGGCTCAAGAAAATAACAGGAGTAGAGAGTAAAAAACAGAACAGTATAGAAAGAGTAACAATCAATGATGTCTATAAAATAAGAGTACAGACATTTAGCATATATACATATAGGTACATAATAATAATAATAATAATAATAATAATATAATAATAATAATAATAATAATAATAATAATAACTGATCAGTGCGGATTTGTGTGTGTGTGTGTGTGTGTGTGTGTGTGTGTGTGTGTGTGTGTGTGTGTGTGTAACTCAATGAGATCTAGACGTGCACAGAGTTTGACTTGCAAATGTGTACGAGCTCTGCAGCAAAACCTCCAGGTGTCCTAATAGCAGCAGATGCCAAACTGTGTGCCGAGTTTTTGAGCAGGTTAAGAAACAAAAAGGTCTGGATGATTAAAAAAAAAGTTAAATAAAATAATGTATAATCCTTTGAAGAACTAGAGGGCCCTCGAACATTTATGACATCATCACTATTAAAACAGTGTTATCAAAATGATGACGAGATGGCAAAAGCCAGGCATCACCGTGCTGATGTCATAGTGCTTGGGCCCTTATGATCAATATTATTCAGATAATATATATTATAAAATAATATATTATGTACATTTGTATACAGTTAGATTTGCCTATTCAAATACATTTATTATTTACAGTATTCATTTTTAATGAACATTATAATTAAGGAAAGCAGCAAACACATTAAATCTGCTTTCTAATTGGAAAAAGAAGAGAAATCAATTTACTGCACAGTTTTCCCATCTGTAGAACATCAAAGTAAAGCAAACTGTTACAGTAAACCGTCTATAGCAACATTCTGAAATATGTCATTAGTTTCAAGTTTTGTGTTTAAACATTTTTTTCAGTTTACATGAATCAGTCTATTTCATCTGCGGGACTTCTGTTCTGTGTTAGCGCTCGGTGTGTTTAAGAAATATAGAAATACTGAGTAATAATGAGGACATGAAGGATTACCATTGTTTGAGCTTTTGTAGAATAGCGCCCCCTGCTGTTCTCCCAGGGGTGTGTTTAAGTTGGTTCCCCATGACATGGTGCTTGGCCTCTTCTGTGTCTGTTGTCCTCGCCTGTTCACTGCTGCTATAACAGACAAAGTCTGAGTGAAATGTGATCCAAACACCACTTTATTCCAGCACGTCACAGTACATGAATCTAATTAACTGATTCAGTTGTTGATTTAAGAGGCAGAAGAGTTTAGAAGTAGAATTAACTACTAGAATGAAGTGGTTTAGGTTCACTAGTCTCATATATTGTGTTTCTCTGTAGGAGTCTGAACCCTGTTACTATCAAGCTGCCACTGTTGAGCCCTTGAGCAAGGCCCTTAACCCCCTCTGCTCCAGGGGGCGCTGTAACCTGGCTGACCCTGTGCGCTGACTCCAGCTTCCTAACTGGGAAATCATTTCACTGTACAGTAAGGTAGATGTTACAAGTAATTAAATCATAACGCTATATAATGCTACATGCCCAACGCATTTCCAACAAGACCTCTTGAATCCTGTTGAGTGTGAGCTAAGCATGCCCACTGCTGTGCGGGTGTGAACGTGTTACATCAGTTCATTTTTAACTGCAGTGTGAACAAAAAATGGACGCCTCAACTTTTTCTCAACTTCTCAAATTTTTTTGTGGTCTGAGGATGTATCTAGTATGTATGAAACAACATAAACAAAAGTGTTTAGATTTATGCAAACAAAATTTGGACAGATGCTCTGAGGAAGGTGAAAGTTTCTTAATGAGATTCATTACTGGTGACGAGACACGGATTCATCACTACGAGTCTGAGAGTAAACGGTAGAGTCTGGAACGGAAACCTCATCAATCATAGATCGAGAAAAAGTAAAAAAGTCGACCATCAGCTGGATAATTCATTAACACTTACAGTTTTCTTGGATTCTTAAGGGCCAGAAGTATTGGAACATCATCAGGAAAAAGGTTCAGCAATCAACAGTGTGTCAGGGGATACCACCAGAGGGCGCCAAAGCGCCCACAGACTCCATTTTGTGTTCTGTTTTCATTTGTAGTTTTGGTGGACTCAAATCCCCAGAATGCACCTCGGTCAGGTGATGTGGCGCTCACCTGAACTGAGGTTGCTCATTAAAATTCAAATTCAAATTTTATTTGTCACATACACAGTCATACACAGTACGATATGCAGTGAAATGCTTAGGCGACTGCCCGTGACCTTAGAATAAAAACCTATTTAAGGCTATTTACACTAATAAATAAAAATAAAAATATAAAAAATATAAGAGAATAAGAAAATAAGAAAACCCGGATGAAGAAATATAATAAAGCCTAGGTGAACCTAGGTGTACAGTATGGAAAATATGGAATATAAATAGAGACGTCCAGGGGGTGTGCAAGTATGCTATAAAGTGTTTTGTACTTAAAGTGACTTGTGCTATAGAATAAATAGTGATGTGGTGTGAAGGGTGTGCAATTATTGTCCCAAGAGTCCAGAGAGAGTGCAAGAAGCATGAGTGTGGGTGTGTAAAGTGGGTCAGTCAGTTCTGTTTGGTGAGCTGGTTGAGAGACCGTATTGCCTGCGGGTAGAAGCTCCTCCTCAGTCTCTCTGTATTGGTCTTCAGGGCGCGAAATCGCTTTCCTGACCATCAACAGAGAGAACAGTCCATTACTGGGGTGGCTGAGGTCCTTCACGATCTTCCTGGCCTTGGTCCAGCACCGCTTGCTGTAGATCGAGTGCAGGTCAGGGAGCTCAGTGTGGATGATGCGCTCAGCTGATCGCACCACCCTCTGTAGAGCTCGTCTGTCCTGCATGGTGCTGTTCCCGAACCAGGTCGTGATGTTTCCCGTCAGGATGCTCTCTATGGTGCAGGAATAAAAGTTCCTGAGTACCTTGGAGGGCAGTCTAAAGTCTCTCAAGCGCCTGAGGTGGTAGATACGCTGTCGGGCCTTATTCACCATGGTGTTGATGTGACAGGACCATGACAGGAAGTGAACTGAAGTGAATCCAGTGTGTCTGATAGTGAAGAGATGATGAAGTCTCTGAGCTCTCAAAGCACTTCATCACCACTGAGGTGAGGGCTACAGGTCGATAATCATTGAGGGAAGCAGGATGTGGTTTCTTCGGAACAGGAACAATGATGGACTTTTTGAAGCATGTAGGGGATCACCGACTGAGATAAGGAGATGTTGAATATCTCTGTGAACACAGGTGCAAGCTGGTCTGCGCAGGCTCTGAGGACTCGACCTGAGATGCCGTCTGGTCCTGCTGCTTTCCTGGTGTTCACTCTCCTGAAGGCTCTCCTCACGTCATGCTCGGAGATGATGAACGCGTTTCCGGTGCTGGCAGTGACTTCCTCTCTGCAGCCGTTAGCACCGCTAGCATTAGCAACGCTAGCGTCTTTAGCTGCAGCCTCGAAGCGAGCATAAAAGGTGTTCAGCTCGTCTGCCAGAGTCATGTCCGCGTTCGTCATACCGGATGTTGGTGTTTTATAATCCGTTATTGTCCTTAGTCCCTGCCACAGGGTCCTAGAGTCACTCTGTTGGAGTTGTGACTCTAGTTTCCTTCCGTAGCGCTGCTTCGCCTCTTTAACCGCCTTCCGGACGTTATAGGACGCAGCCTTGTACTGGTTCATGTCCCCCGATGTAAGTCCCGCGTTGTAGGCAGCGGCGCGAGATCTCAGAGCGTCGCGGATGGTTTTATCCACCCACGGCTTCTGATTGGGAAACGTTCTGATGGTCGTTTTCTGCACGGTATCATCCGCTAGTTTCCCGACGAATCCCACGACCGCTTCCGTAAACATTCTGACGTCATCGGAGCTGTTTCGGAACATGTCCCAGTCTGCGTCATCGAGTGCCTCCTGAAGCAAGGCCACCGATTGGTCCGTCCAGCGCGCGACCTCCCTCTGAACTGGAAGTTCCTGTTTAAGCCTTTGTTTGTATTTTGGCATAAGGAAGATGGCGGCATGGTCGGATTTACCAAACGGTGGGCGAGATTGTGCCTTGTAGCCGTCCTTAACTGATGTGTAACAGTGGTCCAGTGTCCTTTCGCCCCTGGTCGGGCAGGTGATGTGCTGATAGAAGTTTGGGGCTGCGCGTTTGAGGTTGGCACTGTTAAAGTCCCCCGCCACAATAAGCACAGCGTCCCGGTGTTGTGTTTGGTGCTGTGAGAGTGCCTCATGCAGCTCGCATAAGGCAGTGTCCGTGTCCGCTTGTGGTGGAATATAAACGGCGCTGATTATGATCGATGTAAACTCCCGAGGAAGATAAAAAGGACGACACTTGATGGACAGAAGTTCCAGGTTGGGTGTGCAGGAGCGTGCGAGAGGAACAACGCTTGCGCTGTTGCACCAGCTGCTGTTCACCATTAAACACACGGCACCTCCCCTTGTCTTCCCCGAGTCCCTTGTCCTGTCCATGGGTGAACCGAGAAGAACTCGGCCGGCTGAATGGCGTGGTCCGGCACCGCTGGGTTCAGCCATGTCTCAGTGAAGCAGAGAAGATTACATTCCTGAATGTCTCTCTGGAACTTAAAAATATAACAGCAAAAACTTAAAAAGCAAAAACAAGTTAAAGTAGGTCGGAGCAGTCGCGACGGCAGCCGACCTCACCGGCGCCATCTTGAATTAGTGTTTGTTATAAATGTTCCTGTGTTCAGTTTGTGTTGGTCTTGCACCTGTTCGTCTAGGGTTACTGTTTGTTCTGGTATGTTGTTTAGCTCTGTGTTCTTCTGGCTCTGTCTTCTTCTAGTTCTCTGTGTTCTCCTGGTTCTGTGTTCTCCTGGTTTGTCTGTCTCCTGGCCTGTCTGTCTCTCAGTCTGTTTGTAATATATAGTTTGTCATGTTTATAGTTTGTATGTTCTATGTTTAAAGTTCATGTTCTGTTCTTTTGGTTCCCTGTCTTGTTATCATTAAAAAACCTTTTGCTCACTTCACCTCTGCTACTATGCCTTTCTGTCAGTCCGCAAACAGTACCCGTGACACAGTGCTTGTAACAGTGAGATGCTTATTAAAGAGCTGAAAACTAAACTTCGGGTTAAACACAGAGGACTGATATACGAGGGCGTCGTGATCTCGCGTGGTGATGCACGTCCACACACTTCAGTCGACACTCTGAGGTGTTAAAGCGTCCTCACTATATTCCTGATCTCATTCTATCAGACTTTCACTTGTTTGGTCCCGTGCAAGCAACCCTAAGAGGACAAAGATTCACTACTGATGAAGAACTAAAGACAGCGGTGCATTCGTGGCTCATAGCTTAGACCCAAACATTTTTTAATGAGGGAATACGAAAGTTCGCTCACAGATGGACAGAGTGTATTGAGGTTATGTCGAAAAACAGTGGGCATGAGGATGCATCACTGAGAAGAGCAAACCTATTGGACACGTGAAGCGTGGAGGAGGTGTGTTCATGTGTGTGTGTTCAACCTAACTGTTATGGTCCTCTCCATTTGTTTATGGTTTGGCACCAAAGAAAGACAGCACAATTCCGCCACACTTATGTAACGACAATAAATATTCTACTCTATTCTATTCTCTTCGGCTCTCTCCTCTTTTCTCTCTTTTCTCTCTCTCTTCTCTCTCCCTGTCGAGCTATACCTGAGCCCTCTGGACCTGTCTAACTGTCATGGTGTCCTGCTTCTGGTTGGAGATCTCGTCACATGGATGGCCTGTGTGGTCTGTTTGGGATGCGGGTGGTGACTGGGGACGGTTTCGCGGTCAAAGGAATCACTGCTGTAAAGTAAAAATATTACCTTTGAGAAGAATCACGACAGAGCAGTATGTATGCATGCGCACTGTAGCCTAATACAGAGAAGGAGCAAATGGATCTTTACCCTATAATGAGACTTTTTTTTTGCTTTACACGCACACGTGTGTTTTAATAAACAGTACACATGTGCTGTATACACACACACACACTTACAAACACAAAATAACAGATGTTTTACGCACACACACGTGGTCACTGTGTTATAGTAAACACTACACGCGTGCACGTATGTTGGTTATACCAGTAAGAAACAAGCACTAAGTCCCAGCAGGGGAGACGATTACCCACAATTCCGCAGCGCAAGAGAGAAAAAAAATCATTGGCCCAGTTGTGATCACGTGACGCTCGGTGTTTCAAAACAAGAAGCACATGCGTGAAACATGATACTGGGCACTTGTAAACCAAGACTTGTTTGTTTTTCAAGTCAAAAATCTTTGCTCGTCTTGCGGAACACTCGCAAACCGTGTTATTCACAATCCAAGGTTCCACTGTAATGCAATCATATAACACCAAGCGACTGTATAACAAATAAGATGTTTATGTCATATACTGAATATCTTACATGACAGAGGCAGGGTTTCTGCTGTGAGCTTGGCTTCCCCTTCTTCTCACCGCACTGTAATAGGAAGTCAAGTAACAAAGTTGCAGCAAGAACAAGGGAACCAACATTCCTCTGATCTGGACATAAACCTCTTATTGGTTCAGCGGTTCCTATGGTAATAGCTGATGAAGGTTAGGATGATGAAGATGAAGACGGTGTGTGTAGTGTGTGTGTTCCTCACACTCGAGTGTCTCGGACAAGCTTCAAGAGGTGAGTTTATAGAAACCCAAAGTAACTTCATAGAGATTTACAGTATTACTGAGTACAAAGTTACAGAAACTACAGAAGAGCACTCTGTACACAAAGAGGGGAAACAGAATCTGATGGTGACCATTCTATCCATTCGGATTCCATTGGTGTTTCCCTTGCTAACATACTTAGACGGATAAAACTTAACTAATTCACCTGTAGTGTGGAAACAAATAAGTACAACAGTCTGATATGTGTGAACTTCTTTACTTTACGTGCCATAATAAAGCTCGTCAGATACAGTCTCAATACAATAATAATAATAATAATAATAATAATAATAGAAGATCATTTGCATTTAATGTGCGTGATATTAACTCAATATGTTACAAAATCACATCTATCTGTATAAACCCAAACTGAGTATAAAGGAATCAGCACTGGTACTGGTCCATTTATTATAAAATAATAAAATATCTTATCAAAAAGTACCAAAGGAAATTATCACATTTGTACACTATCATATATCATAAATAAATAAATAAAAACTAAAATCAAACCTTCTGAGTTTAGCATGAAAAAAAAAGGAGCAGGTGTGACGAGATTCTGCCAAATGTTCTGTAAAACTAAGCGGCTCATTTCCTTTTTAAACTGCACATGCACTGTTCCTGAGGTTCATCACGCCAATTACTAACATCGTTTAATTAATTAATGTTTACTGCTTTTTAATAGTATTTTTTATGTAGACATTTTCTGAAGACATTCTTCTCTGCAGCAATTATTTGGTGTTATAATCTCTGATGATACACTAAATACGATGAAACTTTTAAATTTTTTACTTTTTCTTAACTTTTTCTTTTTTTTTTTTTCATTTATAATACTATATGATATACGCCCCTACAGATTCACACATATAAATATTACAATTAAAATATGATTCTTGAAAGTCTTAAGGACTTCTGTAACCCGAAATCTCATTTCATGAAACGTCCTAAATGCTGTTACTGGGCCTCATGTGTGGGGTTTTTTTTTTTGTTTGTTTTTTTTTGCGCTTGTGTGCATGGTCATGACATTTCTGCATACTGAGGAAACCACAATGTGTTTAACATACCAGACTACTATATTTATCACATCTGTAGGCTGCTGGATGTCACTGGCTTACTGATACTGATGTAACGATGATAAAGACATTTCTATCTGACGCCGATACCTGATTATTTGCTGGTGTAAGGGATGTAAAGGATGAAATTCACTCACACATATTGTACCTGTAGAAAATGCAGTGAGAGGATGGTGTTTAAAACACTGTCTTTGTAATCTAAACCAGAGGAACTTATTTTCTTGGTCCTCACATAAATCTATTCCCTCGGTTAACATATGTAATACATTTCATGTACATATAATTGCTGTACCTGTGTGTGTGATATGTACACCAGATAATTTAATAGAACTGGATAATGTTTGAGCGGGTAAAAAGTGAATTGTGGTTAGGTTGCTAGCTATGACAAGTAGGTGGTCTGCTCTTGAGTTACTGTAAGGGACCACCCCTAGAGGGCACTTAGTTTTTGTTTGTAGACTCAGTTTCCCAGGAGGCACCTCGGTCAGGTGATGAGGGAGCGCACCTGAACCAAGGTAGCTCATTAGATACGTTATAAAAAAAGGCTTTAGGTAATGTGTATGTCTCATGTGCATTTGAGGTGAGGAGCTGTCCTGTTTGAGTATGTGTGGTTAGTGTGTCTCTTGTTATGTGTAAGTACTGCTCTGTGTGTTTCCTGTATAGGTTTCACCTTTCCATGTTTAGCCACTTGAGGGTTTAGCTGCCAGTTGGTTTAGCCACTAGTTCTTAGCTGTTAGTAGGTTTAGCCTATAGTCGGATTGGCCACTAGTGGCTTTAGTTTCTAGTAGGCTTAGCCTCTAGCATGGATTAGCCTCTTGTGTGTTTGTGTTCCATGTAGGTTCAGCTACTAATATGGTTAGATACTAACCCTATTGTGTACTAACCCGGTTAGGTCATCATCCACCTCGACAATATCCTGAACAGGTACTAATCCAACGAACTACTAACACGCTCAGTTGTTAGTCTCCAGTCTCTCCTAGTCTCCTAGCCACTCCTTGTCTCCTTGTCATGCTAAAATCAATTACAAAGTATAATTACTTTAAAATAGAATTAATAGTTCTCAGGTTACCCTTTATTCATAATGTAAATATATGCCTGACATTTAGTATTTTGTATTTAATTAATTAGTTAGTTTTTTTTTTTTTGCTTTTATCTAAAATGCAACAGTAGCACTCTCTGATTGGTGGTTGACCTGCTTTTCCAAGTGAAACTACAAGCGACTTTCAGCAGGGAAAAACCTGACTAGTGTGGAAGTGATTTAATTCCGGTGAGCACATCATGGCCAGAACAGGTGCTTCTTCACCTGAAGTCAATCTGGGATTATAGGCAGGCTTCTGCCCGGGATGGTCCATCACTCTGAAGGATGAGACGTGGAGGTGGCCGTCACCTCAGGCAGCAGAGGTTGTCTCTGTCAGAGAGCTACATAATATATAACACAAATAATGCTTGTGACAAAAGATGTAGTTAAAAACAACTTTTCACTGCACACACTAAATAGTTTTGCCATATTAATTGTTACTTCAGTCAAAAGCGTCTGATGTTTAAGTCTATGTGTTTTGTGGGTGTAACTACTGTAACTACTCATCTAGTAGTTCACAGTTTGGCATTTATCAACATACACATAAGTAAAGAAAATTATCATTTCTAAAGCTCATGTAAAACAAGCAGAATTTTTAAATTGAGTTTATTTAATGCAATATACAACAAACAGGTATTATTTTATTTATTAAATATTTTTGTATGTCTTCTCCAGGTGAGCACTCTCTGTTTTACATCTACACGTCTCTATCCAAACCTCTTAATCTGCCTGGAGTCTATGAGTTCATCGCTATGGGCCTGCTCGATGACAGGATGATCGACTATTACAGCAGTGAGATTCAGGTTAAGGTTCCTAAACAGAGCTGGATGAGAGAGAAGCTGCCGGAGGATTACTGGGAGAAAGGAACTCAGTCCCGCAAAAGTAAAGAGCAGTGGTTTAAGGTCAATGTGGACATCCTGATTGATCGGATGAGGCACAATAAGACTGGTTGGTGAATTTTCATTGTGTATCATTAATTAAAAAAAAACAGTGAATTAGTTCTGAATAATTATTATTGCTTTATATCAGTAAATATCTTCACTGCACATTTCAGATCTTCATGTTCTTCAGTGGAGACACGGATGTGTGGTTAAAAACGATACAGATGGAAATATTACATTTCTAAATGGAGTTGATGAGTACAGCTATGACGGCACTGAGTTCCTCTCCTTCGATGATGTAAACTCGAGGTGGGTTGCTCCAGTCCCGGCTGCTGAGCCGACCAAAAGGAAATGGGATGATGTGGCCATCCTTAACCAGTACACCAAGGGCTACCTGGAGAAAGAGTGTGTGGACTGGCTCACCAAGTTCATGGAGTATGAACAAGAAGAGCTTAGGAAACACTGTGAGTAGCTAAATGATTCATTTAATCATTGGAAATCATTTATTGACTCCAATTATTTTAAATAAAAGGTAAAATATTATAAAAGTGGTTCTTGTTTTCAGCTCCACCTGATGTATGTATGTTTGCAAAGAAATCAGTGACTGACTCCAGCAGGCTGACACTGACCTGCATGGCCACGGGTTTCTACCCTACAGATGTGCAGATGGTTTTAAGGAAGTTGGGAAGGTCAATACCTGAACATCTGGTAACATCTTCAGGAATCGTACCCAATGGTGATGGCACTTACCAGCTGAGGAAGATTATGGAGATCACAGAGGAGGACAAAGATCTTTATAATTGTTCTGTAACTCACAGCAGCTTTAAAGAACCAATAATTACACAACTGAGTAAGTATAATTTGTTCACAGCAACCTCACTTCTACTATTTACTGCTTACAGCATGCAATAATGCTGTAGTATCTGGAGATATTTGACCTAGTCATTTCCTAGCCTTTTCATTGATTTGTTTTTTTTGTTAAAGATAACACCCAACACACCCCACACCCGAGCGATCCTGGCCCGAGTTTTGTGATTGGTATCGTCAGAGCAGTGATCGGAGTTCTGGTGACGCTGGCGATGGTTGGATGTGCTGTCTTTTACTTGATAAAGAAACTAAGACACGGTGAGTAGAGCCACATCATCACAGATGTTCTATACTCTCAGATACTTGTGTACAAGCAACATGAGAGTCAAGGAAAAAAAAAAGATCTCTGTGACTTTAACAAGTCGTGGTGTTATTACCAGATTTGATGATTTAAGTATTTCAGGAACTGCTGATTTCTGGTTGTGACTTTCATACAAACCGCAGTGTCCACAGATAGGTGTGAAAAACTAAAGGTGAACGAGCTAAGTTAGAGAAAAATAATTGGATTCGTTTGAGGTTGCAGGAAGTATAGTATCATGGGTCAGGTGGATAAGTTAAAACAGCAGGTTCCTTTGGACAATGCACTTTGGACGAAACAGCTCTCGAAAGAAATAAGAGACGCCTGCAGCATTTCTTTCTAACCGGCGCATGTTTTGGTGAGATGAATGGCTTTGTTTTATTTTTCTGACAATATTTATCCTAAATTCAAAATATAACAATGTATACAGTACAGACGAAAAGTTTGGACACCCCTTCCTTCTCATTCAGCGAGTTTTCTTTCTTGTGTTCTTTCTTGTGTTCTTCAGCCCAAACGCGTCTCTTCTGCTTGTTGCCTGTCCTTAGCAGTGGTTTCCTAGCAGATCTTCTAGCATGAAGGCCTGATTCACACAGTCTCCTCTTAACAGTTGTTCTAGAGACGTGTCTGCTGCTAGAACTCTGTGTGGCATTGACCTGCTCTCTGATCTGAGCTGCTGTTAACCGCCGATTTCTGAGGCTGGTGACTCGGATGAACTTCTCCTCCGCAGCAGAGGCGACTCTCGGTCTTCCTTTCCTGGGCCGGTCCGCATGTCAGCCAGTTTCTTTGTAGCGCTTGATGCTTTTTGTGACTGCACTTGGGACACTTTCAAAGTTTTCCCAATTTTTCCGACTGACTGACCTTCATTTCTTAAAGTAATGATGGCCGCTCGCTTTTTTTCTTTACTTAGCTGCTTTTTTCTTGCCATAATACAAATTCAAACTCTTTGAATGAGAGGGTGTGTCCAAACTTTTGGTCTGTACTGTATATTTCAAGTAAATTACATAAAAATAACCCAAGATCATGCAGTATTTGCAGAGATTTAATAACTCAAATATAACAAAATGCAAATAATTTGTAAACAAATTGTGTTATTGCTTTGGCTAAATAACATTAAGAAATCAGTATTTGGTGGAATAACCCCACGAGTGTTTTGAAACACAAGCCCACTTCCGGAATGAATTATGTTCATAATCCAAGGTTCCACTGTTTAAAGTTACCCAACAACAACATGAAAAACTGGTGGAGAGCCAAAACACATTAAAGCTGTAAGTGCAAATCGTTGATAATATTAATATCTGTTAAATCTTTTGTTATTGTTTCCCAACACTTATTTGACTGACTACAAGTAACTTTGCAAGTACATGTAAACTTATTCTAACCCTTTCAGTCTACTAATACACACTAAGAGTAAGTACACATGTAGGTGATAACTTATAGTCAACAGAATGTGTTAAAGGGACCAATTAAAGTACCCCCCCCCTCACCCCCCTTAATTTTTTTACCTCAAATGTTATATGCAGTGCAGGCCAAAGTTGCAGAAACTCGATCACTGGTGATCTGCTGTCATAGATCCTTTCCTTCAGGAAAATTAACCTAGCCTTGGCTTTGTTTCCCAGCATTGACAGATACCTCCAGACATCCAATTTTCCTCATTTTATTTCTCAAGTTGCTCATCTTGAATTTTAGACTTGTTTTCCACCCATTCCAACCAGTGTCAGACCCTGGCTGTTTTAAACAGGGGTGTTTTGTAACAAGAGCCTCAGCTATCTTTCCAATCTGTTCACCTAGGTATACTTATATATTATAAATTGTTGAATCAATTTGCTCTAAAATTTGATACTTCGGACTCTGATCAACTTCAGCCTCTTTCCAGTCTTCTCAAAGTCAGCATTTCCCTGTCTGAACTCTGTTGACTCTGATTCCCACTGGCACAATATGAACAGCCCTTTAAGGCAATTCGGAAATGTCAGCCAAGAAAGTTAGCTGATTAACAAAATCAGGATCTTCATATTGTAAACTTAACCCGAGGTCAACCTGAAGTTTGTCTTTTAGAATTTCAGTCAATGCATGACCAGCCTCTGTCAGTGCAGTAAGTTTCAAACACATAGTACCACAAGACATTGTGCTTGCTAATGTGCTCTGTGAAGGGGAGGCAACATTACAAAAACTCACCAATTAACAGCTTCAAAATAATAAAATAAATGTTTAGTCTAACTAGACATACATGTCATGAATGTGCGTGAAATATCTATTTAACCCAGTTTTACTTGTCTCCATTATGTGCAGCTGTTAAGAACCTCTTTGTACTCAACAGTAAGCGTCCATCAATTTTGTAGGCACACAAAGTCACAGTATCATTTAATTGTGAGTGCAAGTGGAAAGAGGGACTATGTCCTAATTCAGAAGAGGACAGTTCGTAGTAATGAAGGTGTTCTACATACCAATGGTCATCGTGAGTACAGAGGAACGAAACCTCAATTATCACAAAACATCACATGATATTTTTTCCACTTTTCCACCACTGATACAAACATGACATATACATAATCTGTACCATTAACTGTGACCTTTGAAGTGCTGCTAATTAATTAATTCATTGTCTGTGTTTTTATCCAAATCTGCGCAATGTCTGGTAGAGCTGACACAGAAACTGAGTTAGCAGCACGTTTGTATTTTGGATTTTAAAACTCAATCATGTATGGACGTCTGACTGCCGTAGTCTTGAGAATGTTTTTAAACTTCTGAGCATCATGCACTACCCTTTTAAAGAAGCGATGCTTTCCCTCAAACCTCCATAGGGCCAATACACTTTATGAGGTCAGGGTAGTATTCTACGTAATGGTACGTGATGGACACTCAGGAAATACTTCTGACAATGCTTGTGTGTGGTCATCAATCATAGATAGTCTACCAATTCTTCTGTGAACAATAGATACTAAATCCTTTAGCTCCATTAGCACTGCCTATGGAACCACTTGTCTCTGTCACTGCGTTTCGTACAAGTAAAGGAAGCAGCCTCAGCAAAGTGGAATTTTCATGCCTATTGCCTCCTATGGTGCTTTTAGACATGAATGTTTTTGGTAAGGTCTATCAACCTTATCTGCACATTGATAGGGGAATGACATTATCTTTTGATTCACCCAATCTAGTGTGAAATGTTTAGACCGAATCATCTATTTAATGCAAAGACACAATTCAGTTGGCACTATTCCCTCCAAACAATTATGAAGTGTCCCTGGTGGGAAACCAGTAATGGGATGAAAATGTGTTAGTGACTGACACAGAACACAGTCTGCCGTCACTCCATTTTGCATTACATTCTAAACTTAAATGTCATGCTCAACTTTAGTTCTCTGGACAAATGTCCCATAACCCATTGTATTCTCTTGCACCGCCTGCGTAGTAGCCACACAAAATCTGCAAATATTCCCTGCTTTGAAAGCCTGCTAATCCGTGTGCAGCTAAATTGTCTGCAGAAACACAAAACACTGTTCCTTTAATGTTCAGACCAAGTGAGTCAACGAACACCATCCTGTTCAAGAGCTTGGATATCAAATTCAAATACAAATTTTATTTGTCACGTACACAATAATACACAGTATGATATGAAGTGCCTTATCATATTGTTTGGAGAGGTTGGTGATTAAGCGCATTTAAGGTTGTTATACCACCCACACTGGACCATTACCAGTTTGCATTCAGAGCAAATAGATCCACAGAGGATGCAGTGGAGGAAGGTTTACTGTGTAAGATAAGAAGAGGGAAGGCGGGGTCTAATTCCTGCTCTCCTCTTACTTTAGCTTCACAGATGCACACACACACACACACACACACACACACACACACACACACACACACACACACACACACACTTTTAAAGGTAAAGTGCATGTTAATTTGTAATTTTTTTTACTTTATATTTAGCAGGATGGGGTTTCTTTGGGACAGAAACAATGGTGGACTATTTAAAGCATGTGGGAATCACTGACTGGTTTAAGGAGAAGTTGAACGTCACCGTGAACACAGGTGCTTGCTGGTCTGCGCAGGCTCTGAAGACTTGACCCGAGATGCCGTCTGGTCCTGCTGCTTTCCTGGTGTTCACTCTCCTGAAGGCTCTCCTCACGTCATACTTGGAGATGATGAACGCATTTCTAGTGTTGGAAATGTCTTCCTGTCTGCAGTGAGCATAAAATGTGTGTAGCTCATCTGCCAGAGACACGCAAGTCCCGCGTTATAGACAGCGGTGCGAGATCTCAGTCTCGCGGATAGCCTTGTCCACCCATAGGTTCTGATGGTCGTCTTTTGCATGGTTTTACATGATTCATCAAAGCTGCGCCGGAATATGTCCCAGTCTGCATCATCAAGTGCTTCCTGTAGAAGCTTGCAAAATGCAGTGACCATGTCCGCGTTTGGTGGAATATAAACAGCACTAATTATGACCGGTGTAAATTCTCACAACTGTGGCACAAGTTCAGCAGAGTATCCATATCTCTGGATGTCTGTTGCTTTACAAAGCACAGCTAATTGAATGAGATGTAATTTTGCGAGATGTCCCTAGAGGATTGACAATTTGCAAATCCAATATATATTCCAGTATATAGCTGCAGTGATGGTCTTAGCTCTTCATCATACACTAACTCATTTTGACGGAAGTAAATTCCATCAGTGTGAGACCCAGTGGCGGCCGGGCAATAAGTGGTGCCCCCCCAAAGTTAGGCAGAGTAGAATGTTACTTTAACATGTAATTATTTAACATAATAATTATTTATTTTAATAATGAAATAAAGTAATTTAGTCACAATATTCCGCTGTATTCTTAATATAATTTATTTGCAATTAACAAAAAATCTAAACTGTATTACGCTCATTTGTGTTCGTGTATGCAGCGCGCAGATTTGAGACTGAGCTCTAATTGGATTTTTTCAAATCATCTTTGGGGCGCAGTACCGTGCGCCCGAACCCTCCCACTTTTGTTCTTAGTGAATCAATATTGTTTTTAAATATTTTGGGCATTACAGCACTAACCAGTTCATCCAGTGTCACTGCATTGAGATTGTAGCCATGCTTCTGCAAAACATCACTAACCGTTTCCCTGATCATTGGCTATGATTATGAGTATATTTCATTGAGGTGTTCAGTGCTTTCATTTGTAGCCGTGTTAGATATGTGAAGAACTCCCTGCATCTTCAGAAATAAAGACGCAACATTATGTTTAAGCTAATTTCTCTGTCCATCATTATCTTTGTGTGGTATATCCATTAACTGCAAGTTTATCTGAATTAAAGGAGAGGGGGTGAGTTTCTCGATAGGCAACACCCTCCTGGAGATCTGACAGACAACCAGCATGGCGTACCCTATTGTTGTGCAAGTTGAATGACGAATACACATTGGTGCTGTAATTGCAATTCTTATATGGCAAACATACTGTATGGTCTGCAGGCATGCTGTTGTGGCACATTTTTATCAGATCTTACCAAATTTTAAACAAAACCAAACAACTTTTAGTGGAGATTTTTTTAGTGGGCCTCCAAAAATTTAATTCTCCTTTTTTCAGAGAGAGAGAGAGAGAGAGAGAGAGAGTTTGGTTTCTGCCTCTTTTCCTAACCAGAATTTCAATCTCTAGTACTGATGGTTTCATTTTTTTATCTAAGAAAGTTTTGACTTTTTCTAAGATGCATAATAATCTTATTCTTATTTTCCTATTCAATGACATTCAAGTCATTGAAATAATTTATTGGTTAATTTTTATTTTGATTATAGTTTATTTATTCATTATTTTATGATCTGAAGTTTATAATGAATAATTATTGGACTTAATTATGGTTAGGGTCAATATGATTAATTTTGTCAAAGCTTGATTGCATTAGATTATATTATTTTAAATATTATTATTGCATAATTATTATAATTGCTTTTCATTATTTAAAAGACTTATCATTAAAATTTTCATAAAATAATCCTATTGTTAAAACATAATTTGATTATTAACCTATACAATTTTAAACATTGATGTTTGATAATATGCATATACATTATGGATTAGTAATTATAGTAATTATAGTTATATTAATTAATATAATTAATTAATATTCAAAAAGTTACACCCTTCATTGATGAATTCTGGTTATGTAGTATAATATAGAGTGTAGTAAGGGATAGTAATGTATTTGATTATTAACTATTGATCCCTTTGTCTCTTAGCTTTAAAACGGGAAATCAGGTTATCTGTGCTCTGTGTCCAGAAAAAAAGGAACTGAAAGTTATTTCTTTTAACTTTTCTAAGCGTCTATGCTAATCTTATTTTGTCAAATGCTTTCTGCACTTTTAGATTATGCTCTTCCTACTTTAAAGTTCCTTATTTCTTGCTCTCTGTGTGTAGGTGTCATCCTTCAGTTACGCTCTTGTAGTGTTTTCTACAGTTTTCTACTTGAGTAAGGTTAGAAAAGGATTATGATAATATACAATATGATAAAATTAGTAAGTATTATCTGTATATTGTATAGATAATACATTAGATTTGTCACGGGGGGCGTGGCGGTGGAGGATCCAAGTGCAGAACGAGCGTTTGTAGAGAGTGAGTGCAGCGCTTTTAATCAATGAGATCCGTGAATGCGGAAGTGCCGTGAGGAGCGCTCGCTGTTTCTCCGAATGGAGTCTGCATCGGGAATGCGGAAGTGGTGAGTGAGCGCTTGCTGTTTCTCTGAATGATCTCTGCGGTAGAAATTCCGAAGCGCGGATTTCGCGAGAAGTAGCTCGTGGACGAAGAACTGGCCAGACAGTAGTCATGAGTCGAGGAAAGTCTGTAATCAAAACTCGTGGTCGAAAAACAAATCCGAATGTCGGCAACAGTAAATCCAGACGGTCAGGAAATCCGTAACGTGAGGCAGAGTCATGGTCGTGGAAACAAAACGTGATCGAGATCCGAAAGGTCAAGGCAGAACGAAACGCTGGAATACTGGGCATGGATAGCACACAATAATCTGGCAGAGAACTGTTGTCTGGAGGAGTGTTAAATAGAGAGCTGTGATGATCTAGGATTTAGAACAGGTGTGTTTGGAGAGATGAATGAGGCAGTGAAAAGCAAGGAGTGGGATGGAACATGGAGCCGGAGTGTGCAGGTG
This sequence comes from Clarias magur, assembly GCA_013621035.1. Lineage (NCBI taxonomy): Eukaryota > Metazoa > Chordata > Actinopteri > Siluriformes > Clariidae > Clarias > Clarias magur. The sequence continues at coordinate 68,712 of QNUK01001050.1, forward strand.
TTTATGACCTTACTTGAGATGTGGGCGTGACCTGGCGTGCCGTGACAGTACCCCCCCCCCTCTCTATGAACGCCACCTGGCATTCTTGAGGGTGCCTCGGGGTGGAGATTGTGAAACTCCGTTATCAAAGATCGATCCAAGATGAACCTGACTGGCACCCAACATCTCTCCTCGGGTCCGTAACCCTCCCAGTCTACCAGGTACTGTAAGCCGCGTCCACGGCGGTGAGACTTGAGGAGTCTCCAGACGGTGAAGGCTTCACCGCCATCTATAAGTCGAGGGGGAGGAGGGGGAGGTGGAGGTGGAGACAAGGGACATGGGACCAGTCGGCGGATATGGGAGACGTGGAACGTGGGATTAATTCGGCGCATGGATAATGGCAGGGCTAGTCTGACTGAGCATGGGTTAATGACTCGAGAGATAGTGAATGGGCCGATGAACTTAGGCGAAAGTTTCTGGGACGTTGTTTTAAGTGGTAGGTTGCGTGTGGAGAGCATAACTCTTTGTCCGACACGGTAAGTAGGAGCGGCTGAGCGGTGGAGATTAGCTTTGCGCTGAAAGATGGTCACGGAGCGTCGTAATTGAGCGCGGGCCCGTTGCCATGTCCTCTTACAGCGACGGATGAAAGCTTGAGCGGAAGGGACAGCAGATTCTGCCTCCTGGGTAGGGAACAGTAGAGGTTGATAGCCAAGACAGCACTGAAATGGTGACATGCCTGTGGATGAGGTGGGGAGAGAGTTATGGGCGTACTCAATCCAAGGGAGAAAACGGCTCCATGAAGCTGAGTCCCTTGAGGTCATACATCTCAGAGATTTTTCTAGCTCCTGATTCATGCGCTCGGTTTGGCCATTGCTTTGAGGACGAAATCCTGATGAAAGGCTGGGGGTGGCGCCAATGAAACCACAAAATGCTTTCCAAAATTGTGCCGAAAATTGTGGTCCCCTGTCAGAGACTATATCTGATGGAAGTCCGTGAAGTCTGAAGACATGGGAGATGAGGATTTCAGCTGTCTCCTTGGCAGACGGAAGCTTGGGTAATGGAATAAAATGGGCAGACTTAGAGAACCGGTCGACCACTGTCAGAATGCAGGTATTATTGTCAGATGGCGGCAACCCAGTTACAAAGTCAAATGAGATGTGAGACCAGGGTCGATGGTGAATGGGGAGGGGCCTGAGGAGTCCCTCGGGAGGAAGGTTTGTTGTTTTATTCCTGACACAGACATCACAGGATGCTACAAAGCCTTTGACGTTTTCCTTGATAGTCGGCCACCAGAAACGTTGATTAAGCAGTGAGAGGGTGCGGGTTGCCCCCGGATGACAGGCTAGCCTAGAACTGTGGCCCCATTCTAAGACTTGGGGGCGAACAGAAACAGGGACAAAAAGAAGCCCAGGTGGGACATTACTGGGGCCTGGCTCCTGTTCAAGTGATTGCAGAACTAGGTTTTCCACATCCAGCCGGGTTACAGCTACAAGGCACTGGGGTGGGAGTATGGTTGCATCAGGCTTAGTATTTTTGGATCCTGGGCGGTATGACAGCGTGAAATTGAACCGTGAAAAGAAAAGTGACCAGCGTGCTTGACGTGAGTTGAGTCTTTTGGCTGACTTGAGATATTCTAGATTTTTGTGATCAGTCCAAACAAGAAACAGGTGTTCAGCTCCTTCAAACCACTGACTCCATTCTTCAAGGGCTAGCTTCACTGCAAGCAACTCACGATCCCCGATGTCATAGTTCCGTTCAGGGGGCGTCAGCCGACGAGAAAAGAATGAGCATGGGTGAACCTTGTTGTCCTTCTGTGATTTTTGGGAGAGCACTGCTCCCACTCCTGTCTCAGATGCATCGACTTCAACAATGAATTGGAGAGAAGTATCAGGGAAGGTGAGTATGGGTGCTGTGGTGAAGCACCGCTTGAGTCCTTTGAATGCCTCCTCCGCCAGAGGGTTCCATCGAAAAGGGACCTTGGTGGATGTAAGAGATGTAAGTGGGGCCGCCACAATGCTAAAGTCACGGATAAAATGTCGATAGAAGTTGGCAAAGGCCAAAAAGCGCTGAAGTTCCCGCCTCGACGATGGTGTTGGCTCATCTGTGACGGCCCTTACCTTGACTGGATCCATCTGGATGCCTGATGGTGAGATGGCATACCCCAGAAAGGAGGTGGATTCACGGTGAAACTCACATTTTTCAACCTTGACATAGAGTTTATTCTCCAGCAGACGTTGAAGGACCTGACGCACATGATGCTTATGTTCCTCTAATGAGCGTGAGTAGATCAGGATGTCATCAAGGTATGCAAACACAAAGACATTGAGAAAGTCTCTAAGAACATCATTAATGAGCGCCTGGAAGACCGCCGGTGCATTAGTTAAACCAAATGGAACCACCAGGTACTCATAATGACCAGTGGGGGTGTTAAATGCGGTCTTCCATTCATCACCTTCTCGTATCCGGACCAGGTGGTAAGCGTTTCTTAGGTCTAACTTGGAGAATATGCGGGCATCCTGGAGTAACTCAAATGCGGTGGACATGAGGGGAAGCGGGTAGCGGTTCTTAATTGTGATTTCATTAAGGCCTCTATAATCGATGCAGGGTCTGAGGGACTTGTCCTTTTTTTCCACAAAGAAAAAGCCCGCCCCTGCAGGGGATGAAGACGGACGGATGATTCCAGCTGAAAGTGACTCAGAGATGTATTGTTCCATGGCTTCTCTCTCGGGACAAGAGAGAGAGTAGAGTCGCCCTTTAGGTGGGGTGGTGCCTGGGAGAAGGTCGATGGCACAGTCGTATGGACGGTGAGGAGGTAATAAGATGGCACGTGACTTGCTGAACACCTGGCGAAGGTCATGGTACTCGGCAGGGACCTTAGAAAGGTCGGGGATCTCCTCCAGAGAGGTGGGTAAGACTCTTCTGGTGGCGGCAGAACGGAGGCATGAGCAGTGGCAAGTAGGGCTCCAATCCAGGATGCTTCTTTTTGCCCAGTCGATGTGAGGGTTATGGAGTCTTAACCATGGGAGACCCAGAACTATTGGTGCATGAGCACTCTTAATGATGAGGAACGTGGTGGTCTCAACATGATTACCGGAAAACTGCAGTGTGACTGGAGCAGTGCGGTGGGTGATTGAAGAGAGCTTGCTGCCATCCAGAGCCTGTACGCTAAATGGTTGGTTAAGTGGTGTGTGTGGAATCTTGAGTTGAGAAACCACAACCGAGGAGATTAAATTTTGGTCTGCTCCAGAGTCTACTAGAGCATGCGTGACGTGGAGCCGATTGTCATATATCAGGGTCACAGGAAAGCGGGAATGGAGGTCAGGGAATGGATAGTGTCTAGGGCCCCCCTGTACCCCCAGAACTACCGGGGGGGACTGACCTTTTAACGGACAGGTTCGTATGATATGCCCGACCTGACCACAGTAGAAACAAGCACCGTCGTCCTTCCTGCGTTGGCGTTCCTTGGGAGAGATGTGTGTCCGGTAGACCTGCATAGGTTCTGAGGGGAGCTCAGGTGGAGCTGGGTTAGAAATGGGTACATGGAGTACCTGACAATGCTCCTTTTGCCGGGTTCGTTTGCGGGCATCAATATTCGTTGCCAGGTCAATGAGTCCCTGAAGGTTGGAGGGGAGCTCCCTGGCTGCTAACTCATCGTTAACTGGATCCGCAAGTCCGTGGAGGAAGGTATCAAAAAGTGCCTGATCATCCCAACCACAGGAGGGAGCTAGAGTGCGGAAAACAATGGCATAGTCAGACACAGATCGAGATCCCTGGCATAGTTCCAGTATGTGAGCTGCCGCCTGACGTCCTGTGAATGAACGATCGAAAACCTTTCTCATTTCGTCTGTGAATGTCTTGTATGTGTAGGAGCAGGGTACCTGGGCATCCCATAAGGCTGTTCCCCATTCTGTCGCTTTTCCAGAGAGGAGAGTGATTATGTAGGCGACCTTGGAACGTTCAGTGGGGAAGGAGGAGGCCTGTAGCTCAAGCACAAGGGAGCACTGGGACAAAAATGAGCGGCAAGTGGACGGGTTTCCATCATAAGTAGGCGGTGCTGGGAGGCGTGGTTCATGACTGACAGAATACACAGGAGGAGGAGCCTGGGGAATGGGAGCGGTGGGTGGTTGTGCAACATCAGACTTTATTTGTAAGGTGAGAGCAGTTAAAGCCTCTGTTACCTTATGAAGAGTGTTAGTTATCTACTGTATATCCTGCTGGTGAGTACCCAGGAGCGCCCCCTGTTTCTCTAGTGCCCCTCTTAGTTGTGCTGCCTCTGCTGGATCCATTAATGGCCAGATTATACTGTCACGGGGGGTGTGGCGGTGGAGGATCCAAGTGCAGAACGAGCGTTTGTAGAGAGTGAGTGCAGTGCTTTTAATCAATGAGATCCGTGAATGCGGAAGTGCCGTGAGGTTGCGCTCGCTGTTTCTCCGAATGGAGTCCGCGTCAGGGAATGCGGAAGTGGTGAGTGAGCGCTTGCTGTTTCTCTGAATGATCTCTATAATTAATTAATATTCAAAAAGTTACACCCTTCATTGATGAATTCTGGTTATGTAGTATAATATAGAGTGTAGTAAGGGATAGTAATGTATTTGATTATTAACTATTGATCCCTTTGTCTCTTAGCTTTAAAACGGGAAATCAGGTTATCTGTGCTCTGTGTCCAGAAAAAAAGGAACTGAAAGTTATTTCTTTTAACTTTTCTAAGCGTCTATGCTAATCTTATTTTGTCAAATGCTTTCTGCACTTTTAGATTATGCTCTTCCTACTTTAAAGTTCCTTATTTCTTGCTCTCTGTGTGTAGGTGTCATCCTTCAGTTACGCTCTTGTAGTGTTTTCTACAGTTTTCTACTTGAGTAAGGTTAGAAAAGGATTATGATAATATACAATATGATAAAATTAGTAAGTATTATCTGTATATTGTCTAGATAATACATTAGATTTGTCACGGGGGGCGTGGCGGTGGAGGATCCAAGTGCAGAACGAGCGTTTGTAGAGAGTGAGTGCAGCGCTTTTAATCAATGAGATCCGTGAATGCGGAAGTGCCGTGAGGAGCGCTCGCTGTTTCTCCGAATGGAGTCCGCGTCGGGAATGCGGAAGTGGTGAGTGAGCGCTTGCTGTTTCTCTGAATGATCTCTGCGGTAGAAATTCCGAAGCGCGGATTTCGCGAGAAGTAGCTCGTGGACGAAGAACTGGCCAGACAGTAGTCATGAGTCGAGGAAAGTCCGTAATCAAAACTCGTGGTCGAAAAACAAATCCGAATGTCGGCAACAGTAAATCCGGACGGTCAGGAAATCCGTAACGTGAGGCAGAGTCGTGCTTGTGGAAACAAAACGTGATCGAGATCCGAAAGGTCAAGGCAGAACGAAACGCTGGAATACTGGGCATGGATAGCACACAATAATCTGGCAGTGAACTGTTGTCTGGAGGAGTGTTAAATAGAGAGCTGTGATGATCTAGGATTTAGAACAGGTGTGTTTGGAGAGATGAATGAGGCAGTGAAAAGCAAGGAGTGGGATGGAACATGGAGCCGGAGTGTGCAGGTGTTCATGACCTTACTTGAGATGTGGGCGTGACCTGGCGTGCCGTGACAAGATTATAATATTACTATTAAAGTGTCTCTGCCTCTTGCCTGTGTATTCCTTTACTTCCCTAAATTGAGTGTCTGCACGGCCTGTGTTTTTCTCTGATGCAGCAGAAGAACAGAGGGCCAGAGCTCTTTCACAGAGGCATTCTGGGTAATAGACATTAAACCTATTTTAAATAGAAAATTGGCTTACTTAGAGGTCTAAATCCCTAAAATATAATTGAACATTTTTCAATTAAACACACATAGCTAAACTAATACCATGTTTATGAATTATGTTGCCCAGAGGAAGCATGTAAAGGGAAAAAAGCAGTGGGCCTAAAACTGAACCCTGTGGAACACCAAACTCCACTTGAGAACATGAGGAATGGTCACCATCTAAATCTACAAACTGATAACGATCAGTCAAATAGGATCTGAGCCACAAGAGGGCAGTTCCCTTAATTCCTACTACCTTTTCTAATGTGTGAAGGAAAATACTATGATCAATGGTGTCAAAAGCTGCACTGAGGTCCAGTAACACAAGTATAGTGACGCAACCCTGATCAGAGGCCCATAGGAGGTCATTTACTACTTTAACAAGTGCTGTCTCTGTGCTGTGATGAGGCCTAAATCCTGACTGATACACTTCATGTATGCTATTTCTGTGTAGATGTGAACATAGCTGCTGTGATACTACCTTTTCCAGAATCTTGGAGATAAACGGAAGGTTTGATATCGGCCTGTAATTAGAAAGCAGACAGGGGTCAAGGTCAGGTTTCTTGATTAGCGGTTTAATAACGGCTAATTTAAAGGATTTGGGGACATACCCACTACTGAGTGAACAGTTAATTACTTTCAACAGGGGTTCTGTTATCTGTTTGAGAAAATGTGTCGGTATAGGATCTAATATACAGGTTGACGATTTTGAAGAAGAGATGAGTGAAATTAGTTCCCTCGCTTCAAGAGGAGTAAAGTGTTCTAACTTCTGATGTGATGTGGTTAGTTCATCTGAATTATTTAAATTGTCTGGTTTCAAAGCCTGAATTTTTTGCCTAATATTTATGATTTTGTTATTGAAAAAGTTCATGAAATCCTCACTACTGCATGATGTTGTTGTGGAGATTTCTGCAGTGGTCTTGTTTTTAGTTAATTTAGCTACGGTATTAAATAAAAATCTCGGGTTGTTTTTGTTTATTTTATCGGATATCAGTAATCCGATGAGCCAGATCTTATTCCCCAGGACTGAGGTGGCACAGGTGTGACAGAGCTTTGTATTTTACGTCAGGTGATCTTCCCCTTGCTATCGGTCCATGTGGCTCCGAATAATCTTTGTAAGCCTCAGTGACTAAACAGAGATCATTATATAGTCTAAAGTGGAAACCAGATGCAAATAAAAAAGTGAATTTACCTGCTTGAAACAATCAAATGTTTACTGTATAGATATGCAGTAATATCATTAATATAATTAACAAAGCAAAAATAATCAGATAAATGTAGGAAATCCCACTGCGAATGAGTTTCAGCTTGTAGTGAGGCGTGAACGTGCACCTTTGTAAAGCAAGTGGGTGTGCTGCAGTTATTACACAAAAGGAGAACATCACTGTAATCATTGTTTGATTCCTACCTCAAGTCTGTGTTTGTGTAGTTTGCAAGTTCACACTGTACCTGGTGGGTTTCCTACAGTAGAGTGACCCTCTACACGATTAGTGCTACCGTAGAGGGTGAGTAATTGTGTTTACAGATAGTGTTAAATGATGGATGAGTGCATCACTACATATATCCACATCATTTCAACATGCTCACCACCCGCTTGTACTTGCTGGAAAGCCATAATTATAAACAGAATCCATGTTACATTAGTATTTTACAAATCGTTTGACTGTTTGTTAGCATGAATGTAAGATTAACATTTTGCAGTTAACATTACATTAGCCTACTGCTAACCTGCAGAAAGGCTGCTGACGTCATCATAATCGCTGGACTCCTGTTTGCTACGGTTGGTATGACTGGGTCTGAGGGTCGTCCACACCGATAGTGCCAGCTGTTGTCTGTAAGCCGTCACACACGGTGCAGTGCCTCTGATTTAACTGTAACTTTATTCCGTTTGTCCTCAAATGTTTCATTAGATTTGACGTGTTTCCTCCTTTACACGTGACTGCTGTAAAACATTTACTGCACGTCGCGGTGTTGGAATCCTTTCTTGTGAAATACAGCCACACTTTTGACCGTTTAGTTTTAGGCATTTTAACGAAAGTTAATTTAGCAAGTTAAGATGGCGGTAGATCACCTGCTGCCGTCAGAGCGAGTGTAACGTTAGTGGCTGCGTTCACGCGCATCTCAGATGGTCTCATTTCCCGATGATTTGTGCTTTTAAATTTTTTTTAAATCTAATCTAATAAACTTTTAATCTACAAAAATAAAATGGACAGTAACATTACTGCAACAGTGTTTTGGATTTGTATTATCAAAGCTTTCCAAAGTTCTCAAGATTTTACTAATGATAATTTCTGACAGCCCATGAATGCAGTATTTAAATTTTACTAGCGATCATGTGTGTTGATGAATCTAATGCTTATTACAATTGTGTCATCATCATAGCCCCAGAGAACAAATATATTAATCCACAGTTCAGGCATTTAAGTGGCACCGAAATAAGGGACCGAAATTCATGTTCTGTTTCGGTCCGATACATATCGGTTATATAGGTACCGGTGCCGTATAAGCACCGTTTTTTCGGTACCCAACCCTATTTGCTAGTGGATCTCTTCCCTCCTCTTTTAATGACACTCTGATATAGGTGATTCCTAAGAAAGATAGAGATCCCACTGAACCCTCAAATTATCGACCAATAAGTTTAATTAATGTGGACTGTAAGATCCTTAGCAAAATTCTTGAGATAGTTCAACGCTACTCAAAAGTTTCTGGATATAAAATTAATTGGACAAAGTCGGAAACCATGCCTATACCCGGAAGATGCAATGCAGATATGGTAGCTAGATTTGGCTTTAGGTGGAGCTCAAGAGGGATAAAATATTTGTGCATCATGATAAGCAGGGAATTAGAAGAGACCCCCACACTAAATTTAGGACCACTTCTACGAAACATAAGAAATAACTTGGAGAAATGGGGGAAAATTCAGCTAACTTTATGGGGGAAGGTGAATATAATTAAGATGGTGGTTTCACCTCAGCTTAATTACATGCTTATGATGCTACCACTCACCATACCACAGTTGATCTTTAATCAATATGATATAATGATTAAACCTTTCCTATGGAATGGGAAAAGGCCCAGGATAAAGTTTAAAACACTATATGCATCTCGGGATAAGAGAGGGCTGGGATTATCAGATCCTCACCTCTATCAGATATCCTATGAAATACTGGAACAATGAAATTCAATTAGACTGGGTTATTATTGAGAAAACCTTGTCATGGACATATAGCCCTATTGAGTATTTGTCTCAATGTTTAAATATAACCACAAAACCTATCATGAAGCACTCAAGGGAGGTGTGGGCGAAGATTCACAAGATGCATAAATTATCACAATGTAAACAACCATACTATTCCCTATGGTATAATTCTATTGTTTGTATTGGGAAGTCACCCATATATTGAAAGAAATGGCATATGAATGGCTTGTGTACTGTATCAGATTTGTTTGAATCTTCAAATTAGAAACTGTGTCTACACAAAAGTTCAGCAAATAGACGGAAATCATGTCCTGGACTTTCTAAAACTGCCTCATCCCGAACAAAAAGCCTCCGTATTCTACAGGATGAACATCAACTTATGGGAAAATATGGGAAAAGGACATGGGGATTGTAATGGGGGATGAAGAGTGGAAAAGAATTTTGGTAAAACACAGGTAAATTTGTAAGAGAAGCTAGAGGGCAATTTACACAGTATAAAATCACACACAGGTTTTATCTGACACGTCTCAGACTCAACAGCATGGGTTTGACACACAATGATGTCTGTTGGAAATGTCAAAAGAACAAAGGTACGTTTATTCATTGTATCTGGGAGTGTCCACTTATTCAGCCTTTATGGTGCCAAACCTTAAATATTTTGAGTAGATGGCTTGCAACAACAATACCATTATCACCAAGGTTGTGTTTGCTGGGAGACAGGGTGCTGATGCCAAATATCACAAAGGGAAAATCCACAGTGATCATGGTGGGGGTCTCTGTGATGGCCAGAGTCATCTTGAGACACTGGAAAACTCCCAAAATCCCACAGCTGAAAGAATGGCTCAGCATAATGACTAAGACAGCTTCATATGAGCATCTGCTTAACAAACTACATAATAAGAACAGTGCAGGGGTTCTTGGGGAAACTGCGATTTGGGAAGACTTTTGGAACTTTGTTACGCTGTCTTTTCATGTTACACAATAAATCAGAAATTTCACTTTCGGATCTGCGGATCTGCCCGTTTCAAACAATGCAAAGCAATTTCATGCGGTTCTGCCCCTCGTGAGACCCGTGTTGTAACAATACATACTTTTTTTTTCTTCCTTTCTCCAGGCATATTGCCCAGGCCTATTTGGTTGAAACCTTATACTGTATGTACTGTATGTGTAGCTGCCTGTTTCTGTGTGATATTTACATTACTGCTTACTGCTAATGATAAGAAACTTGCTTATATTTTTAGATTAAACATTGGAACATGGGAGAAGAGACATCCAGTGGAGAGACAAGTCCATCACTATATGGAGTGCAATATAAGACTACTTTGAATCCTTTCATGGTGATTTATAAGGGAACTCCTTCAACCTTGGATAATTTTCAGTCAATTTTCAAATTGCTTTAATTGTTACATTTTTACTAGGGTTAGAAACAATGAAAACCTTTCCAATTTTGAGGTTCTACTGTATACTAAAGCATGTGACAACCTGGGAAGGATACCTGTAGATACAGTATAGAGGTAAACAGACTCTGGTCCCTTTCCATACTTTCTAACTTATAACCTTTATGAGCCTGTTGATACTGGACTGATTATGAATTTGTTCTTCCATAGTAAAAAAAAAAAAAAAAAAACTGGGCCCTAGTTAAAATGTTCTTGTTCATTTACACTTAATGTGTCTTTTCTTTTCTCTTCCAATCCACCCTAATGCACCAAGGATACAGTTGTTTACTGCTAGTTTGAAAGAAGATTGTTCTTTCTTGGACACATTGGACTTTGTGTTTTGCTGCAGATTTATTGACATTAAGTGGTATATTTTAAATTTTACCTACTTCCACTGTATAATTAGGATTCTGAACTAAAAGGTAAAGTTACTTGTCCCCATGCATTATTAGATCTATACAGAGCTCACGGAGTCGGAAGGAAACAAGTTAAAAAATAAATAATTAGACCTGGTACTCTATTAGTAATTTTTTTCACTTTAACTGTTCGTTTCTTCAGTATGGGTTTAGTCAAGGATAATTCCCAGAAATGTTACAGTTTGCGTGAGAGACTATTCCGATATTACAGCGCAATAGTTTAAAGATTATATTTGTTTTTCATTTTAGTATTGTACTGTAATATTATAAAAACACATTTTTCATTATATTTTGTATCATACTTATACTACTGTAAACTCTGTCACAGTTCTTCAGGTTATTTTGTTTTCCATTACAGTATATTGATTAAGAATTTGTGGGAAAAAAAATCTAAACTTGTAGTGTTTCTTTATTTCAAGATGTTTGATCTTATAAATTTAGGAAATATCTGTAAAATAAAAAATTTTATCTGCTAAATGTATATTGCTGTTTCTTTAATGAAGGTGTTTAATTGTATAAAGTTAAGAAAATCCGTAAAATAATCTGTTCAATCTGTTTTATCTGCTGAACGTCTAGTGCTGTTATTTTGGTGTTTAATCCATGTTTATATTCTGATCATTTTGATTCATACACATTCACATTTCATACAAATTTCCTTTGATTGTGTTAAGCTGCTTTGCAACAAGGCCAATTGTTAGAAGCGCTATACAAATAAAATTGAATTCAATTGAATTGAATCATATAAATTTATGAATTCTGTAAAATAATCATGTTTCACTGCAAAATTTGTAGTGTTGTTGCTTTATTTTAGGTGTTTGATTGTAAAGATGTAGGAGAAATCTGTAAAATAACAGTGTTTGAAGAATTTTCTACCTTAATTTTTTATCCGGTTCTTGTTTGGCAGCTGCCAGTCATTTGACCATTTTTTTAAAGGTTTTTTTTTTTTTTTTTGATAGTGTATACCATGTACTTAACTCAACTTTTATCTTCTTATCTTCTTTCCTGGCTATTTAAAAGGGTGGACAAGTGGAAAAAAGTAGTTATTTAGCTTGATAAACAGGTGGTAAATTTGTGTACAATAATTCTTTTTGAAATAATGCATGTGTCTGTTCCACTCAAGTGAGCATTTGTTTGTGCACCCAGAGTTAGACAGTATGCGGATAATAACTGCATACAGACTGTAAACACATAATTCACATATGAAAAGAATTCCCATGATACAATATGAGTCAGAGTTCAGCGTTTGAATTAAAGAGTCGATTCATTGAGTCAACACATCCTAACAGAACTACATCTGAACAGAGTCCCTAAGCGGGCTTTTATTTATTTTATTTATTTATTTATTTATTTTAATGAATTCTCCAGACATCAGGCTTGTGCTCGTGCACAGTGCTGGGGATACACACACACACACACACACACACACACACACACACACACATACACTCATGAGAGTGGTGTGTGAGTGCTGTTAGTGTAGAGTCAGAGGTGAGGAGTGTGATGAAGATGAAGATGATTGCTGTAGTGTGTGTGTGTGTGTGTGTGTGTGTGTTGCGCATGTCTGGAGCTCCAGCTCTGGGAGGTGAGTACAGCTGGACATTACAGCACTAAAGTGAAAGTAAAAACACTACAGCTTTACATACAGAAGAAAAAGCTGACTAAAGTAATCACAGAACATGATTGAGATCAGTTCCGCATGTTTACTGTATTTATTGATTATTTACTCTTTATTAACTTTATATACTAAATATAACTGCTGGATTTGTTCCTGGGGTTTCCTGTAAAGTTCCACAACCATCTGAGACCTGATCTGTTATGTTCGAGTCCTCTTCCTGTAACTGTTAAAGACACTGTTTACATCTGCTCTGTTCATATTTGCCATCAGAACATCTGGAAAATAATCATCCACATAAAAATGCAGATGTACATAACATATAGATTGCGCAGTATAGAGTTGCACATCTTTTTTTTCCAGCACAAAATAGGCAACTATCCAAATGTAAAAAAAAATATTATCACATGATCACATAGGCAAAGAAATAGCACAGATACACACAATCAATGTTTTTATTGTTATTTACAGTTGTTTATACAGTTGTATATATATATATATATATATATATATATATATATATATATATATATATATATGCTTATAATAAGTTCTTTATTATTTATTATTATTTATGTTATTCCTGTATTCCGTTAGTGGTCAAATTCACCCTTTATAAAAACTTGTTGTCAGTTGCTCACGTCAAAGGGTCACCACAGCAGACTATCCGATCCACACAAAAGTTGGCACAGGTTTTACGCTGGATGGCCTTCCTGACACGACACTCCCATTTTGTCCAGACCACAGGTGAATTAGCTGAGTTTTATCCTTCTAAGTGTGTTCATAATTAAAAGGGAAACACATCCCGGTGGATAGAATGGGTAACTGTCAGATACTGTTTCCCCTCTCCTTTCTATGTAAATAATTTCCTTCATGTATCAGACTGTTACTGCGTCTCTCTGAGTCTCATCATTCTAACACTATGTTCATATGTTCTAAGTAAGTGGGAGAAGTTCTGTTACTCCTCACTTGTTTACACTGCAAAAGCTGATTCAGTGAAGTTTCATCATTCTAAATATGTCCTTTACATAAATATGTCCATGTTTACAGCCTACAACTGATTTAGCCGAGGTTCTGCTCGCCAGATACAGTCTCAAGAGATTAATAATAATAATAATAATAATAATAATGCGAGATAATTAGCGTTTTATTTGCATGATGTCAACTCACTAGGTCACATGAAAGGAACCAGCACTGGTAGTGCTCCATTTAATATTATATTTTAACTAAATATAAAAAATAATCAATTTTTAAGTAAATTATGGGTAGTGTATACCAGTGATAATAAAAAAAAAAGCAGATTATGGTAGTTTTCGTTTTCAATGCGCATGAAATTCGCCGTCTTTTCCTTTTCAGGGATTAAAAAACGCTAACAGTGTCACGTTTGGCCTTTATTGCGCTCCGTAGATTCTCAGCGGCGCGCGCATAACCGCTCGCGGGCGAGTCCTCTCCTAAATGCGCGTTCACTGTGCCGTTTCCACGGGGGTGGGGCGAAGAAAACGCATCGTGATGGGCGAACCAACTGCGACACAACACCAGTCTGATGTGATAGAAATGCCAAAGCCGTTTTTTTTTTTTTTTTCATCCCAGTTTGGTATAATACACATCTACATCACACCAACATGTAACAAAATATGTTTGGTGTTAATAAAATCAGATTATAGAGCGGTGTGTCTAATTACACACTATTGTAAAAGTGAAGCAGCTGCGGTTTATGTCATCGTGATATGGATTCTGTCTGCGTTTGCCACGGTCCTCCACTAGGGGCGCTCAACGACTCCACTGAAGCCTTGTTCTCATGAACAGACACTGAGTCCCCGGTTCAGATGAATCAGTAGCCGCTATTCTGAGTCTCTCACGTTTCTGACTGTGCAGGAAGTTTTATTAAAAACAGTCAGATATTTGTTCCTACAGTTACTAACAACTGCTTAGAACAACTGAATGGTGTAATTATTTGTATTTATGTATGTTGTTCTTAGCAACAAGATAACTTAGGACTCAACTGATCCGAGTAACTGAAGAGAATGATTCGCGAGTCATATAAATGATCGGGTTATTTAACCCGGATGAATCCGGATTCGCTCATCTCTACTGTGATGGTATGTGATCCGTAGACTAAGGACCGTGAGACACGCTGTGGGTGAGTTACCCTGCGTTCACACCGAACGCGGCGAGAGCGTCACAATTCTCTCTCGCCTACGGTGGCCGAGAAGTGCAAAACAACTTAACAAAATGAAAACAAAATAACAAATTAAAAACCACAATAACAAAACCCCAAACAAAATAAAACATTCAAAAACAAAATTTTTTGCCGCCGCTCTTCGCCACTGTTGGCCGCTCTGACGTAGACTTCTCATGCAACAAAATCCTTATTTCCACATCATATCCTCATTGTGCAGATATGTTACAGAAAACGTTTTAAAGTGTTGAATGGATTAATTGTTTCATTTGTCTAGATTTGCGCATGTTCACCACTAGGGTTTCTTATCCCTTTAAATCTTAATGTAATTGAATTGTTCTGTGAGTAATTAATTGGCAATGTTTTTATTGTAACTGTTAATTAAAAAAAGAAACACCACTATGCGATCACAAAGCTCAAATATTTAATTTGATTAGGAATTTAAAATAAGACTACTGTTTTGAATAAAAAGCAGAGCTGATGAGACACACTGTGGAGCTGATTCATTTCTTATGCAACAACATCCTTATTTCCACATTATAGCCTCATTGTACAGTAAGGAGACCATGCAGGGAAGACCGTCACTTTGGTAATAGGAAGAAATCTTGAGATGAGCCAGACTTAACAGGGAACCCATCCTCATTTGATTGATATAAGATATTATGACCATATCAGCCATAAGATTGAAAGTTCAGAGAAAAAAATGGTGTTTGAGTTAATATGGAAACGTCTGTTTGTGGAGAATTCAATCATAAAACATTTGAGTTACTGCCAGCAAAATTCATCTTGGTCACTGAGTAGAACTTCGGAGGGCCATCCTTCTCAGCAGTGCCCCAGAGGTCTCGCTATCAGGCTTCTGTCTGATGAATCAGACGGGTGAAGAGGGCAGAAGGGGTCTGCAGACGATGCTGGTGTGATTCCCACTCGAGAATTCCACCCATGTGAGGTGTGTCTGAGGACATGCTAACCCCAATCCCACTGGAATCTTTTGTTTATTTGTTTGTTTGTTTAAAATAAGGTGCTTCACATAATTTTTTAAGAATTAAAAAAATATACCAAAACTAACTATTTTCTTTTCTTTTGTCGACCAATCAAACAAACTAAGTTGGTCTTTTACTTCACACAACCAAGTCTCATACAGGGGCGGGGCGGGCAATGTTTTTCTTTATTCTAATAATTTTCTGCCAATTCTAACTAATTTATCATGTTTTATATCAGTTAGTAATTTTAATTATATTAATGATATTTTTTAGCATTTCCTTTGCTGGGATGGTGGTTGGTTGTATTTGATAATTGTGTTATGTTGAGTTACAACATCCCACCCGCCCCTCCTCCCCCAGCCCCTCTAAATTATGCCTGTACCAACAGTACAACATAATATTAATCAATAAACAAATAAATCTAAATAATGAAGGAAGAACTAATTGGAATCGGAAGATGAATTGTAATGTGTAATGTGTCCTGAATAGAAAAAACATTATACCCTGAATCTATTCACGTGAAGCCAGTAAACTGTGATCCTAAAGACAATGTGGGAATGTGGTTTTGATCTTCATGTGGTATCAATTTCCTTTCAGTGGTTTAATCATCTTATAACTCAAATACAACACTGCCTGAGGGGGCGTTTCTCTGCCTGCTCAGTGTCACTACATTTCATTGGCTCAAGTAATTCTTTTAAACTTCTTCAAAAATGTAATGCTCTGTCTTATAACGTCACAAAAATCCATCTCACATTCACGACAGAAGAGACGTCTATGTTCTGAAGGTAGGGTGAGGGCACACGATGACATGAAAGAATCACTCTTGGATTTTAAGTCGTACATAAATTCGAAAAAAAATCTAAAGGTCTAAAGGGTTGCTGTGAGCTATTTATTAATGTACAGTCCTATGTTTAAAAGTACAGCACACCTTTTAACCAATTACACGTATGGAAGGAGACTCCAGTGCACAGCAGAGGTAAAGCTGTAATATTAAATATTGCACCATCTTCAGGAGTTTACGCTTCTTTGCTGTTTCTCAGTAATGATGCAAGCAGCATTTTTATATTTTTTTTAATTCTAATTAGCATTCTTTTTTTTTTTACTTTATAATTATGGTAATGCTTGCTCTCAATCTCTCTCTCTCTTTCTCTCTGTCTTTACAACAGTGTGAAGACACAAAATGGAAAGAATGAACGTAAACTCGCTCTTTTGAACGTGTGTGACTTGAACTTGTGTGTGAGATAGAACTTGTGACATGTGAACTTACATAACACTGTTCTGTATAGGGACAATACACACACTTAAACTAACGTTGCTTTATTTGTTTATTATTTAAAATATTAGTAAATTCAGGTTAGTGGAATATAAATACATTATTAATAAACTAATGTACCATAAACTAATATAAATAACTATAGATATGAATATATTTAAGCTAAAAAGCTTCACAATTATATAAATTAGCATTTTATAATTTTTTAATTAATGTGATTCTTAAAAGGCACTAGAGTGAAGTTCATGGACTGGGTTACCATGAAAAATCTCTTTTTCACACACACACACACACACAGCCACAGAGAACACTCTCTGAATACTATGTTCATGTTTCACCAGCTCCACCCTCAGCTTCAGCTTGAAGTTATAAACTGGTTACGTAAAAGTGTTTTCTGATCATAAGACTCAGACAAGAATCCCACAAATCAGTCTGTCTCTCACAATACAATTTGTATTTTTTAAACGTATTTACATTTTAAAATCAGGCTTATATGACGAGCTACAATGATATATTTGTTTATTTATTTGTTTTTCATAGAAAATAAATAAATAAATAAACTGGCAAAACAGGAAGTGAGCACAAGAAGTTTAAAACGAAAAATTTTTACGTTTTTTTTTTTTAATGAAAGATTCACACACATTGATTTTTTTTTTTTTTTTACAACTTTGCAAACAGCATTTTTTATTTTTGGACAGTTATATGATACTTCAATTTTCAAATATCCTCCAAGGTCACTTCCAGCACGGTTGTTTACTCTCCCTCTGTTTACATTCAGGAATATAAAATGTAAAGCGGTTATATATAAGCTGATATGTCATATAAATGTCATCCTGCTGCTTCCTCTGATAAGAAAATATGAAGCGGGAAACTAAACAAACAGGATAACGGTTCCGATTGCAGTGCGCATGCGCAGGAACCGCCCCCTCCTCACTGTTACAGGAGCGAAAAGTAACAAGGCCGCGAGGAGAACAAAAGCCTCCGCTGTTCCTCTGATCTGGACATTAGGCGCTTCGATAACACAGTAACAGATGATACGTTAAGATGAAGACGGTGTGTGTGGTGTGTGTGGTGTGTGTGTTCCTCACACTCGGGTGTGTCGGACCCGCTTCAGGCGGTGAGTTTATAGAAACCGAAAATCATTTTATAAAGATTTATAACCGAGTGCAAAGTTACAGAAACTACAGAACATCACTCTGTACACACGGAGGAGCTTACAGTGTGTGTGTGTGTGTGTGTGTGTGTGTGTGATTATCAATAATCAGCTCATATGTAATGACGAACCCAGTGAGACTCATTTCTCCCGCACGGCGGAGGGGATTTTAGCGTCTAACAGCATGTATTTATATACTCGGCTGGTTACACACACACACACACACACACACACACACACTGTTTACTGTATAAACCTTTTTCTATGTTCAAGTACAATCAGAAAACAGCAGATAACTTTAAACTCACATTGATTAGTGATATAAACATCACAGCTATGACGCTGGAATAAACTGTGTGGGTGCCAATAATATCAAACATTTATCTGTTAATTCTTTGACAATGCTGCTGCTTTTTGTTGGAAACTGTCAGACATAAACATGTGAGAAATCCTTTCTGATGCGACGACTTGAGTCAGTGTTGTGATCACAGTGTTAATGTGCATGAGAGGCTGAACATCTTCTGTTCTCACCTGCTGCTCATGTGGAGACCTACAGTCCAGTCCAGTCCAGTCCAGTGCTGTCATGTGACTCGCAAAGCCTTCACCTACAGTTACATATAAATATTACAGCTTTCATCATCATGTTATCTAGTTTAATTTAGTGCTTTAGCTTCATAAATAAGACAGTCGGTTCTATATTCAAACCCCACAATAAATTGCAGTGCCAAAAATTTCAAGCATTGTAAATGTCGTAAGGGATTTTTTTTTTCCATTCAGATCAAATTGCACTGCAGAAAAATTCTAACACTTTTATTGCAACTAGTTTTCCATGTAATTTAACATGTCATTTTGCTTTGATGAATTTTGGCTCTGTTATACTTCCATACAAATTCCAGGAGACTCAAACCTGCACTGTGTTAGAGCTGTTTGTACTGTACAATGTGAAATATTAAACTGACAAATAATGCAATGATTTGGTTTAGAGTAATGATCACCTCCTTCTCCATCTCCTCCAGGTCAGCACTCTCTGTTCTACACCTACACGGCTCTCTCTAAACCTCTGGGACTTGCTGGAGTCTATGAGTTCACTGCACTGGGAATGCTGGATGACCGAGAACTCGACTACTACAGCAGTGAGACTCAGATTAAGGAGCCTAAACAGGATTGGATGAGACAGAAGATGCCGGCGGATTACTGGGAGAAAGGAACTCAGTCCCGCAAGAGTAAAGAGCAGTGGTTTAAGGTCAACGTGGACATCCTGATTGATCGGATGAGACACAATAAGACTGGTTAGTCCACCCGTCTGTTTTATTTCTTAATGGTTCTTTATGATTTTTATCTTAACTGTACTTTTTCCCTTTTCAGATCTTCATATTCTCCAGTGGAGACACGGCTGTGTGGTTAATAACGATACAAATGGAAGAATTACATTTCTCAGCGGAGTTGATGAGTACAGCTATGACGGCACTGAGTTCCTCTCCTTTGATGAGGTAAACTCGAGGTGGATTGCTCCAGTCTCGGCTGCTGAGCCGACCAAAAGGAAATGGGATGAAGTGGCCATCCTTAACCAGTACACCAAGGGCTACCTGGAGAAAGAGTGTGTGGACTGGCTCACCAAGTTCATGGAGTACGGACAAGAAGAGCTGAGAAAATACTGTGAGTAGCTAAAGAATGTTACTTGAGTCACTTTTATCAAATTAAAAGCAAAATTATCTCATCTTAAGTATTCTGCTTCAGCTCCTCCAGAGGTGCATCTGTTTACAAAAAACTCAGTGACTGGCCCCGGCAAGCTGTCCCTGACCTGCCTGGCCACGGGATTCTACCCTGCAGATGTGCAGGTGCAGGTGAGGAAGCTCAGAACATCCCTACCTGAACATCTGGTAACATCTTCAGGAGTCAGACCTAATGGTGACGGCACCTACCAGCTGAGGAAGAGTGTGGAGATCACGAAGGAGGACAAAGACCTTCACGATTGTTATGTGAACCACATCACTCTGGATAAACCAATAATTGTAGTAATTGAAGGTAAGGGGAGTATGACTAATGAGCCTTATTGTTTCAGAAATTCAACAGCAGTGCAAAGAAAAATGTATTTAATAATGTAATAATCAGGTACCATGCTTTTGTTTATCAGCCTCAGCCTCAAGCGGAATAATATGGGCAGCGATTGCAGTTGTGATTGTGCTGGTATTGGTTGTGGTTGTGGTTGCTGTGGTCCTATTTATCCTGAAACAGAAAGGGATTATTGGTGAGTAGAGATAAATAACCACACATGCTTTGTACATGGTTTTGGCTTCAAGGTCTTTACAGATACATCTGTAACTGATACACTTTTATATAACACATGGTAACATTTATTAGAGTAATGACCTCACGCATTTCTTTTCCTTTCTAAATGTCTTTTTCTGCTTTAACACTGAAATATCTCTTGTGGGATTAATAAATCTTATCTATTGTCTGTTGTCTACACTATCATGCATTAATCTCTCAGGTGTCCCAGACAGAAAAAAGAATGTAAATGTGGCGTATATCGAAGCTCCTACAGGTAAGCATGAAGTGTGAACTTTATAATAATTATGTTTGTGTAAAAGGTACCAGTTTATAAGCGGGAACTAGGGACGAGAACTGACACTTCTGATGAATCAAGATTGTTTTTCTAATAGGACACGATTTAGACACTCTCTCAATGATGTGTAATAAATACTGGTTATTTAGGTTGTATTTAGTGTTATCCAGAAGTTTTACTCAAGTTTCTATCTATCTATTGAAATGGGTTTTACACATGGGCGGCACCACAGACAGACAGACAGACACAAGGGAGGGTCTTAAGGGAAAGAGCAGAGGCTGCTGCATGCTCTCGAAGCAAATCTTCCCACAATTCCGACCTCTCCTTTGGGTGCGGCCTCAGGCGAGAGTTCCTTCTGATGGTTTTCCCAGCTGGGAACAGGGGCATTAACATGGACACAGCAGTTTTGGTTGGCTCTATGCGAAAGTGCGAGTGCCACGGGAGAGTCTTTTCGCCGCTGTCCTCAATGCGGATCAAATGGCTACACTCAGTTCTGTGGGCTTTGAGGTCCCTGGGGCGCGTTACATCACCCCGCTCACCTGCCACTCTTTCATGTTTAATGTCCGCCATGTGACTCTGCTCTAAAAACCTCCAGGACCTCGAGCTAAACTCCCTGCCTTCGTTTTTCTTCGCGGGGAAAGCCTGAGATCCATTAACGTTGATTGTTTCCATCGGCCCCGCCCCTTTGCACACCTGTAGAAGGGGAGGCCGCCTATTTAGTGAGCCTATGGAGTGAGCGAGGAGCGACAACAGATTGAGGCACACACCCATCACTGGCACATACCATGTCACTGTATCTATCTATAGTATCTAAAACACAACACAGGACAGGATCATTAGATTTTTCATTTGTACTCTTATGTGCATTTCCAGGTGATGGACACACGAATGGACATGTGACGGGGATTGCAAATGACATCAACGGAGGTAACAGTCCCCTATTTTACTGCGTTAATGTTACACTGACTGTCACAGCTGTAGCTGTTCATGGGAAAGTCTTCAGAGGTGTTTTTTTTTAAGAATTTCCCCCGCTGTGGGACGAATAAAGAGATATCTTATCTTATGCTGGGATTTATTTGCTTTGGTCTTCATTCTTCCTCCTTTTATTTCCTTTTCTGATGATAATAAGACGAGTGCAGTTCTACATTTTAGCTAGACTGCAAAAAAAAATCCATACATGTTACATAAGCATCTGCTTTAATGAAAACTGCAACATATCAGCAATTACCTAGTGTTTAAAGTAATTATTATTCTTAATTAGAGTTTCAGTTAATAGATGACTCCGCCCCGTTCCACAGTTCTGAAATGATTTTATTTTATTTCAGTGAGTTTTATCTCTGGTCAGTTCAGTGATGTTTCTCTTGTTCTTTACAGCTGCATGAAGATGAAGATCACAGACCTGAAGAGACGTGTGTTTCTGATTCAGCACTTTTCAGGATTAATAACATCTGTAATCATTTCTAGCACCTTGAGCTTTCAGAGTGTTTCCTGTGTCTTATAGCTGTTCACTCACAGAACATGAAGAACCCTGTGGAGTCCACACACACACACACACACACACACACACACACACACACACACACACTGTCACTGTATGATAAGCTGAAATATCAAATGAATTTCACCAGACATGAAGTCTTTACCACATCAGCACTTAATCGCTTCATCGCTGCTGCTATAACTTTCAGTGATTTATTATATATATATATAATTTTTCGCGCTGTTCACATTTTTGCAATTGACATGAGAAGAGTTCAAGCACAGCTTTTGACATGTTTAAAAAAAAAGAGAACTGATGGTATGATACATAAACACAAATCCTCTCAGCCGAGACGCCATGAAAACCAAGCGTTCAATTTATTACGTGAGTCTTAGAAATGACTGACAGCTTCACTATTTACAAACATAATTTAAACACTAATAAATAAATAACATTATAAAAGAATATTTGTGCCTATAAAAAAAGCAACATACAGCAGGAGCTCGACGTTTAAGGTGATAAAACACACTTCTTTGTATTTTAAGTATTTTATAGTATTTTAGACTGAACACAGACGATCAGCATTAACACTACAGCAGGAGCCCTGACACTGGACCAGGGATGTGATGAGCTTTAACAACACTGTGATGGCACTAAAATCTCCTTGAAAGTTCTAATGATAAAATGAAGTTGGGAAAACATTCCAAATCAACCTCACAACCGCATAACCATGACCTTCATCTGAAGTGTTTATGCAGATTAACGTTCATTCCCACAACCTCTGACCTGGTTCCTTTAGGTTTCTATCAGGGGTTAGAACTAAAACCAGAGATACAACAGGACACAACAGCTTCCAGCACCGCGTGTACCTCATGTCCCCTGTCTCTTAATGATGTAACGTTACCTCTGTTTTATTTCTTTTCAGAAATCTGACTCCAGATCATTCTCTGTAACATCGGGGAGTTGAGTCGCATGTCAACTGGGCTTCTTTCTTCTTAGTGTGAAAACTGTCACAGTTCATCCAAGTAGCTTCTTCAGTCTGAGGGAAGTTGGAAAGTTCCACATGTTTGTGTGTTCAAGGTCAAAGTATCCCCCCCTGTCCTACAAGGCCGGTTGGGTGACCCATGGAGAAGGTGATGGAGAGCTGACTGACTTCCCTCAGACTGTTACATGGATGAGTAGTGA
Organism: Clarias magur; assembly: GCA_013621035.1. Classification (NCBI taxonomy): domain Eukaryota; kingdom Metazoa; phylum Chordata; class Actinopteri; order Siluriformes; family Clariidae; genus Clarias; species Clarias magur. The sequence goes on from QNUK01001050.1 coordinate 91,955, forward strand.
AACGTCTCTGCAGAAGAAGACAGAGGTCCAGTGGACATGAGACAGCTCGATAACTTCAGCTATATGACTGAGACTAAACCTGGTGTTTGTGGCACTCGTTGTTACCTGCACGTATTTAGCCGCTAGTTTCCGTCTATCCGTAATTATCTCCATTCAGAGCTGTTTAATGTAACCTGAACCATCTACTCGGCTTATCTTAAACATTTTTTATTGGATTAAGACACATTTAACTTTTTTTTTCTCGACACAAAAATGTTACATTCTTGTTTTTGAAACGTGCACGCGCTAAACTGAACGTATTTACTAATATTATTTAATGCTAATTTATTCTAAGTCCTGTGACGTCCATCGTTTAAACCGCGACTCTGATAAATAGTGTTGAGAGCCGGAGTTACTGCTGATCGTTACTCAGAGTCTGTTACACTACTTATCACCAAAACAGTAGTGAAGTTTATGTAATGCATACTGAGGGATTTGTCAAGTTATACAAATGTTTTAAATGGATAAATTGAAACCTTTAATTTAAACATAAAAATAATGACACATTCGTCCTGATGGTTCAGGGGTGAGATACAAGCCGAGTGCATCATTAGAGAGTCGGACCTAAACAACTCTGTGGATTTGGGAACAAACTGTTTTCCTTTGCCTTGTGATGAAAGCAACTTATTTTATATACTGAATGATCAATGAGTCCTGATATGTCCAGCCCAGAAATTTACATTTCATTTGTTGTTCTTGTTGTTTTTCTCTTGTTGTTGTTGTGAGTTACATTCCCTCTGCTTCTGCGCTTGATCTTCCTCGTCTTCCTTCCAGTTTAAATCCTCTTTTATTAAATCCTTACTTCCTTGTCCTCGTCCTCTACATCCTGTACTACGTGTCCCAGTGTCCTGTCCCTCTGCACATCCCCACTGCAGGTGTGAGTTACATGATAGACTATAAGCTTATGGAGTGATTGCAGTCACAGTGTTGCACTATATCTGAGGTATATACAGTACAGGATATAAGGCTTGTTCACATACATTTTTTTTTAAATCACATGACTTTCCCATCTGCCTGTTCTCACTCAAGTCACATGACCATGTATCAGATGTGTATCTAATGTATGACTGAATACGAAAGTGAATAAGATCTGATTTAAAAGAAAATTCTGTCTCACACTCAGGTGATGTGAGCGCAGCCTGTGTGATATAACTAATTTTTCGCGTGATGTGACTAATTATAGTGTTAATTATAGTGTTCATTTCTAATAATCTAGTTTTTATTTTTACTGCTTTTAATAATGCACGTTTAATTCTTATTGTTGATGTAATGATGTGAAACTGAGTCACAGTGAAGTTAAACTACAGGCTTGTGTTATGACTGAAATGAATAGCCGTAGTCTCACTTATAATTACACTAATGCAGTATGTAGCTGCAGTATCATTTAAATAAAACTTAACTTTTTGGTCTGTCCACAACTTTGTATGCGTCTATTATTATATATATATATAAATATATATTTAACTTGTCAGTATCTCTAATGGCGGCACGGTGGTGTAGTGGTCAGCACTGTCGCCTTGCACCGCCAGGATCTGGGTTCGATTCCCGTCTCTGTGTGCATGGAGTTTGCATGTTCTCCCCGTGCTTGATGGGTTTCCTCCGGGTACTCCGGTTTCCTCCCACAATCGAAAGACATGTAGGTTAGGTTAATTGGTGTTTCCAAATTGCCATGAGTGTATTAGTGTGTGTTTGTGCCCTGTGATGGATTGGCACCCTGTCCAGGGTGTACCCTGCCATGTGCCCTAAGTCTTCGGGGATAGGCTCCGCCCCCCGTGACCCTGAATACAGGATGATGAGTGAGTGAGTATCTCTAATGTCACATTAAAACATGACTCTGAACTCGCTGACAATCTAAAACACTGATGCTGTCCATATTGATGTTTTAATTATAATGTGCAAATGGTTTATCATGATGTACATCACCTTCCTTCAGTGCACTCAGTGTGTGTAACTCCTCTCTGTACTGTTTACATACACAAAGTATTCTGCACTACACAATAAATCTGATCTAATGTAATCTAAAATTGTGAAGTTACACTTCTGGCTAAAACCCTAAATGCTATTTGAATATTTAATTGTGGTTCATTTCTGGTGATGTTCATGTTAATGTGTGATTATCTGTGAAGGACTTTGACTCCACCCAGGGTACACACTCAGGAATAAAGGCAGAGTTTTGTACTAATTAGCACAAAATCCCACTGCATTTACCCAAAATTCATTCAGAGCAGAAATGAAATAAAAAGCATCAGAAACACAGTAATGATATTTGCACAAACCTGGTGACTAGACGTATCTGTAAAATGTTTTAAACAACTACAGCATCAACAGCTCAATTCTGCGCGTGCAGTGTCTCTCCTGCTCGCTCAACATGTTCTCCGCGCGCGCTCGACTCTGCCTGTACGCTCGCTCAACTTTATCCAGTGTTACAAAAATGCCACAAAACCAGCCAATCACAGACTTCCACACACGGCTTCTGATTGGCTGTTCCTTCTCTATCTGTACGGTGCTTTTAAAATGGCCATTGTCTCAAAGCAGCTTTACAAAATAAAAAGAAAATTATAAGAAATTAAAATTACATTATTACATATAATTATATACAACTGAAAGGAAATTATATAAGGGAAGCATTGTAAATAAAGTTGTATTTATTCATAAATATTATAATCAAATATTATAGTATTTATTTATTTTTTAATGACGTATTACTATAAATAAGTTTCGTTTGTCCATTGTGTGTTTTTATTTAATTATCTAATTATCCATATAGCTCATCGTTAGACTACATCGACTAAAATTCAAATCGCACAACTCTGTCTCTTTACTTATAAACCTTTATTTAGAACGCTTCCATTATGCGGTTCATAGTGTCAGCTGATAGAGAAGGAGCAGCCAATCAGAAGCCGTGTGTGGACGTCTGTGATTGGCTGGTTTTGTGGCAGTTTTGTAACACTGGACAAAGTTGAGCGAGCGTACAGGCAGAGTCGAACGCGTGCAGGCAGAGTTGAGCGTGCGCAGAGAACATGTTGAGCGAGTAGGGGAGACACTGTACTCGCAGAATTGAGCTGTTGAGTGCACAGTGGAGACACTGCACGCGCATAGAGTGCTTTGCCTGCTCTCAAAATGTCGAACCGCGCGCTCAGAATTGTGGCAGGAATATAACGCCATAGTAGTCTGGAGTTGTAGCTTGTAGTTTGCTTCAAAATCATCTTGATCACTCATTCACAGAAAACAATACAGTGGAACCTTGGATTATGAGCATAATTCGTTCTGGAAATGGGCTCATATTCCAAAACACTTGTATACCAAAGCAAATGTCCCCATAAGAAATAATGAAAACTCTAATTATTTACAAATTAACCTGCATTTCCCTTTAAAAAAGGTAAAAATAAATGACGACGGATAAGTGTTTTCATTTATGCGCGCAGGCGCTGTGTGTGTGTGTGTGTGTGTGTGTGTGTGTGTGTGTGTGTGTATGTGAAACCGAGAGATCCATTTTCTCCCTCTCTGCATCAGCCTGTCGTTATGTGTGTGCGCACGTGTAATTTGATACCGTGCCCCTTCACACACACATTCTCTCTCTCTCGCCTTCATGAGCACAGGCACTGGAGTGTGTGCGCGTGTGTGTTAAGGGGCACAGTGTCAAATTACACGCACGCACACACATATCGACAGGCTGAGGAGAAAGAGGGAGAAAACGGATCTTTAACCTCTCTAATGAGACTTTCTTTTGCTTTACATTTGCGCACACGTGTGTTATAATAAACAGTACACACGTGCTGTACACACACACACATATAAGTATATATATAAATAAAAGCTGTTTTTCAGGACTGGAATTTCCTACAGATCTGGCCATTAAGAATGCACGCTTTTTCCTGCGAGATCCCTCAAGTAACATTCGGGAATTTAAATAAATATATTGTGCTTCACTGAATATCCGCCAGATGGCGCATGGAGGGACTTTATCTAAAAGCCAGACAAGTACAATGAAGAATTGTGTATAATTATTTAGCCTAAAACAATATTGTTTCCAATACTGAAGCAAACATGAATTTTATTTTGTTTTACAATAATAATATTTTATGATGAATCTGCGTATATCTGCTTCATATTATGTTCAGAATGATGAAAAGAGATGCCCTAAATTATGAGGCGCCGTATAGGGCTTAAATCAAACTTCACTCATGCACACACACGTGAAACACTGGCATACACATATATGAAACAGTCACACATCTAAATATACTACTAACTGCTCAAACAACTACATATGAAATGCGTACACACACACACGCCTATGAGATGCGCGCACATATACACAAACTCTCTGTGCACACACACCTATGAGCTGTACGCACATATACAGTAATTATGCGAATGTCCTGATTTGTGAATGTCAACATGTCTTCGTTAAAACGTAAAAATGTGTCGACATTGAGCACCATCAGAAGACATGAATGAACAAATATAAACATGAAGTGCTTTGGGCTTTTTATATAAATAATCATCTGTCTTTTTTGCTGTTTGTGTCCAGCATTGAATAATTATTTCATCCATTATTTGACCACGGCTGGAAATAATAGCTGGAATGTGGATTTTATGTGAATTTATGACAGAAATAAAGCTGTTCATCGGCGTGCGTCAACCCTGATTTGTCCATAAACTTTCACTTTACAAAAGGCAGCATTTTGATCAAAAGGCTGATAAACCCGTTCGATTTATCAATAAACATGTCATTTTTGAAAAAAAAAGTCATTACGTCTTTCGATAATGCCGGTCAAACACAATACACAAGTCCATAAATAAAAAGGAACATTTAAGCATATACACGAAATACATTTCACTTATTATTTCACAATATTACAGATTAAAAGAAGGAAAGAAGACGTGCTGAGCTCCAGTACAATGTGCTGGCGAAATATATTTTAGGCAGAGACGTCTGCTCGGTCTTGTTCATTCTTTTTAAACCCCTCAATTCTGCCGTTTCCCCCATCAGTGAAACCGGTTTGATAACTTCACACCTATTGTGAATGAAAGGTGAGAAGAGGGATGACAGTAACTGGGGGTCTGCATGTGTTCACCTCGCAGCGCGCTGTCACGTTGTATTCAGCAAGTAGACTAAAACAAAAACTAAATCATGTTTGCTTCAGCATTGGAGACAATATTGTTTTAGGTCAACTTTTAATATAAATTATACACTTTTGTATTCTTTGTTGTACTTCGTCTTTTTGCACATGCGTGTGCATCTTTAAATTCAAACAGAAAATAATAATGGGCTGGTAGGCACTTTATTTTTTCATGTAGCTTAAACGGCTGAATGAAGTTAAATATACACAATTGTAAGGGACTGCCCCTAGGGGGCACTGTGGTCATGTGTGGTTTTTTTTTTTTTTTTTAGTTTTGTGTGTAGACTCAGTTTCCCAGAAGGCACCTCAGTCAGGTGATTGAGCTCACCTGAACCGAGGTGGCTCATTAAAAGGGGTTATAAATAGCTGGCTGTTCTGGGAAACTGAGTCGAGCATTAAGAATGTCAGTGAGGGCATTATGTTTAGTTTATTTGGGTTCATTTATTTGTACAGGTGTGTAGTTTTGCTAATTTGAGTTTGGATGGTTGGTGAGCAGGCTAGTTGTGGTGTGTGGAGTGAGTGAGTGAGTGAGTGAGTGTGTGTGTGTGTGTGTGTGTGTGTGTGTGTGTGTGTGTGTGTGTGTCGCTCACGGGAGCTAGCGTAAGGCTGGGCCACTGTTAGAAGTGAGAGTGTGTGTGTGTCGCTCATAGGAGCGTGTGTGTAAGTGTGGCTCCCTGTTAAAAGTGCCAGAGTGTGTGGTTCGCTCATAGGAGCGTGTGTGTAAGTGTGGCTATCTGTTAGAGGAGCCCGTGTGAGTGGTTGTGAGAGCCTGTGCGTGTTTTCAGTATATGTGAGTTTTACGTTGAGTGAGTGTCATTTACTTGATTTGTTTATTCTGTTCATTGTTTTGTTTTATTATGTTATTAAAAGATTATTTTTGAGTTAAAACATCCCACTGCGCCTATGCCTGACTTCTTGAAGCCCTTTTGGTGTTAACAACAGCCAGGACTGCCTAGAGTTCGTGACAACAATAAATTAATAATTGCGTTTGCTTTATATTTGAGCACTCTTCTTCATTGTATATATACTCCCATATCATATATGTGTGTCTAATACTGTTTTATTCATATTTTACATTACATGCAGTTTGTAATTTACTTGCAATTGTACTTTTAAAATATAACCTGCGTATCTACAGTATAAGCATGTTTAACTATTTCAGCAGTGAATGAGAAATTTGGTCTGGCTTATAGATAAAGACCTTATTTGATATAATTGTATTATTTAATTAATTATCTTATTAGAAATACAATTCTTATTCTCTATATTCTTGTCGAATAGTCCTTCAGAGCAAGCACGGTGTCAGAAGATTCTGCTGAATCTCTTCTCACCTTTCATTCAAGATATGTGTGAATTTATCAAACTGGTTGCGCTGTTGGCGAATACTGTAGGGGTTTTAGATGAATTAACAAGACAGTGTGGACGTCTCTGCCCAAATTTTATTTCCCCAGCAAATGAAATCAGACTTCATGTCACAAGCCAGCCAGATCAACCCAGCACTTCCAGAGCCTAGACTCCACTCCAGGTTTTTTCTCCCTGCAAGCTCACCTGTTGCTCACGCACACCTGAACGTGATCAGTCAATCATCTCTTGGCTATTTAAGCACACAGAGAGAACCATTCAGTGCCGCAGTGTCTTACTCGTGTGCCTCGTGTTTTTCTATGCCCAGTGTTTTTTGTATGTTCTAGTCTCGTTCTCGACCCTGCCTGTTTCTCGGATTTCTCTCTCGTCTTTGCCCCTCAGTACCTCAGCTACTATCGGACTGACTAATGTGTATGACCTTGCATGCTTACTGGATATCGAATTGGTACTCACGTTTCTGGATTCGTTTGTCTTCGCTTCCGGATTCCTGGTTACCGATCACGCAGGTTAAAAGAAAAAATACAGTAATCCTTCACTGGCCCATTCCCCGTAACGCGAATCATTCCCGTGCATAAGGACTTCCGCGTCGAGCACTTCCGCATTCGCGGACTTCAGAGAAGAAGCTCAAGTGCGCGCTGACCTCCATTCTCTCCGTGACGATCAAGTCGCTATTATTAACATCCTCTGCAATGCGAAGCGGATCTACAGCAAGAGACGCCAGTCAGATTTGCCCGCGTTCACTTCCGCGATAGTGGAGATTCCATCGCGTCATAGCCCCGCCTCCAGCGTCACCACTAGGGGCTTCCCAATTCACTCCAGGCATTCTCTGTTTCCCACACACAAGCACTGCTTCTCTCCTCTACTCCTGCTGCACCTGCTTACCAAGGTTCCTGTGTTTAAATAAAATTAGAATTAAAAAGTGCCTGTTTTTCTGCTATTGGGTTCACCCTCTCAGCCGGCCGTGACAGTACACTGCGGCCATGACGAACCCAGCAGACGCATCTCGCCCAAGGCCCGTTCTTCGAACTAGATCCCAGTCCAGACCTAGTGCCCGTTTTGGTGCCCAGCTACGCCAGATCATTGCCCAGCAGGGGGCCCTTGTAAACTATCATCAGCTAAACCTCCAAAGAATCTCCCAGGCATTAGCAAAGCTTTCAATGCAATTTCAACAAGTGTGCTCTACTCTTCCTTCCACTCTGACACCACCGGCTTGGCACGAACCTCGTCTGCCTAATCCCCAACCATACAACGGCGACCCTGAGACATGTCGTTCCTTTTTGTCTCAGTGTTCCTTATTACTTGAACTCCAGCCATCAACCTTCCCCACTGAACGTTCCAAGGTGGCGTATATCATCACTCTCCTTACAGGGAGGGCCCGTGAGTGGGGGACTGCCGTCTGGGAAGCCAAGGACCCTTGCTGTGCCACCTTTAACGCCTTCACTGAAGAGATGGGGAAGGTATTCGATCGCTCCCACGCAGGCCGGGAGGCCGCGAGAAAGCTGCTGGAGCTGTGTCAGGGTTCCAGATCAGCTTATGATTATGCCATTGAGTTCAGGACTTTGGCAGCCGCCTCTCAGTGGGACACCCGGGCCTTGTATGACACCTTTCTGAATGGCCTTTCAGAGTCACTCAAGGACCAGCTAGCTTCTCAGCAGCTCCCCGAAGATTTAAGCGATCTGATGGATCTAGTAGGACGTGTGGATTCACGCCTCAGGCAAAAGCTTCGCACCCATAATCAACCACGACTCACAGACAGAACCTCCCCCTCTCCAACTGTCTCAGCCAGCTTCCCAGCTGAAACCATACAGATTGGTCGGTCCCGGAACTCGCCAGAGGAACGACAACGTCGAGTTTTGGCTGGGGCATGCTTCTATTGTGGCAATGTCGGTCATCTACGTCTCCAGTGCCCGTTAAAGGCAAGCAACCTCCTAGTTAACCTAGGCACACTGGAGGGGGCATCCCAAGCGCATCTGCCTAGAGACCGCTCACTTCTCCCTGTCGTGCTCCTCTGGGATAACCAGCCCCGTATTCTTCATGCACTCGTTGATTCTGGTTCTGATCAGAAATTAATTGATGCCAATAAGGTCAAGGAACTGCAGGTGCCAACTCTTCCCTTGGAACCACCGCTGTCAGTCCGTGCTCTCGATGGTACGTTCCTTCCTCCGATTACCCGGCGAACCGTTCCAGTCACGCTGAGGACATCGGGAAATCATTCGGAAGAGATTTCGTTCCTCGTCATGCAAAGATCTCAATCCCAGCTGGTTCTTGGACGCCCCTGGCTCATCCGCCATAACCCACAGATAGACTGGCGGAACAACGTCATCCTTGGATGGAGTCCCCTCTGTCTAGCATTGTGCCTTAAGTCGGCGCTCTGTCCTTCTCCAGTAGCAACCTCCTCAGAGGAATTTCCTGACCTCTCCACGGTCCCGCAGGACTATGCTGAACTCAAGGCAGTGTTCAGCAAGTCTCGGGCTATTTCTCTCCCCCCCCACCGACCCTATGACTGTGCAATCGACCTCCTTCCAGGCACTACTCCACCCAGGGGACGTCTGTACTCACTCTCCCAACACGAAAGGGGAGCCATGGACAAATACATATCCGAATCGTTAGCTGCTGGAATCATCAGGCCTTCATCATCTCCTGCGGGGGCAGGCTTCTTCTTCGTGGCCAAGAAAGACGGGTCCCTACGTCCTTGCATTGATTACAGAGGACTTAACGACATCACAATCAAGAATCGCTATCCATTGCCCCTGATGTCCACTGCCTTCGACCTCCTGCAGGGAGCCCAAATCTTCACCAAGTTGGATCTCCGCAGTGCTTACCACCTAGTTAGGATCAGGGAAGAAGACGAGTGGAAGACCGCCTTCAACATCCCGTCCGGTCATTACGAGTATTTGGTCATGCCTTTCGGGTTGGCTAACGCACCGGCAGTCTTCCAAGCTCTGGTCAACGACATTCTTAGGGACTTCATCAACGTATTTGCCTTTGTCTATCTAGATGACATTCTCATTTTCTCACGTTCCTTAGGGGAACACACAAAACATGTTCGCCAGGTACTTCAGAGGCTTCTGGAGAACCAGCTCTTTGTTAAAGCTGAGAAATGCGAATTTCATCGCAACACAGTCTCATTTTTGGGTTTCATTATTGCTCCTTCGAGGATCCAGATGGACCCCGCCAAGCTTCGAGCAGTTATGGATTGGGTCGTTCCAACCACCCGTAAGGACCTCCAGCGTTTCTTGGGTTTCGCCAATTTTTACAGGCGATTCATCCGTAACTATAGTTTGGTAGCCATGCCACTCACCTCCATGACCTCGATAAAAAGTCCATTCGCATGGATGGAACAAGCAGCCAAGGCATTTCGGGAACTAAAGACACGATTTACCTCGGCCCCTATTCTACAACAGCCTAATCCTTTGCTTCAGTTCATTGTTGAGGTAGATGCCTCAGATTCTGGAGTAGGAGCTGTATTATCGCAAAGGTCACCTAAGGATAACAAACTGCACCCTTGCTGTTTTTTCTCTCACCGACTCTCGCCCACGGAAAGGAACTACAGCATAGGGGATCGAGAGCTACTGGCAGTAAAACTGGCGTTAGAGGAGTGGAGGCATTGGCTAGAGGGGACAGAGATCCCATTCCTGGTCTGGACGGACCACAGGAACCTAGAGTATCTCAGGACAGCCAAACGCCTCAACTCCCGACAAGCGAGGTGGTCCCTATTCTTTTCTCATTTTAATTTCTCCCTGTCCTATCGCCCGGGTTCAAAGAATGCCAAACCGGATGCACTCTCTCGTCAGTTTTCCCCAGCTCATGATCAAGCATCCGAGGCCACCATTTTGCCCCCTCAATGTCTGGTAGGAGCAGCTATACTGGACATCGAGTCACGAGTCAGGACGGCGCTCAACCAGGAACCTGGTCCTCCAGAAACACCTACAGGCAAACTCTTTGTCTCGGAGGCAGAACGATCTTGTGTCCTGGAATGGGGGCATGGCTCAAGGCTGGCCTGTCACCCAGGGGCGGCACGCACACTAGCCCTTATCCAGCAACGATTCTGGTGGTCCACCATGAGGAACGACACCCGCCGTTTTGTGAGTGCCTGCGATGTCTGCACTAGAAATAAGACCAGTAATAAACCACCTGCTGGTTATCTCAGACCACTCCCTATCCCGCACCGACCCTGGTCTCACATAGCTCTAGATTTTGTCACCGGACTTCCAGACTCAGAAGGTCACACCTGCGTCCGCACAGTGGTGGACCGTTTTTCCAAGGCGGCTCACTTCGTTCCCCTGTCTAATCTCCCTACCGCTAAAGAGACTGCTGAACTGCTAATCACTCATGTTTTCCGACTACATGGACTCCCGACGGACATTGTGTCGGACCGTGGACCCCAGTTTGCTGCACAGTTCTGGTCTGCCTTCTGTAAATTAATTGGTGCTACGCCTAGTCTATCTTCGGGATATCACCCACAGACTAACGGCCAGACGGAGCGAGCCAACCAGGATCTAGAAACAGCCATCCGGTGTATGACCTTGAAGGAGCCCCGTTCCTGGAGTCGGATGCTCCCATGGATCGAATATGCTCACAACTCCTTGCCCACATCAGCCACCGGCCTCTCACCTTTTCAGTGCTGTCTCGGGTACCAGCCTCCCCTGTTCCCCTCTCAGGAGGAGGAGGTCTCGGTCCCTTCTGCTCAAGCTTTCATTCGTCGATGCCGGAGAACTTGGTTTAATGCAAGGTCGAAGATTCGCCAGACTGTCTCAGCCTTTAAACGACAAGCTGACTGGCGTCGTTCCAGGGCTCCACCGTATCGAGTGGGCCAAAGGGTCATGTTGTCCGCTCGTAATATCCCCCTCAAGACCATCTCTCGCAAACTGTCCCCCAGGTTCCTCGGCCCATTCACAATTGTTAAAGTCATCAACCCCTGCACTGTGAGACTTCGTCTTCCCTTCACCATGCGTCGGATAAACCCCTCGTTTCACGTCTCCCAGATCAAACCTTTGGTCTCTTGCCCACTGTTTCTCGGATTTCTCTCTCGTCTTTGCCCCTCAGTACCTCAGCTACTATCGGACTGACTAATGTGTATGACCTTGCATGCTTACTGGATATCGAATTGGTACTCACGTTTCTGGATTCGTTTGTCTTCGCTTCCGGATTCCTGGTTACCGATCACGCAGGTTAAAAGAAAAAATACAGTAATCCTTCACTGACCCATTCCCCGTAACGCGAATCATTCCCGTGCATAAGGACTTCCGCGTCGAGCACTTCCGCATTCACGGACTTCAGAGAAGAAGCTCAAGTGCGTGCTGACCTCCATTCTCTCCGTGACGATCAAGTCGCTATTATTAACATCCTCTGCATGCGAAGCGGATCTACAGCAAGAGACGCCAGTCAGATTCGCCCGCGTTCACTTCCGGGATAGTGGAGATTCCATCGCGTCATAGCCCCGCCTCCAGCGTCACCACTAGGGGCTTCCCAATTCACTCCAGTTTCCCACACACAAGCACTGCTTCTCTCCTCTACTCCTGCTGCACCTGCTTACCAAGGTTCCTGTGTTTAAATAAAATTAGAATTAAAAAGTGCCTGTTTTTCTGCTATTGGGTTCACCCTCTCAGCCGGCCGTGACACTTCATAGTTGGAGTTGATACTTTAATTCACGATTGACCTGTATAGCAACTGGATAACAAGCGAATTCATGGAGACATGGCTCAGCGACAGAGTTCCAGACACCGGCATTCAGCTAGACGGACTAGCCTCGTTTCGCGCTGACAGAAACGCAGCTCTGTGCGGTAAGACTCGCGGCGGTGGCTTGTGTGTTTACATCAACACGAAATGGTGTAAGAACTCTGTGCTAGTTTCTAGCTTTTGCTCATCATTGCTGGAGATTGTAACTGTTAGATGTAGACCTTTTTATTTACCGCGGGAATTCACCACTGTTTTCATTATCGGAGTGTACATTCCACCTAGCGCTAATGCTAAGGAAGCGCTCTGTGAACTGTATGCTAAGATCAGTAATCTGCAGAACACACACCCCGATGGACTGTTTATTGTTGCTGGAGATTTCAACCATGCAAATTTCAAGTCAGTGCTTCCTAAATTCCATCAGTATGTGGACTTTGCAACGAGAGGGGAAAACACGCTGGATCTTGTTTACACAAACATCCCCGGCGCATATCGGGCAGAGCCCCGCCCCCACCTCGGCTACTCAGACCACATCTCTGTTATGCTAATTCCAGCATACAGACCACTCGTCAGGCGTTCAAAACCGGTTCTGAAGCAGGTGAAAACCTGGCCAGCAGGAGCCGTCTCTGCTCTTCAGGACTGTTTCGAGAACACTGACTGGAACATGTTTAGGGAGGCTGCAACATACGGCGACTACACAGACTTGGAGGAGTACACGTCATCAGTGACCAGCTACATCAACAAGTGCACCGATGACGTCACTGTCTCCAAGAGCATCATTTCACGACCCAACCAGAAACCATGGATTACTGCGGAGGTGCGTGCACTACTGAAAACCAGAGACTCTGCCTTCAAAGCGGGGGACAAGGCAGCCCTAAGAACAGCAAGGACCAAACTGTCCCGGGCCATCAGAGAGGCGAAGTGCGCACACGCCCAGCGAATCCACAATCACTTCAGAGACAGCGGTGACACACGGCGCATGTGGCAGGGTATACAAGCCATCACTAACTACAGGACTTCATCACCTGCCTGTGACAGTGACGGCTCCCTTCCGAATGTGCTGAACAGCTTCTACACACGGTTCGACATGCAGAACGACGTGACGGCGAGGAAGACCACCCCTCCGCCGAATGACCAGGTGCTGTGTCTCACCACGGCTGATGTGAGGAAAACTCTACGCAGAGTCAACCCACGTAAAGCTGCTGGACCAGACAACATCACAGGCAGAGTGCTCAGAGAATGTGCAGAACAGCTGGCAGATGTTCTCACCGACATATTCAACATCTCTCTGAGCAGCGCCGTCGTTCCCACATGCTTCAAGTCTACCACCATCGACCCCGTGCCGAAGAAGTCTTCTGTGTCCTGTCTCAATGACTACCGCCCTGTTGCACTCACACCCATCATCATGAAGTGCTTCGAGCGGCTTGTCATGAGACACATCAAAACCCTGCTGCCCCCCTCACTAGACCCCCTGCAGTTCGCGTATCGTCCAAACCATTCAACGGACGACGCCATCTCCACCACACTCCACCTGGCACTGTCACATCTTGACAAGAAAGACACTTACGTCAGAATGCTGTACATAGACTTCAGTTCAAAATTCAATACAATCATCCCCCAACACCTGATCGGGAAGCTGAGCCTGTTGGGCCTGAACACCTCCCTCTGTAACTGGATCCTGGACTTTATGACCGAAAGACCTCAGGCAGTGCGGATCGGGAACTACACCTCCAGCAGCACCTCACTGAGCACTCGGGCTCCCCAGGGTGGCGTGCTCAGGTCCCTGCTGTTCACACTGCTGACTCATGATTGTGTAGCGACACACAGCTCCAGTCAGATCATCAAGTTTGCTGATGACACGACCGTGGTGGGTCTCATCAGTAAGAACGACGAGTCGGCGTACAGAGAGGAAGTGCAGAGGCTAACGGACTGGTGTACAGACAACAACCTGTCTCTGAACATCGATAAGACAAAAGAGATGGTTCTTGACTTCAGGAGGACTCGGAGCGAACACTCTCCGCTCAGCATCGACGGCTCTTCTGTGGAGATCGTCAAGAGCACAAAATTCCTGGGCGTCCACCTGGAGGAGAACCTCACCTGGTCCCTCAACACCAGCTCTCTGCATAAGAAAGCCCAACAACGTCTTTTCTTCCTGAGAAGGCTGAGAAAGACACAGCTTCCACCAACAATCCTCACCACCTTCTATAGAGGAACCATCGAGAGCATCCTGAGCAGCTGCATCACTGTCTGGTTTGGGAATTGTACCATATCGGACCGCAAGACCCTACAGCGTTTACTGTTTACTGCTGTTTTTCTTTCTCACTACCTCAACACATACCTCATCATGAAAGGAAAGGCATTTCAGTACTGAAACGTGTTACATTGGTGTGTTGCGTTGTTGTGTTATCATGTAGCTCTTGTTTGCACAATTGCACGTGCACTTTGTTGTCCAGTGTTGTCTCTTCTAGTATAAAAATTGATAGCTTAGGTTAACTTAAAAATGTGAAATCTGCGTTTCTAATTTATATTGTCTGTTAATTTATGTCGTTTGAATGTATGTAACACCTTGGTCCTGGAGAAACGTTGTTTGGTTTCACTGTGTACTGAACTGTATATGGTTGGAATGACAATAAAGCCTACATGACTTGACGTGACTTGAATGCTTTAGTAAAGGGCTCTAAAACAGCGGCAATATGAATGACAATAGAATATTACAGAACGTGCGAGTTGACGCCCACGCACCTTGACGCAAATTAAAATGTTGGATTTGAATTAAAATGCCACACATTTCACAAACGCACACACACACACACACACACACACATATCTAAATATATATTGGGCTTTTAAATAAAAATCCAACATTTTAACACATTAAGGATATTCGTGTTTAATTAAATTATTAAATCCTGGTGTTCCAGTGTTTATGCAGTAATTTGGTCATGTTCACCCATGGGGTGACAATATAATGATTCATTATTTATTATTATGCTTACTTACTCAGAGAGATTCAGTTTGATGCAGATTGGAACATGACCAAATGGTACCTTTACTACCATTTAAAACTCTTTATTATATGAAGTGGTGCAGAAGTGTATAATAAAACGAAAAGAAAAACACAAAAAAGACGGACAGCTATTTATTTCATTGTCATTTTAAATATTTATCAACAACATCCATCCATCAATGCAGTATATCTGCATTTTAATCGATAAATCACATGCGTTTATCACCTTTTGATCAAAACGCTGCCCTTTGTAAAGTGAAACTGCGACCGCGGGTTTGAAATGAATTGTAGATTAAATTTAAAGCAAGATTTAGAGCATCTCATTTCATTATTATAAACAATTTATTAATTACACTCAAGTGGGCGGTAGAGCTCTGATTAGACTACGTGCAGTAGGAAAAAGGCTCAACATATCGGAGCCCAAGCCTAATTTAAATAAAAAAATAATTAACAAATATTGTAAGTAAACAACAGTAACACAAGTTTAGAAAAAATATTTAGACTCTAAATAGATGCCGAATTGTTTTTAAGGTGTGCCAGCTGGCACTATTCTTATATTGCTCTTTGTCAGGGTAAATCATTCAGTGACAACTCTGTAAAATTCCATGTACTGTAAATAAGTAGTCAGAGAATCTATTTACCATAAGCTTTGTTGTTTTTACACAACCGATGATTTCACCTATGCTATTTTACAAATGGAATGGCAAGAGAGAGAAAAACCATTGGCTCAGTTGTGATCACATGACGCTTGGCGTCAAAACAAGAAGCGCATGCGTGTTACATGATACTCGGCACTCGTAAACCAAGACGTTTTTCAAGTCAAAATTTATTACAAATCTTTGCTGCGTTACTCACAATATGAGGTTCTAAGCTGTGTAATGATTTGGGGAGCCATGACATCTGTGAGTGGAAGAGTTAGTGTTGATCCACTTTGTTTTATCAAGTCCACAGTCAACATTACCAGGAGATTTTAGAGCACATTATGCTTCTATCTGCTGACAAGCGATATGAAGATGCTGATTTCCTTTTCCAGCAGGACTTAGCACTTGCCCACAGTGCCAAAACTAACACTAACTGGTTTGCTCACTATATTACTGGGCTTGATCGGCAGCCAACTCACCTGAGCTGAACCCTGTGGAGAATCTCTGTGCTATTGTCATGAGGAAGATGAGGAACATCACCGACCCAACAATACACCCGAGCTGAAGTCTGATATTAAAGCAACCTGGTCATCAGTAACGCCTCAGCAGTGCCACAGACTGATCACCTCAATGTCATGCCACACTCATACAGTCAATTCAGATGTTGGATATTTCTGTGTTTGTAATTGTTCTATTTTTTATTGATCTTAGTAAATATTCTATATTTTGAGATTTCACAGAACAGAGAATCACGTAATGTAATGAATCTGGAATATATGGGACTTTCATTTTCTAAATTATAGCAAGAAAAAAACATAGACGTACTAGTATGTTCATCTTGAATATATGTATGTGGGCAGGAGATTGGTGGGTGAGATTTTTTATACCAACTAGTGCAAAAGAAGTAATTTTTTGATTTTTGCCAAATTCAACATTCATCTTAAACAGCATATTGGATATTTCACACAGATGATCACTCGAGCTCTCATCAACTATACCGCTTTATCCTGTATTCAGGGTCTCGGGGGGTCTGGAGCCTATCCCAGGAGACTTAGGGCACAAGGCGAGGTACACCCTGGATAGGGTGCCAATCCATCACAGGGCACACACACACTACAGGCAATTTGGGAATAGAAGTTAGCCTAATTTGCATGTCTTCGTACTGAGGGAGGAAACCGGAGTACATCAAACATGGGGAGAACATGCAAACTCCATGCACACTCCAGGCAGTGCTGGGACTCAAATTTACAACCTTTTTATTTGGTGACGTAGCTTCCTGTTTTTCGTATTGTTCCCGCGAAAGTTCCTCATCTGTTCGGAACAGCGTTTTAGATTATATTTTGTTTAGTTTTTTATAATTATATATTTTTCCCGTTTTTACGCTTTAATACTACTGGACTTTATCCGATTTTTTGCGCTTTTTGGGAGAACGCGCGTATCATCTGACCAACAACAAGCGAATCCATCACCAAATAATCACAACTCCGGCACAAAGGTACGTTATCATGTCTACCATTCAGCTCGCTCAGTGTGTGGAGTGCAGGATGTTTAGACATTCTTCCTCCGTCATTAGTGATAATTTTATTTGTGATAGGTGTGTGTTAGTTAGCACCCTGACGGAGAAGATAGTAGCATTAGAGGAGCGCATCCAGACTTTAGAGAGGGTTAGAGAGCGCGAGAGCAGCGTTAATCCTGTAGCGGAAAGTCTGGGTGCCACAGGTGGAGATAATCATCCCCCGACTCCGGCAGTAGAGCCCTCACAGCGGGGCGAGTGGGTGACGACTCGGCGGCATACTCGTTCAGCCAAAGCTAACGCTAAGGCTAGCCCACCGGAGCACACCTCTTCTGCGCTTCACGTGTCCAACAGGTTCGCTCTCCTCAGTGATGCACCCGCTGAGAAACCTGAAAGAGCTCTGGTTATAGGAGACTCTATACTGAGACATGTGAAATTAGCTAGGCCTTTAGGGGCGCCAGCGGCAGTGGTCAGGTGTATCCCGGGAGCCAGAGCACCGGACATAGCAGGTAATCTTAGGGCTCTAGGTCAGCATAGGTTCTCTAAGATAGTGGTACATGCTGGAGCTAACGATATACGCCTTCGTCAGTCAGAGGTTAGTAAGAGTAACTTTACAGAGGTGTTTAAAATAGCGAAGGCGATGTCCGAAGAAGTAGTTTGCTCTGGTCCCATCCCAATGAGACGTGGCGACATAGCTTACAGCAGGTTATGGTCGCTGAACCGCTGGATGTCCAGGTGGTGCTCAGAAAACAACGTGGGCTTCATAGACAACTGGAAGACCTTTGAGGGCAAAACTGGCCTGTTAGGGCGGGATGGTGTCCATCCCACTCGGGAAGGTGCTGCTCTCATTTCTTGTAGTATAGCACATAGTCTCAGAAGAGGCCTAGTTAATCGGTGACAATCCAGAGCCAAGGCCAGGGAGCAGACAGACAGGCTAAACCAACCGTCTGCTAGCTGCATAGTGTCATGCACACTCGTAACACGACCGGCACTAGGACCCGGAAGTAGGACGGTCGTGAACCAGGAAGCATAAAAGGAGACAAAATGGCGCTTCACATTGCTCAGTCATTGAGTTTGCCCATGCCTTGTCTGACGCTTCGCCGACTATTTTGTGAGTACTCACCTATTTGGGTTGCTTCTTTGATTGAGTGTGTGTTGCTAGAACGCGATAAATTGCGTGGTTATCCTGCCTACTTGCGTTGCTTCCGCGTTTGGGTTTACCATCCACGCTACACGGGCTAACTGCTAAGGCTTCTGTGCTTACCCTCCGATAGCTCGTGACAGAATGACTGAGCAATGTGAAGCGCCATTTTGTCTCCTTTTATGCTTCCTGGTTCACGACTGTCCTACTTCCGGGTCCTAGTGCCGGTCGTGTTACGAGTGTGCATGACAGTTGCAATTAGGACACGCCTCCTTGAACCCTGCAGAGCGAGAACGACATTTCAGGGAGGGACTCTGTGCCTATTGTGGGTAGGCGGCGCACCATAGAGCCATCTGCCCTCTACGCCTGGGAAATGGCCAGGCCCGATGAACCAGGGGTGCAGTTCACCGGGTCCCCTTCATCTCGCCGCCACCACACCCAGCGTCTCTTGGTTCAGGTACACCTCCAATTTGGCCACAAACGAGTCCAAAGTTCCGCGTTCATCGATTCTGGTGCCGCCGGAAACTTTATTGACTCCTCCTATGCCAAAAAGTTCGGGATGGAAACTGAAGCGTTATCCCTGCCTATTCGAGTAACATCCGTCGATGGCCGGCCCCTTTCCTCCAGCCCTATCACCACCCAGACTCAACCCATCACCCTCATTATTGATCAACACCAAGAATTAATCCGCTTCCACCTCACCTCCATCTCATCACCACCCATCATCCTCGGATATCCCTGGCTACTTCACCATGACCCTGTCATCTCCTGGTCTCAAAACCGGATCTTACAATGGGGGCCGACCTGCCTCGAACTCTGCCTATGGGCGCCGGCTGGGACGTGCTCTAGGGAGTCCAAGGCCCCTGATGTCGACACCAACGCCATCCCCACTGCATATCGGGACCTGGCTGAAGTCTTTTGTAAGAAACGTGCCAACCACCTTCCTCATCGCCCCTACGACCTGGCTATTGAACTCCAGCCAGGCTTCATTCCACCCCGCGGCCGTCTATATTCTCTCTCCACCACCGAGACGCGGGCAATGGAGGAGTATGTGTCATCCGCTCTCCGCCAAGGTACCATCCGACCCTCCTCCTCACCCGCTGCCGCGGGATTTTTCTTCGTAAAGAAAAATTCGGGCGACTTACACCCTTGTGTCGACTATCGGGGGCTAAACAACATCACCATAAAAAACAGACACCCGCTGCCTCTTACCAACTCAGCCGTGGACGCACTCTCTGGTGCCACCATTTTCACAAAGTTGGACCTCCGGAGCGCCTACAACTTGGTGCATATCAGAGAGGGCGATGAGTGGAAGACAGCATTTATCACCCCGACTGGACATTACGAAATCCTGGTCATCCCTTTTGGACTCTGTAACGCTCCAGCAGCTTTCCAGCACTTCATTAACGACGTTCTCAGGGACATGTTGGGCCAATGGGTATTCGTCTACCTAGACGATATCCTGATTTACTCCCGCACTGCGAAGAACACACCCAACACGTCAGGGCGGTCCTCAAGAGATTGCTCGCCCACCGACTGTACTGTAAGTTGGAGAAGTGCGTTTTTCACAAGCGCTCCACCACGTTCCTGGGCTTTGTCATCTCGCCCCAGGGTGTGGCCATGGACCCACAGAAACTGGAGGTTGTACGTCATTGGCCCCTACCCAAGACTCTCAAACAACTTCAACGGTTTCTTGGGTTTGCGAACTTTTATCGTCGCTTTATCCGGGACTACAGTACAGTCGCAGCACCTTTAACCGCACTGACTCGCCCATCATCTCATCACTTTCAACTCAACTCCACTGCCATCACCGCATTCCATGAACTTTGCCATCGATTCACCACTGCTCCAATTCTCCTCCATCCAGATGCTAACCAACAGTTCGTTGTGGAGGTGGATGCCTCAGATGTGGGCGCTGGGGCTGTTCTCTCCCAACGGGGTCCAGACCAGAAACTACACCCTTGTAGTTTCTTCTCCAAAAAATTGGACCCCACTCAGCAGCGATACGGCGTAGGGGACCGCGAGCTGCTGGCCATAAAGTAAACATTGGAAGAATGGCAACACTGGCTCCAGGGCGCCAGAGAACCATTTATCGTCTGGACCGACCACCAAAACCTCATCACCATCAGGAATTTGAAACAACTCAACCCAAGGCAGGCGCGGTGGGCTCTGTTCTTCGAACACTATGATTTCCATCTATCATACCGCCCGGGGTCAAAAAACATCAAAGCCGACGCTCTCTCTCGACAACATGAGGAGGACGTCCCCCGGGCGGACCCCGTGCCTGTCCTGCCATCTTCTAAGATCATCGCCCCGCTCCGTTGGGAACTGGAGACGAGGGTTCGCCAGGCACAGGCCACGGAAACCAAACCGGCAGGTGTGCCGCCTGGACGACTCTACGTACCCGGGAACATCAAGGCCGACGTCATCCAGTGGGGCCATTTCTCGCCGCTGTCGGGGCACTCAGGCACGCAGCGCACCCTTAAATACATTCAGTGCGCTTTCTGGTGGCCCTCAATGGCCAAGGACATCAAGGAGTTCGTCCAGGCGTGCCCAGTGTGCGCCAGGGCCAAGACCTCCAACCAACCAACACCAGGGGAACTCCAGCCACTCCCAGTTTCCCATCGACCCTGAACGCACATTGCCATAGATTTCATCACAGGCCTGCCGGTCTCCGAGGGAAAGAATGTCATCATGACCATAGTGGATCGGTTTTCCAAAGCTGTGCACCTGGTGGCCCTCACCGGACTCCCGTCAGCTAAAAGGACAGCCGAGCTGATATTAGAGCACGTAGTCCGTCTGCATGGGTTCCCAAAGGACATTGTCTCGGACAGGGGGCCCCAGTTCACTGCACGGTTCTGGAAGGCCTTCTGCCGTCTGATCAATTCTACCTGCAGTCTCTCCTCGGGCTACCATCCCCAAACTGATTGTAGCAGGATGAGCTGTGGATCATGTGGATTATCTTGGTTAGAGGGATGCTTTAGTCACAACAGGCTGCACTGTTTTATATATATATAGTGCCATAACCTCAGTTGAAGGACTTCCGGGTCACCTGGTTAGTGTCTTCGATCATTTTAGCACTAGCCAATCAGCTCGCTTGTGGGTTGCTATAAAGGTGGTGGAAGAGTGCTTTCTCTCACGTAGAGCGCCCGCCCCTTGTTGTGTTGTGTACCTGACTTCCGGTTTGCCACAGGTAAGAATGCTCCTCGCAGTAGCTTAGCTATGCTTGTGGACTGTGGTACTCATTCAAATGGTTTTTAGGTTTCCTCTGGACTCATTAATGGTGAGGTCCTCTCCTACTAATCCTCCTTTGTAGAGTGCACGCGCGCTGTTTAGTGCGCCTGACTTTCACTTTCATATCAGGTATGGATGCTCATTGCTATCTCTTGTCTATGCTAATGGGCAGAGGCAATCATTTAAATTGATTTGAAGAGTCATTCTGGATTCCTCAACAGTGATTTTGCCTTACTGCTGATTCTCCTTCGAGTGGAGTGCACATCGCTTCGTTGCACATCTGACTTCCGCTTCCGTCTCAGAGCGCATGCCTTTTTGCTGCACGCCGAACTTCCGGTTTCGGTTCAGGTATGAACGCTATACACTAATTGTTCTGTGCTCATTGCTTCTGGTACTTATTGTTGCCTGTTATAGTTTGCACTTAGCATTTTGGGTTCCCATTTGAACAACATTGCCCTACTGGTGTCGGTAAGTGGCTCGTTTCCTGTACTTCCTGGTGGTAACCGGGAGTGATAGTGGTTGTTCATCTAATGTTTTGCGACAGGTATGTACTTTTTATTTAGTACATTCAGAATTCTTTGTGGTATGTACCTTTTGATTGTTTCATCCTGATTACAGAAACTGTGGGTGCCGCAGATGTGTGCATAAACGCTGCTGCTTTGTTTTACTGCTTTGTTTTACTGTTTTGCTTCACTTTGTGTTGCTTTGCCTGAATGCATTGCTTCATTTTGCTTTGCTGCTTTGTTCATTTTGCTTTGCCTTGCCTTAATTTTGTCTTGTTCGGCTGTAACTTTGCTTGGCTGTATTAACTTTGCTTAGCATTAGCTTTGTTTGCTTTTGCTTTGTATGAATAATGCTTTGCATGAGTACTGCTACTTTTGTTTTATTGGTTTGTTTTCTTCTCTATTGTTAGTGGGTAAATATATGCATTATGCCTCACTATGTTGCATGACTGCTGCTTTGTTGGCCGGTTGCTTTGCCATATTGCTGCTGTGCATGCATTTCTGGCTGAGAGCTTGTTTTCCAAATTGTAAATTGTTTCTCTCTCTCTCTCTCTCTCTCTTTCTCTCTTTCCATTTTTCTGGTTGTATGTATTTTTAATTACATTTCGAACTCTTGTAGAGCTGTGAGCTAAAGTTGGTGGCAGTGTGACGTGTTGGAGGTTTGTTTCCCTTTTCCGTGTGCGTGTTGGTCACCCGCTTGTGCCGATTCTCACAGTGAATTGTGTGTGGGGGTGTGTGTCACGTGTGTTTGGGGTGACTCTTGCTGGGGTATTCATCCCTTTCTCTTTCAGTCTGCTTAGCCACTGGTAAGCTCCAGCTCCAAGTTGTTGATTGTATATTTTAATGTGAATCATTCTTGGTGTAGTATCTCCTTGATGATGCAACTATTTTTACTATTTTTATAAATACATTTTGAATTACGATGGTGTATGATTGTCTGAGTGAATAAATGTTTGTGTACGAAATCCACGCCTCTTGACTGTTCAGTGAACGAACCTGGGTGCCTTAGTTAATTTAATAACTAGGGTTGTCTATTTCCTTGGGTGCAATTCCCAAGGTGGCGTAATTTTCTACAGTTGTTAAATCGGGGGATCGGCAAGGTATGGCTGTCCACACAAAACCTACACCTCTACACGGAATCCAAAAAACTCTCACCCAGATTCATCGGCTCGTATCGTATCACCCTCCATGTCAATCCTGTCACCTACCGGCTCCAGCTGCCTGCGGCGCTCCGGATCCACCCGGTATTCCACATCTCACAACTCAAACCCTTCACAACGTCACCCATGGTTCCACCCACCCACCCTGCTCCTCCTCCCCGTATCATTGAGGGTGGTCCTGCCTACACCGTTCGCCGGATCCTTGATTCATGTCCTCGGGGCAGAGGGCTTCAGTACCTGGTCGATTGGGAAGGTTACGGTCCCGAGGAGCGATCTTGGATTCCGGCTCGGTTCGTCCTCATCCGGGACTACCGTCGTCGGGTATCCTCCACCCCAGGACCGTCGAGAGTCGGTCCTGAACAGGGGGGTACTGTCATGCACACTCGTAACACGACCGGCACTAGGCCCCGGAAGTAGGACGGTCGTGAACCAGGAAGCATAAAAGGAGACAAAATGGCGCTGCACATTGCTCAGTCATTGAGTTCGCCCATGCCTTGTCTGACGTTTCGCCGACTATTTTGTGAGTACTCACCTATTTGGGTTGCTTCTTTGATTGAGTGTGTGTTGCTAGAACGCGGATTTATTTGTGTAGATCCTAGCTCTTCGTGTAAGAGAGTTCTTAGATAAATTGCGTGGTTATCCTGCCTACTCGCGTTGCTTCCGCGTTTGGGTTTACCATCCACGCTACACGGGCTAACTGCTAAGGCTTCTGTGCTTACCCTCCGATAGCTTGTGACACATAGAGTCGTCACTCAGGGTTCATCATATTGAGACTGTGTCTGTTCCCCGAGCTAAACATAAACATACATTTAGAAAGACTCAGAAAGTCTGTTTTAGTAATTTAATTAACATAGATACCACAAACTCAGACCACACGGAATGCACAGCCGCACCTCTGATCTGAAGCTAGGACTGTTAAATATTAGATCTCTCGCATCTAAAGGAGTTATTGTTAATGACACTATCACAGATCAGGAGTTTGATATATTATGTTTAACAGAAACCTGGATTAAACAGGACGAGTATGTGGCTCTAAATGAAGCGAGTCCTCCTGGATACAGCTACATACACCAGCCTCGGCTAACTGGTAGAGGAGGAGGAGTCGCAGTTATTTATAACCATAATCTGTCTCTCGTACAAAAACACAGTTTTAAATCTAATGCATTTGAAGTTCTCTATAGTAACATAAAGTCAGCTCAGTCGATCCCGCTAATCATCATTTACAGACCCCCTGGGCCGTACTCGGGAGTTTCTCTGCGAATTTGCAGATTTCCTCTCAAACCTTGTTGTTTCTGTAGATAAAGCGTTAATTGCTGGAGACTTTAATATTCATTTTGAGAATCCAGAAGACCCTCTGAGAACAGCATTCTTGTCCATACTGGACTCAGTAGGAGTAAGTCAGTGTGTAGTAGGACCCACTCATAAAGCAGCTCACACTTTAGATTTAATATTATCCTTCGGATTAAGTATAGGAAATATAACCACAATTCCACAGTCTGAAGTTATCTCAGATCACTACCTTGTCTCGATTAAAGCGTGTTATAGTAATAATGTACGCACAGCACCGCGCTTCCACCTTAAACGTACATTTACATCAAATACCGCACAGAGCTTTATCAATAATCTTCCAGGATTATCTACTTTGATTGGATCGCCATCTGACTTCACAGAACTCGAACAGGCGAATGAATATCTAGAGTCAGCACTCCGTTATAGCTTAGATAATGTAGCTCCAGTTAAAAGGAAAATGATTAGAGATAAGAAACTCGCTCCTTGGTATAATGACCACACACGTGTTTTAAAACAAACCGCTCAAAAATGCGAACGTAAATGGCGCCAAACTAAATTGATAGTATTTAAAATAGCTTGGAAGGAGAGCATCCTGAACTATAAAAAAGCTCTCAGTGATGCTAGATCAACGTATCTCTCCACTCTTATAGAAAATAACAAAAACAACCCTAGATTTTTATTTAATACCGTAGCTAAATTAACTAAAAACAAGACCACTGCAGAAATCTCCACAACAACATCATGCAGTAGTGAGGATTTCATGAACTTTTTCAATAATAAAATCATAAATATTAGGCAAAAAATTCAGGCTTTGAAACCAGACAATTTAAATAATTCAGATGATCTAACCACATCACATCAGAACTTAGAACACTTTACTCCTCTTGAAGCGAGGGAACTAATTTCACTCATCTCTTCTTCAAAATCGTCAACCTGTATATTAGATCCTATACCGACACATTTTCTCAAGCAGATAGTACCAGCAATAATAGAACCCCTGTTGAAAGTAATTAACTGTTCACTCAGTAGTGGGTACGTCCCCAAATCCTTTAAATTAGCCGTTATTAAACCGCTAATCAAGAAATCTGACCTTGACCCCTGTCTGCTTTCTAATTACAGGCCGATATCAAACCTTCCGTTTATCTCCAAGATTTTGGAAAAGGTAGTATCACAGCAGCTATGTTCACATCTACACAGAAATAGCATAAATGAACTGTATCAGTCAGGATTTAGGCCTCATCACAGCACAGAGACAGCACTTGTTAAAGTAGTAAACGACCTTCTATGGGCCTCTGATCAGGGTTGCGTCACTATACTTGTGTTACTGGACCTCAGTGCAGCTTTTGACACGATTGATCATCGTATTCTCCTTCACAGATTAGAAAAGGTAGTAGGAATTAAGGGAACTGCCCTCTTGTGGCTCAGATCCTACTTGACTGATCGTTATCAGTTTGTAGATTTAGATGGTGACCATTCCTCATGTTCTCAAGTGGAGTTTGGTGTTCCACAGGGCTCAGTTTTAGGCCCACTGCTTTTTTCCCTTTACATGCTTCCTCTGGGCAACATTATTCGTAAACATGGTATTAGTTTTCATTGTTATGCTGATGACACACAATTATATGTCTCAGCAAAACCAGATGAGAAAAACAGTTTGGTAAAATTGAGCAGTGTGTGCAGGACATAAGAGATTGGATGTTAATTAATTTTCTTCTGCTTAATCCTGATAAGACAGAAGTTCTGGTCATAGGACCACAAGTAGCTAGAAGTAAGCTTTCTGATCACACTGTAACTTTAGATGGCCTTTCTGTTCCATCAATGCAACAGTAAAAGACCTTGGTGTGATTATAGATTCCAGCCTTTCATTTGAAGCACATGTAGATAATATTACCAGGATAGCTTTCTTTCACCTTAGAAATATTGCCAAGATAAGAAACATATTGTCACTAAATGATGCAGAAAAACTAGTTCATGCTTTTATCACCTCTAGGTTGGATTATTGTAACGCCTTACTGTCTGGTTGTTCAACTAGGTGTATAAACAAGCTTCAGTTAGTCCAGAATGCAGCAGCGAGAGTCCTCACTAGAACCAGAAGATACGAGCACATCACCCCTATCTTATCTACACTGCATTGGCTCCCTGTCAAATTTCGCATCGATTTTAAGATACTACTTTTGACATTTAAAGCACTAAATGGTCTCGCGCCGCAGTATCTGAGTGAACTGTTAGTGTCTTACGATCCGCCACGCCTACTTCCATCAAAGGATGCAGGCTGCCTGTCAGTACCACGTATTATTAAAACTACAGCAGGGGGCGGAGCTTTTTCTTACAAAGCCCCAAAGTTATGGAATAGTCTTCCTGTTAATGTTCGGGACTCAGACACAGTCTCAGTGTTTAAGTCTCGGCTAAAAACCTATTTATTTAGCGCAGCATGTTTGTAAATAGATGAGCCTTAGGTAAAGGAGCAGATCTGGGGGACTCATGGACGTAGAGTATTCTGGTGAACTGCTATGTTTAGATGCTGTCCTCCCCACTCTCATTGTTCACTCAGGTTTGTTGACGGTGAGGTGATTGGTTGCTTTACATCTCAGTTCCCCCTCATGTTTGTGTTTCCTTCTGGCTCTCCCTTTTAGTTATGCTGTTATAGTTAGTCCTGCCGGAGTCCCTGCTTGCACTTTGCACTAAATATACATTCACTTTATACATGTTGACTGTGACCAGACCTAACTGCCATCTCTCCTTATTTTCTGTTCTCTCCTTTTCTGCTCTCTCTCTCTCTCCCTCTCTCCTTTCCCTCTCTCTGTCGAGCTATACACGTCTCTCCTGAGTTGCCAGTGATCCAGACCCCTCTGCCCTCTGGAGCCGTCTAACCCATCCTGGAGTCCTGCTTCTGGTTGGTGATCTTGTCGCATGGATGCCCCGTGTGGTCTGCCTGGATTCGTATGGTGGCTGGGGATGGTTTCCATTAAGACTGTCCTATCATCGATTGATGCTCTGGGGACCTGCGACTTCAGTTGTTCGATAGCTCAGGATTGGAATCTCCTACAGTCTACCTGAGCCTCCAGGAACAAACTGGACTCCTTTTAATTTTAATTTTAACACATTTCCTGTTACACTGAACTTCCAGTACACATTATTATGCTGATCAATCCCTGCTATCCGTTATCACCCAGATGAGGATGGGTTCCCTGTTGAGTCTGGTTCCTCTCAAGGTTTCTTCCTATTACCATCTCAGGGAGTTTTTAGCAGCTAAGTGAAGAAAAACGCGCGGCCATCATTACTTGAAGA
This sequence comes from Clarias magur, assembly GCA_013621035.1. Classification (NCBI taxonomy): domain Eukaryota; kingdom Metazoa; phylum Chordata; class Actinopteri; order Siluriformes; family Clariidae; genus Clarias; species Clarias magur. The sequence goes on from QNUK01001050.1 coordinate 119,932, forward strand.
AATGAAGGTCAGTCAGTCCAAAAAATTGGGAAAACTTTGAAAGTGTCCCCAAGTGCAGTCACAAAAACCATCAAGCGCTACAAAGAAACCGGCCGACATGCGACATGACCGGCCCAGGAAAGGAAGACCGAGAGTCGCCTCTGCTGCTGCGGAGAAGTTCATCCGAGTCACCAGCCTCAGAAATCGGCGGTTAACAGCAGCTCAGATCAGAGAGCAGGTCAATGCCACACAGAGTTCTAGCAGCAGACACGTCTCTAGAACAACTGTTAAGAGGAGACTGTGTGAATCAGGCCTTCATGCTAGAAGATCTGCTAGGAAACCACTGCTAAGGACAGGCAACAAGCAGAAGAGACGCGTTTGGGCTGAAGAACACAAGAAAGAACACAAGAAAGAAAACTCGCTGAATGAGAAGGGGTGTCCAAACTTTTGGTCTGTAATGTGTATATATTTCTGCTTATGAGTGCATTCATAATTTTATTTTAAAAAATTCTAATTCATATTTACCGAAATAAATATAAATTTACATCTCATGAAACTTGGCAGACAGGTTGGAATCTGCTGCCATCAGGATGGCTGAGAGTCGTGTGGCCCGGGGCCCCCACACAAGATTTTGCTGCCTAGCTCATACACACTGGCACGTATGCACATGAAACCCGGTAAAAATTTAGAGCTCATTGAGCTGAACAACTTTGCGCTGCATGTCTTGGGCTAAACTCAATGGGAAGTCAGTTATTTTGGGTCGTTTGCCAAAACGCACCTGATGGATTTGATATACTCCTAATAGGGACTTTATATGATCGCCACCAAACCGGGCCAAAGAGATCTAAAGCCATCGAGGATGCAAAATTGTAGAGGGATTTTTGAATTAACCCCCGTAGGTTATGTACAGGAAACAGGAATGAGTCGTTACCTTTGAGTCTTTTGGTCCGAGTTGTTCGTTTTTTTGTCAGGTGACTTTGTAGACACTATGAAGTGCAATAGATTCAAAAGAACAAACGACTCGGACTAGAAGATATGATGGTGAGCTGCTCATTCTGTTTATCATATGTCCTTAACTGCATTGTAATATTTTCATTACTGGAACTATAGACACAATTTGTATGTAGACGTGTTGGGGGTCTGTTTATTAAAAATGTAACATTTTATTTCTGGTAAAAAGAACTAAATGAACTAAATGACTAAAAAAAAAATTCATTCATTTTGATGGACAAGATTCAAAGAACCGAGTCATTAAAATTATTCAAACTTCCCATCACTATTCTGCGCGTGCAGTGTCTCCGTTGCGCACTCAACATCCTTTTATTTCTGTGCGTGCTCGACTTTGTCCAATGTTACAAAACACAAACACTACTTCTGATTGGCTGTTTCTTCTCTATCAGATGGCACTATTGACCGCATAATGGAAGCGGTGTAAATAAAGGTTTATGAGTAAAGTGTCGAGTTGTCTGATTTGAATTTTACGATGAGCTATATGGATAATTAGATGAGTAAATAAAAACACAATGGACAAATGAAAGTGGGATTATGTATACTGATACATAATTCAATAAAAAATGTCTTACTATAATATTTGTTTATGATATTATAAATAAATAAAACTCTATATACAATGCTTCCCTTATATAATTTTCTTTCATTTATACATAATTATGAATAATAATATAACTGTAATTTCTTATTTCTTATTTGGAATAATAACATTTATGACACAATAAATTGGATTGAATTTCTCCGGTGAAGTAAAATTTCTTTATTAACTAATGATTTTTATTCTTCATCTGAGTGCCTTGGAATTACCTTGTTTGTTTGTTTGTTTGTTTGTTTGTTTGTTTGTTTGTTTGTTTGTTTGTTTGTTTGTTAAAGTTGAATATAATGCACATCCTCATCAGTGGCTCTTTGCCACTAGTAACTACATGTAACTAGTAATCATTCATGTTCACACTGTATATTTGCTTTTCAGCTCAGACTGTGCAGTAGCAGTGTGACACACACACACACACACACACACACACACGCACACACACACATACACACACGCCAGCCACAGATAACACTCTCTGAACACCATGTTCATGTCTCACAAGCTCCACCTTCATCTTCAGCCTGCAGTTAGAAACTGGTGACGTGAAGTGCTTTTCATTTCCTGTTGGTGTGGCGAAGCTTCCTGCTCACATTTCCGCAAAAACAACCAGAAAAGAAAAGTATATCTTTCTTCATATCTAACATATGAAAAACATCAGAAGAATCAGACAAGAATCCCACAAATCAGTCTGTCACTCAAAGAAGAGGAAGAAGTTAGAATTTTATGTCCAATTTATATTTAATCAGAAAACAACACAAAACTTTTTTTTTATGTATTTAAATTTTAAAAAGAGGTTATGTGTGTGTGTGTGTGTGTGTGTGTGTGTGTGTGTGTGTGTGTGTGTGTGTGTGTTCAACAGTTGGTTGAAGGTCCTTCTCTATTCCTACATGACTCCGCCCCAGTGCACAAAGCAACGACTATAAACACACGGTTTAATGAGTTCGGGGTGGAAGAACTCGACCGGCCCCAACACCGAGCCCTGACCTCAACCCCATCCAGCTGCTTTGGGGTGAACTGATATTCATTTGTCATAAAATATGATTTTATCTGGATTTTAATAAAATAATAATAATACACAAACCAGCAAAACAGGAAATAAGCAGAAGAAGTTTAAAGTTTATTATTTATTATTTAGTTTGTTACTTATTTTCTTTTAAAATCAAAGATTCACATTTTTTTTTTTACAAATTTGCAAACAGGATTTGTATTCTGGGACAGTTTATATAAAAATTTTCAAATATTTTCCAAGGTCATTTTTGAAGCCAGAATAAAAACACTGTTGTTTACATTCAGGAATATAAAATGTAAATCAGTTATAAAAGTTATAAAATCAGAAATGTAATATAAATGTCATCCTGCTGCTTCCTCTGATCAGAAAACATCAAACGAAAACATGAAGCAATAAGATAACGGTTCACTATTCAGACTCCTCCTCCACCCCTCCATCTCTTCCTCACCGCGCTGTAAGAGGAACTAAAAGTAACGAGGCCACGAGAAGAACAAAGGATCCGCCATTCCTCTGATCCGGACATTAATCTCTGCTGTGTGTGCGCTAATCGGAGTTTCTATAACACAGTAACAGATGATACATTAAGATGAAGATGATCAAGATGAAGATGGTGTGTGTGGTGTGTGTGTTCCTCACACTCGGGTGTGTTTCAGGAGGTGAGTTTAGAGAAACCGAAAGTAACTTTATAAAGATTTATAACTAAGTATAAAGTTACAGAAACTATGGAACAGCACTTCAGGAGTTTACAGTGTTTGTGTGTGTGTGTGTGTGTGTGTGTGTGTGTGTGTGTGTGTGTGTGTGTGTGTGTGTGTGTGTGTGTGTGTGTGATTATTAATAATCAGCTCATATTTAATGAAGAAAACTATCATTTCCGGTCTGAACAGGTTTTTTCCGACCGTTGCTTCTCTTTTTCTCTCTCTTACCCGCACGAGCGCACACACACACACACACACACACACACACACACACACACACACACAATTTATTTATTATTATAACCTAACAATTATTATGTATTTATTATTATAACTTATTTTGATTTTGATAAAGGATTTCTCTTTATGTATATGTAAGTATTTTATTTTATTTAATTAAAATACTTTTTTTTTCATAATTATAATTTATTTATGTTTAATCAGCAGCAGCCTGGACTTGAAAAACGGACAAGAATCCCTGAAATACTCAGATTTATTATAAATCATACCCTATAATAAATACCCTCAAGTCATTTATCTATGTATAAATCATTTCATACATGTTTTTGTATAAATAATAATAAACAAATGTCGAAGTATTTCCACTTGTCAAATCACAGGAGCTTTATTTAAATGTGGAAAAAAAAGTGCAGAATATTTGGCACATTAAATATTCAAGATATAAAACAATTACTTTCTTCATATTAAATATATAATCTATATAATATAAAAACAACTAAAGTCTATAAATCCACCCATGGTGTGTGTTTTTGTACAAAATTTGTTATATGTGTTTATTTTATAACTTCATTATTAAGTCAGTAAAAAAACTGTATAAAAACAAACTAACATAATTCTGCTTGCAAACATTAGTATTCCAGCTAAGTAAATAACTAACTAATTAAATAAATAAATAGATACATAAATGTAATCTCACAGGTAAATATCTATAGAACAGAAAAGAAAACACGTTAAAATAAAATGAAATCTCCTGCATGAAGTGCGACACGGTTCTGCCACATGTTCAGTGAAAATAAGCAGCTCATTTCCTTATTAAACTGCACACACACACACTGTTCCTCAGACTGTTACACTGTTCCACCAATTATTGTCTTATATTGTTTAATTAATTAATGTTTAGTTTTGTTTTTATATAGAAACTCTGTTGAGTAGTTGAGTAGTGTAATTATATAAATTCAGGTTATCTCTAATGATCTATTGAACAATATGATACTTTTACATTTCTTTTTTTTTTTTTAATAAGTTTTTATATAACCTGTAGTGATATACTGTAGGATATAATATATGAACCTACAGATGGACACATAAATGTTATTAATCTTAAAATATGATTTATTATATTATATTATATTATATTATATTATATTATATTATATTATATTATATTATATTATATATCTGATGTCTATACTTTATGAAATAAACACGTCCTAAATGCAGTTACTGAAACTGGCACATGGACATGTTTAGACACTGAGCGTGTGAGCATGTCAGCGTTGTGTGTGTTCAGGCCTCACATGTGGGGTTTTTTTGCACTTGTGTTCATGGTCATGTGAAATAGAGGAAACCACAATGTGTTTAACATAACAGACGTCTGTGTTTCTGCAGTGTGTGAGCTGCGGGGTGTCGCTGGTTTACTGATACTACTGCAACCATAAAGACATTTCTAACTGACGCTGTTAGCTGGTTATTTCTCAGACTGACGCAGGTATTGATTATTTAGGGGATCCTCCTGAAACATTTCCCCAAGAGTGTGTATGTTTAACATATTACACCTTTCATTAAAAAAAGGTTTCCATTATAGTGTGTACGATCTGCTGGTGTCAGTGAGCTGCTGTTTATATGTGGGAGTGATGGAACATCAGAGACATTTTTCTGCCTGCGTAGTTTAGTTCCATATGATGTTTGGGCAGTGGAGGACATGTTCTCATTAATCAGCCCATTTGTGAGTGACCATGTCTCCATGGAGGACTGATTCTGTATCAGCTGATACCAATAGTTGGTTGATCAAATTGGTGCATCTTTAGTTACTGCTGTCAGGGTTGTCCTCTGGGGGGCGCTGTACACTACACCAATGGAACCTTGAGTGGTTGGAGTTTGTGTTCTGATGTTGGGACTGTTATTGGACTTTTCATATTATTTCATTGTTTCCTGATTCAGAGTTTCTGGTTCACATGTGGTGTTATTTATGCTTTATTATATTTAGTATCTAAGTTACGTGATTTTGAGAGCCTTCCTCAGACATATTGTATAAAAGAAGTCTGTTAAAGCTCAAGTTTGTTACCAATAAGAGTCTATAATGAGTCACGACGCACTGAAGGGTTTTGCAGCCGTAAAGATTGAGCAGAAGTTGAGCAGTGGTAGAAGTTGATCAGGTTTTTGGTGGAGACCAAATTTCGCGAACTTCCCTAAGAAGAAGAGTTCCTGCTGAGCAATGCTTGAAATTTTTGGCACGCCAGTTGTGGTTGTAAATTTCAAATGAAAATGTAATTCAAGCATTTGAAATTCCATGAAAAAATATTGACCCTGTTAGTTAGAAGTGCTGCGTTACGATTGGCAAGTAGTCCCTGAAGAGTAGACTGCACAGGTAGCCGGAAGGACACCCTTTAAAGTACACTGTGGAACGGACCGCAGCACTCAGAAATCTGTTGCTCTTCCTGTGATATTCTGGATGTGAAGACCTGAATTTTAATCCAACTCTCTTTATTGTTTTGAAAATTCTCAACAGACATACAGTACAGCATAGATCCAACAAAAGGCATATTCAAATATAAAAACATGTATAGACAAAAGGTGCAACTGTATGTCATCCCAAGTCCCAAACCCCCCCACCCCCCACCCATCCCATCACAGGCCATTAGTAGTGCAACGTCAAAATGTGCCCATCCAGTGAGCACTAAGCATATACACCTATATACATATACACACATACATACAGTACACATATATACATATACATACACAGGGAATGCAGAATGAAGTGGATGAGGTAAATGATAAGTAGTAAGCGAGGTATGTAAACGCATACATACATACACGCACACACATACATGCACACATGTCTGCATACAAATGCACATACATATACAAAATAAAATAAAGTAAAAAGTAAATAAATAAAAATAAATAAATAAATAAGGGGGAGCAGAATAATAATAAAATAAATAAATAAATAAAAAAAAACATTCAAGGAGAAAAAAAAATGATATAGAAAAAAAAGGGGGGGGGGAACCCCTCTCCCTAACTGTCCTCTGGGTCTTGGGGACCATCAGGTGAGGTAGTGATATCCAGAAAGGGATCCCATGTCTTGTGGAACTTCCCTGTGGAGCTCCTGAGAGAGAATCTAAGCTTCTCGAGTTGTAGGTTATAGAGAACCTCCTTGACCCAATGTTAATGTGATTGAGGATGTGCGAGCTTCCAGCTGAGCAATATTAATTTTCGGGCTAGAAGGGTGGTAAATGCCAATGCCTGTTGCGCTACTCTGGGCAGGTCTGTGTTGAGGGAGATACCAAATATCGCTGATAATGGGTTAGGGGTAATGGTGTGTCCGTAGGCCCTGCTTAGTGTATCAAAAACGTGTGTCCAAAATGACGTTAATTCGGGGCATGACCAAAACATGTGGACGTGGTTGGCTGGAGTTAAGCTGCATCTGTTACACGCCTCGTCGACAGAAGGGAAGATTCTAGCCAACCTCGCATTTGTATAGTGGATCTTATAGAGGACCTTGCACTGGATCAAGCTGTGCCGGGCACATATGGAAGACGAGTGGACTAAAGAGAGAGCTGTCTCCCATTGGCTATCTTCAATTTTAATGTTGAGACTGTCTTCCCATGCAGCTCTAACTGCAGTAGGGGGTTGTGAGGAGGCTGACCACATATGCCCATACAAAATGGAGATGGATCTTTTGGTGACCGCACCCACTGACAGCAGACTTTCTGTTAAATTTTCAGGGGGGCGGTTTGGGAAGTGGGGAAACTGCTTCTTAACATAGTCTCTGATCTGGAAGAAACGGAACAGATGATGATTTGGAAGGCTATATGTAGATGAGAGTTGTGCTAAAGATGAGAAAATACCATCAGTGTACAGGTTACTTATCTTGGAAATACCATGGGCCTGCCAGATCTTGAATGCTGAATCGGATTTGGAGGGTTCAAAACGGCAGTTCCTGTAGATTGGTGCTAGAATAGAGGGGCCAGAGAGACCGAAGTTTTTCCTGATCTGATTCCAGATTTTCAGAGATACAGAGACCACTGGGCTGCTACTTAGGCGTGGAACTGGGATTGGCAGCTGTGAACACAGTGCGGAGGAGAGAGAAAATGGGGAAGAGTCTCTTTCCATACATACCCACATAGGCAGAGGATCTTGCTCCTCCATCCACCACAGAAGTTTTTGGGTGTTAGCTGACCAGTAGTAATGTCTAAAATTAGGAAGGGCAAGGCCTCCACTCTTCTTAGGAGACTGCAAGATTGACCTGCGAATCCTAGCCGGTTTTCCGTCCCACAAGAACTTGGAGATCATTTTGTCTAGTCTGTCGAAAAATGATTTAGCTAATAGAATGGGGATATGTTGAAAAAGGTAAAGGAACTTTGGGAGAACCACCATTTTAATTAAGTTTACACGGCCTAGCAGTGAAAGTGGCAGAACCTTCCAGCGGTCGAAGTCCCTCTCTGTCTTCGAAACTAGTGGCAAAAGGTTATTACGAAACAGATCTGACTGGGATGTGGAGACAGAAATGCCAAGGTAACGGAAGCCGTCAACTGCCCATTTGAATGGTGCCACCGAGTGTGGAAGGTCTTTTGCCGATGCATTGATAGGCATAATCTCGCTCTTTTGATAATTAAGCTTATAGCCGGAGGTTACCCCATATAGGTCCAATATATTGAGTATTGCAGGAAAGGAGTGGATTGGATCAGAGACGTATAAAAGCAAGTCGTCTGCGTATAAGGAAACTTTATGGATTGTGTCACGGCGTACTATGCCACTGAAGCTAGCCTCTGAACGTAGCCAGATGGCAAGAGGTTCTATCGCGAGGATAAATAACAGTGGTGACAATGGGCAACCCTGTCTGGTGCCTCTCTGTAAGGAAAATGAGGGTGAGATAGTGTTGTTTGTTCGCACTGAGGCCATTGGTGAAGAGTACAGGAGCCTGACCCAATGTACAAAGTCCTTGCCCAACCCAAACCTGTTCATCGCTTCATAGAGAAAGGGCCATTCGACCCTATCAAAGGCCTTTTCCGCGTCCAGAGATACGACCACCTCAGGCAGCGAATTATCAGACATATGAATGATATTGAAAAGTCGTCTGCTATTATGCCAAGATTGACGACCTGGCATGAAGCCAGTCTGATCGAGTGTTATGATGCCTGGGAGAACCTGTTGTAAACGAAGAGCCAAGATTTTGGAAAGAATTTTAAAATCCACATTTAGAAGTGATATTGGCCTGTAGCTGCTACAAAGCAGGGGGTCTTTTTCTTTTTTAAGAATAAGAGAAATAGTGGCCTCCGACAAGGTGTTTGGAAGACGCTGGAGAGCAAAGGCTTCATTATACATGTCCCTTAAATTAGGAGCGAGAAGGTTAGAAAAGGACTTATAGTATTCAGCTGTAAAACCATCAGGACCAGGAGACTTGCCACTCTGTAACGATATAATGGCCTCTTGAACCTCCGCTATGGTGATAGGCCCGCCCAGACCTTCCACCACGTCGGTTTCAATCTGTGGGAAATTGATGGCATCCAACACGTCATCAGGAGGTGGAGGGCGGTCAGAAGTGTAAAGATTAGCGTAGAAATCAGCAAAGGTCCCGTTGATTTCGGTCGGATCTGTGAGAATCTTTCCTTGTGTAGATTTAATAGCCGGAATGATTTTTGAAGATGCTTCGGCTCTAGCTTGATATGCTAGAAGCCTCCCAGCTTTATCGCCGGACTCAAAAAAGCGCTGTCTGGATTTAAGCAGTAAGGCTTTAACTTTATTTGTAGAGGCAAGGTTGAACTCTGTCTGCAATCTTAGACGCTCTCTGTAAAGGGAGGGGTCTGAACTGGCGGCGTAGCGGTCGTCCACCACCTTGAGGTCCTTAAGAAGTTTATTCATGTATGAGGTTTCAGTTTTCCTCATGTGTGAAATAAAAGAGATGAGCTGACCCCTAATAAATGCTTTCGATGCCTCCCAAAGAGTTCCCCTGCTCACCTCGGGCTGATCATTCAGTTCAAAAAATAACACAATTTGGGAGTGCAGAAACTGCTTGTAATTATCCTCTGCCAGGAGGACCGAATTAAATCTCCATGACTTCAAGGGGCTCAGCCATGTAGATAAATTCAGGTCGAGGGAGATTGGGGCGTGGTCTGATATTGCAATGTTGTGGTAGTCTGCTGTGATAACTTTGGAAAGCAGTCTTAAATCGAGGAGAAAAAAATCTATGCGAGAGTAGGTGCGATGAGCATGCGAAAAAAAAGAATAGGCCTTGGCTGTGGGGGACCTGTGCCTCCACGGGTCCACAAGGCCATATTGTTGTGCCATAATGTGTAGGGTCTTGGCTGAGTTGGATAAGGGGACTGGCTTAGTAGATGACCTATCTAATAGTGGGTCCTGAACAAAATTGAAGTCACCTCCTATAATTATTAAATGGTTTTCTAGGTCTGGGAAAGATGAGAATAGCTTACTCACAAATGATGCATTATCCCAATTAGGGCCATAAACACAGATCAGCAAAGTGGGGGTATTTTCAAGTGTCCCAGAAACCATGACATATCGCCCATCCAGATCAGAGGTACATTTGTTTACTGTGAAGGGGAGGTTTTTATGAAGTAAAATGGCAGTACCTCTAGCTTTACTGTTAAATTTGGAATGGAAGATCTGACCCACCCAGCCAGTCTTAAGCCGCATTATCTCTCTGTTACAAAGATGAGTTTCTTGGATAAAGTAAATGTCTCCCTTAAGGTACTGTAAGTGGGACATAATCCTACCTCTTTTCGTGGCGTTGCCCATCCCCTTGACATTCCATGAAATTACCCTAACTGGATGATTCGTACCAGCCATACCTTAATATGCGTAGTGGAGGAGATAAGATTAGGGAGAAGGGGAGGGAGGGGGTCTGAAGAAGAAAAAAAAAAAAAAGAAAAAAAAAAAAAAGAGAGAGAGAGAGAGAAACAGACACATACACACACACATACACACAGATATAAACAGGCCTGAGCTTCCCATAAACAACTAACATCCAGTGACTAACGCACTACGGTGCTAATAAGCACTGATAGAACTTCCTTAAATTCTAAAAGTTCCCTCTCCCGAAGGATTAAATATTAAATAAATTGGTCACAAAGATAAGCAAATAACCCGACAGATAACAGTATTTTTTTTTTAAAAAGGGAAAGAAAAACCCACTCACAATGCCGTGGAACCAGGAACAGATAAAAAAAAAAACACACACACACACATAACAGTCGTCATGTTATGGAGAAACAAGGTAACGATAATCTTACCAGATAACTTTAAAATGAAAATGAAAAAGACCGCTACACAAGTTGGTCATAAATCAAGGCACATGTTGTGTGGTGGCAGTATTGACAGTGATCAGTTTCCAACTACAGGGACGACCGGGCGGTGATTGGCAACGATAAAGTTTTTAGCGTCCTCCACGGAGGAGAGGTGCTTTCTGGAGCCATCCCTCGTTACGATGGATAGCTTAGCCGGGTAGCGCAGAGAGGGTTTCAGGCCGAGGCTGTACAGTTCCTTCATCACATCCCGGTACTGAGCGCGTTGCTCCATAATCTCGGGGCAATAATCCTCAAAAATAAAAATTGGGGAGTCTTTATATTTAATTTTGCCTCGCAACTTCCGCGCCTCGCGCAGCACCAGTTCTCGGATTTGTGGACGATGAAAGCACATCACCACAGGTCTGGGTTTCTCGGATGGCCCTGGTTTAGTGGCTCGTGTGCGATGAGCACGGTCTAGCTCAGGTGGCGAGGTCAAAACATTGTCACCAAGCACTTCAAATAACATTTGAGAGAAAAACACTGTCGGTTGGGGGCCTTCAATGTTTTCAGGAATACCTATCACTCGTATGTTGTTACGTCGGCTTCTGCCCTCGAGGTCAATTAGCTTAGCCTTTAGTTTAGCATTCTCTGCGGCCATAACAGTTAGCTTTGCCTCGGTAGCCTGCCAGCTCGAATCGGCAGAGTTCGCAAACGACTCTAGCTCTAAAATCCGTTGCTGGTGGTCTGTAATTGCTGTCTGAAAACTGTCCATCTTGGCTTCAAGCCTTGTGTATGAACTCTTAATCTCCGCTAGAAACGCTGCTCGATGCTCTTGAAACATCGGGGCCAATATGGCCGTGATGGTATTAGCCAACGAGTCATCCCGTTCCTGTTCCTCCTTCTTTGTTTTCCTAGACATATTTCTTCACACGAAAGAGTGGTCTAGTGTATAATAAATGCAATACTGCGCGGGTATTAGTCTTAAAGCTGGTCAGTGACCATGTAGGAACTAAAAAGTTCGGGAGCTCGGGTTAGAGCGACTACTCCATCTCACAGCGTAACCGGAAGTCCTGAAGACCTGAATTTTAATACCTAAAGTTTGGCAGCCTGAACCAGACTTTAGTGAAGTAAATATTTTTGCATTGAAAATTACATTTTCATTTGAAATAAACAACCACAATAAATTGCAGTGGCAAAAATTTCACGCATTGTAAATGCTTTACGTTTTTTTCCACTCAGATCAAATTGCAATGCAGAAAAAAGTAGAATTTTTATTGAAACAAGTTTTTCTTAAGTTCATGTAATTCAACATGTTATTTTGCTTTGATGAATTTTGGCACTATTATACTTCCATACAAATGGACTTCATTCCAGGAGACTTAAACCTGCACTGTGTTAGAGCTGTTTGTACTGTACAATGTGAAATATTAAACTGACAAATAATGCAATTGTGACCAGCATTTAGTTTAAAGTAATGATCACCTCCTTCTCCATCTCCTCCAGGTCAGCACTCTCTGTTCTACATCTACACGGCTCTCACTAAACCTCTGGAACCTGCTGGAGTCTATGAGTTCACTGCACTGGGAATGCTGGATGACCGAGAACTCGACTACTACAGCAGTGAGACTCCAACTAAGATTCCTAAACAGGACTGGATGAGAGAGAAGATGCCGACGGATTACTGGGAGAAAGGAACTCAGTCCCGCAAGAGTAAAGAGCAGTGGTTTAAGGTCAACCTGGACATCCTGATTGATCGGATGAGACACAATAAGTCTGGTTAGTCCACCCGTCTGTTTTATTTCTTAACGGTTCTTTATGATTTTTATCTTAACTGTACTGTCACCTTTTCAGATCTTCATGTTCTCCAGTGGAGACACGGCTGTAAGATCGAAGAAGATGCAGAAGGGAATATTACATTTCTCAGCGGAGTTGATGAGTACAGCTATGACGGCACTGAGTTCCTCTCCTTCGATGATGTAAACTCGAGGTGGATTGCTCCAGTCTCGGCTGCTGAGCCGACCAAAAGGAAATGGGATGAAGTGGCCATCCTTAACCAGTACACCAAGGGCTACCTGGAGAAAGAGTGTGTGGACTGGCTCACCAAGTTCATGGACTACGGACAAGAAGAGCTGAGAAAATACTGTGAGTAGCTAAAGCATGTTACTCGAGTCACTTTGATCAAATTAGACGCAAAACTAACTCTATATCTTGCTTCAGCTCCCCCAGATGTGTATCTGTTTACAAAAAAATCAGTGACAAACCCCGGCAAGCTGACCCTGACCTGCCTGGCCACGGGGTTCTACCCTCCAGAAGTGCAGGTGCAGGTGAGGAAGCTCAAAACATCCCTACCTGAACATCTGGTAACATCTTCAGGAGTCAGATATAATGGTGATGGCTCCTACCAGCTGAGGAAGAGTGTGAAGATCGAGAAGGAGGACAAAGATCTTTACGATTGTTATGTGAACCACATCACTCTGGATAAACCAATAATTGTAAATATAAGTAAGTGGAGAATCACTGCTGAGCATTATTGTTCTACTTTTGAAATTGTGTAATGTGTAATTGCAATTAATTGTTTGTTTGTTTATTTATTTATTTTGCAGTGGAACATTGCAAGGACGGTGCTGTGAGCTCGCCTGGGATGATCGGAGTGGTGATCGGGGTCGTGGTTACCCTGCTTGTGGTTGCAGGAGTCCTCTTTATTCTGAAACAGAGAGGGATTATTGGTGGTGAGTAGAGCTAAATAATCACACAGGCATGAAGTGTGAAGTTTATAATAATTATATGTACTGGCTCATGAGCAGGAACTAGCAGGAGGATGTATTTGGTGTTTCCCTGAATTTTTACACAAGTTTCTGTCTATCTATCTACAGTACATAAAACACAACATAGGGCTTAAGGATTATTTTATTTCTCATGTGTACTCTTATGTGCATTTCCATGTTCCAAAGGACACGCGAATGGACACGCGAATGGACACGCGAATGGACACGCGAATGGACATGCGAATGGACACGCGAATGGACACGCGAATGGACATGCGAATGGACACGCGAATGGAGATGAGACTGAACCCATGAGTCCTGCAAATGGCATCAACGAAGGTAACTGTCCCTATTTTACTGTGTTTATGTTACACTGACTGTCACAGCTGTAGATGTTCATGGGAAAGTCTTCAGAGGTGTTTACACTGTCATATACTTGTTTTGGTCTTCACTCTCTCGTTTCTTCCTTTTCTGATGACAATAAGACGAGTGCAGCTCTACATTTGAACTAGAACCTGCAGAGGTTACATAAACATCTGCTTTAAAAAAAACTGCAACATATCAGCAATTACCTAGTGTTTAAAGTAATTATTATTCTTAATTAGAGTTTCAGTTAATAGATGACTCCGCCCTGTTCCACAGTTCTGTGATGATGTGATTTTATTTCAGTGAGTTTTATCTCTGCTCAGTTCAGTGATGTTTCTCTTGTTCTTTACAGCTGCATGAAGATGAAGATCTCAGACCTGAAGAGATGTGTGTGTGTGTGTGTGTGTGTGTGTGTGTGTGTGTGTGTGTGTGTGTGTGTGTGTGTGTGTGTGTGTGTGTGTCTCTCAGAGTGTTTCCTGTTCTTTCAGAGTGTTTCCTGTCTCATATAGCTGTTCACTAACACAACATGAGGAACCCTGTGGAGTCCACACACACACACACACACACACACACACACACACACACACACACCGGCACTGTATAATAAGCTGAAATCCCAAATTCATTTCATCAGACGTGAAGTCTTTACCACATTAGCACTTAGCTTCAGCGCTGCTGCTTTCAGTGATTTATATATATATATATACAGTACTGTGGAAAAGTCTCAGACATTCTATTATATTTAGTCCACATGGTGTTATAGTCAGTATGTTTAGCACGTCTGCATTATTATGTACAAAACCATTCACTATTTACAAACATAACTTAAACAGTAATAAATAAATAACATTACAGAAGAATACTTCTGTACCTTGGGATATGGATGTAATCTGTCCTGAAGTCGAAGGTGAATCACATTGTCCCATAGAAAATAATGTAAATACAGATATTCCGTTCCAGCCGCCCAAAAAATTATTACCAATATTAACCAATTCCCAACACTATAATCATATATTTACATATAAAAACAATCAAAGCATTTATGAAATACATATAAATTACATAAATAAATAGACATTAAACTCCCTTAATGATTTAAAACCTTAATTTAAGATTCCAATAAAATCCAAACTGAAAGTGGCTCCGTTTTCTTCTTGCTAACGTCCTTGATAACATTCCCGGGGCCCCATGGTGTTGTGTCTTCACTAAATCTTACACAAAATGCAAAAAAACCCACAAAAAACGACATGTATGCTGAAAGTGCTTTATACGCCGAGGCAAAAGTTTGGGAAAAGCTTTTAGCTCTTAAGGTGAAAAATCTTAACGCAGGGCGTTTGTATGCCGAGGTACCGCAGTACTACATGACAGGACGAAAATCTGCCTTTCAAAACATTTCTACATAAAAGACACTATATGAAACCTATCTAATAAATGTATCTTATGTTCCCCATTTATTAATGTGTAAGTTATGTTTGTAAATAGTGAACGGTTTTGTACATAATAATGCAGACGTGATAAACATACAGTCTATAACAGCACGTGTACTAGAGAGAATTCAGTACCTGTGGCTTGGAACACAATATTACATACTGCAAGATATCCAAGAAGTGAGACGTGTATGACGGAGGAAATTACTGATATTATATACTGTACGTTATCATATAATACATAATAATAATATAACACATTATATATGTTATATATGTTAATCCGTATATTTTATTTGAAGTATTTTAAGGTTAAATGATTTTACACGCCAGATGATCTGGATCTGATTGTATTAGG